>CM069930.1:6609886-7021165 GCA_036172225.1 Cryptocoryne crispatula var. balansae | reverse complement strand
TCTTGACTTCTTAAACAGCTTGGCTTTAGAGAAGATCCTGATGGGATTGGAAGGACATGAATGAAGATGCTGATAATGATGATGCAATGGCTGATACTGCTGGTACAGCGTTACCTACTGCTGCTGTTGCTACAATGGTTAATGCTACTTGTACGGTACCCCTGATAATGCTGCAGCCCATTCAGCTGGCATGATCACAGACCTCCTGCTGCAGCGTGCAAAGTTGCACTTGCTGTCAAGCTTCTTTGGTGATTGCCAGCTGCTAGGCTGAAAGAAGCAGCTAACACACCTCAGAACCTCCCTGTGCTGCTGCAAGCTGTTTGTGCATGGAGAAAAGGGAAAAAAGAAAAAAAGAAATGCCTTAAAAGCAGCCACATTGAATAGATTTTTTAAACCTTCCTTAAGTCCGGCGGTGCACTAAGAGAGTCCTGTGGATATGGACTAGCCAAGTTTCTCTTTCCCGCATCAAAAAAAGATGTTTATACCTCCAAATACAAACTAAGCCATGCAGTTAGAGAATGCTAACTGCAAGACAGTAGTAATCCTAAGTTAAAGAGATAAATATATATATATATGTTTATATATGCAACGAAAAATAAAAAGAAAATATTGCTGAAACAATGATCTTCCAGCGAAATTGAGGGGTCCCATGAAAAAAACAGAAGAAAAAAATGCACCAGATGGCTGGCGGTGGAGGTGAAAGTACACGGGTGAGTCTCACCAAACATGGAAATAAAAGGACAAGAAGAAGAAAAAAACATCCCACCAGTGGGAGGTCCCACTAGTTAAAATCCCCCATAAGTGGTAAAGGTCACCAGTTGAATGCTACTGGTGGAGGGTTCCACCAGCAGAAAGTAACAATTGTAGGTTCCACCAGAAAATAATGCCCCCGACCAGTTGAGGCACCACCTCAAGGAGTTGCAGGGAAGATTTCCCACATGTCCTGAATATAAGGAAATGGTGGGGGCTGCATAGGGAAGTAAATACATGTCCCCTCTATAAATAACCCTAAAGCCCTCATTTCAAAAGGGTTGAGAAGACTCGCCAAGGAAACAATGGAACTCAAGTCCCAAGGAGGACTGCATGGAGATGCAAGAAAAAAGAAGAGAAGAAGAAAATGATCAACTCAAACAAGGTAATTGGCTATTCTTAGATATAAAAACTATTATGTGTGGGATTAAAATTTAAAGGGGTATATGATCCTAATTACATATGTCATTGTAAAAATGGTCCATCAGCGATGCTATAAGATTAAAGACTTGGGCAACTTCATGACTCCTAACCTATTAGAATTATATTCACCATGGTTCCAGTACTATATAAAAGGACTTAAACTTACAGGGCATATGACTTCTAAGTATATAATTCAATGTGCTCGAAAATGTGCACACTGGATGATTTTTAAAGACTACTGGCACCAAAATTTGCTACATGAAGAAATACGGGAACTTAATAAGTCCTACTCCAGGAAATTACGGATATCTGAATCTCATTCAGATTTATATATTCGAATCATACCCAAACCTCCTGGATGTATAAAATCCTGAGTTGAAGTCGGACATCCGAATCCTAATCAAAGTTGGATATTCAAATACCTACAAGAAATCAGATGTTTCGAATCTTACTCAAACTCAAGATGTCCAAATCCCACTTGAAATCGGACATCCGAATCCTAGTCAAATTCGGATCCCAGATTCCATTCAAATTCAGATTATGGACTTGAGACAGAATCAGATCTTCGGGTCCCATTGAAGTCCAGAGGTTAGTTCGAAGACAAATTCAGATTCCAATTTTATGAAGTTTGAAACCCAAGAAAATGGAAAATGACAAATTTCAAATTTGCAGAAAATTTAATGATAGTCAAAAAAATGAAAGAAAGAAGTGCGTCAAAGCTTATTTATAAAGCCCATTAAGACTCACTTTTGGATCTGAGCCCGAGACAATTTTCAGAGCTCCGTTTGGACCTTATTTGAGGCATTTGTGGAGCCTACTTATGGGCCATCTAAAAGTCATGAAATAAGCTCATCATGTGCCTTAGGTGAGGTCATCTCATGGCCCACTAGGAAGCTACTAAATTCATCCAAAATATCTCTTGATTTGGCATATTAATTGAGAAGAAAAATAAAGAGTTTACTATTAGGTGCTTTCCTAATCCAAAAAGATTCATTAGATTACAATCAAATCAAATATGGATTGAGATCAAATCAAATCCTATCAGAACTCTCCAATTTGGATAAGATCTGACTAGAAAATCTTTCTTTATCTCATGGGATACGGCTTTCCTTTTGAACCAAAGCCCAAATACGAAATTGTCTGTGCCCTGCCTCTATAAAAGAACAGGCTATCAGCTTGCGCAAAGGAGGAAATTCCAATGCCAGTTGGAAGAAGCCATGTCAACGCTGGATACCTTTCCTCCATTTTTTAAATAGTTGAATCTTCCTACATCTGCCTCTCTCCCACACTAAAGAGACCCAGCTATGGCCATGCAATCCTCTGGTTCCTGCTACTATTATGCCAACTCTCAACCATCAGAAGATGGTTGCCACTGCTATTGTCGCTCCTATTACTCCTGTTGTTGCACTACTACTTCACACGAAGGTGCTCCTACTACTGCGGCCTCTGTGGTGCTGTTGCACAGAGAAAAAAGGAGCAGCCATTATCGTAGTTGCTGCACAATAAGGAGACCCCGCGCTTTGCTCTCATCTCTACTGCTGTTGTAGTCATGAAAAACAATCTCACTACATTCTCGCAAGATATTGCAAGAATCTTGGTCTCACTGGCCACGAGACATCAGAGCCACCGCAGCAGCTCCACTGCATCTCTTCCCCACCTGAGGCAGGGAAGAGGGTGTGTACCTAAGCCATTTGGACCCAATATGACAGAAGTGACCACATTCTACTATATTGGATTCTCGAAACCTGATATTGCATATCCGATTAAAAAATGGGTTGAATCAAACCGGAATCCCTCTATAAAGGTTCCTACTATTTTTATGTTACCCCAAAACATGTCCAGAAGACCTTTTCTAACCTGAAACAGTCCCTTGACTCCCTTACACATGCCCCTAAACCAACTTGAAATTCCCCAAAGCTTAGCCCAAATCAGTCAAGAAATTCCCTGTAAACCAGGTCTGATCTGAATGGACCTTAAGCAAGTCTGGGAAGCCCTATTTTTCTGCAGATGAAGAACACCCCATGCAAGGACCAAAGAATTGCCATACACAGGCTCATTGCATGCCCAATACTCAACTCAAACTCAAGGCTCTTAGTCCCAAATGATTAAGGTCAACTACATAGATTCATTTTTCTATTCTCCACAATCTTCCACTAACTCCTCATGTATGCCTAGTTCATCCAAGTCATACCAGATACACGTAACGCCAAGTTAACTTGAGCCTACCTCTCCGTCTCTTCGGCGCAGACAATGCCAGGGTCTCAACTTGTCTGACGTACGCCTCGAAGAGGATACCGCCTAATATGTTCAAACCAATGGAGTCTTCCCTTTTTTACAATATCTTCGATTCTCACAACTCTCACTTTATCTCTAATGCACTCATTGTGAATTCTATCTACACGTGTGTGGCCACACATTCACCGTAACATCTGTATTTCAACTACACTTAATTTAGCAATATGCTTCTTCTTAGTTGTCCAACACTTACTACCGTAGATCATGGCAAATCTTACAGTTGTGCGATAGAATTTTTCTTTCAATTTTATAAGGATTTTACAGTCGCATATAATCCACCCGTCGCCTACCTCCATTTCAGCCAACCTACTTTAATCTTATGGTTGACATCATTGCATGCCCAATAGGAGATACATATCAGCCTACGAGCCAATAAGAAGCTCAAGCCCGTGTGAAGTCCAATCAGGCCAACATGAGGCCTCAAACTGAAGAATGACAGCACACCCATTGAGACCTAAGAACCGACCTTTCGAACAGTAAAAAACAAAAAAAAATTATTAAGCACACAACATAAGTCTAAGCATAGATTGCAAAATCAAGTGGAATCATATTAGAATCGGTCAATTTCTAAAATCGGATCAGTTAGTCTCAATTCAATTATCACCTAGAGAACCAATCCGTACATCTTTTCTAACAGAATTGATCTAGCTCGAGTTGAATCGGTCAAGAATCAATCAATTTTCTCACAATCAGCCGAATTGGTCGATTCCACTAATTTCGCTAGAAAAGTTGATTCGATATCGGGCCCAATATCAATTTGATATCACCCCGATAAGAGTGATATCAGCCAAGGAATCCGTAAGGACCTCGGCCCCCCTCCCATATCCTCTAAAATAGTCACTAAGGGTGCCTATCTCAGGCTTATAAGGACCGGAACAACCCCTTAAGGAGCTGTTCCCACCCCCCCTCTTAGGGGTGGGCACAAAACGGTTCAAACCGAGAAACCAAACCGAACTAGCTTATTTGGTTCGGGTTTGGACCCCTTTCGGTTTGGTTTGGTTTAGAAAATCTCCAAACCGATTTAAACCAAACCAAACCATTTAAACCGATTTAATCAAAAAATATAAAAAATTTATTATAATATTAATAAAAATGATATTTTTATAAATTTTATAATAAAATAATAGTTTTTTCCATTATTTTTAACTTAAAAATTAGTATATATATGTAAAAAATAATTAAATTAACTATTTTTATTTATTTTCGGTTTAAACCAAACCAAACCGGTTCGGTTTGAGAGGGTGATCCGTTTGGTTCGGTTTGGAAAAAAACGATCCAAACCGGACCAAACCGAACCGTGCCCACCCCTACCCCCTCTTATCTCGGAGGGTGACCGAATAGCCCCTTCTCTCCCCTTATCACCCCCTCTTGATTTCCCCTTTAATCAATGAAGTTCTTTTTTTGTGTTAATGTTGCGGATCAATGAGCAATGGCCGAGCAAGAAGACATTAATGCACTTGCTTCCTATGATATCGGGTGGAACATTATGGTGGATGTCGAAAAAAAGATGATATGTAAGTGGTGTGAAAAATAGGTGAATGAAGAAATATTTTGATTGAAGCAGCATATAGGTGGGGTGGGTCTTAATGTCAAAAAATGTAACAACATACCTATGGAGAGCAATAAGAAAGCTATGAGGGTACACCGATTATAAGAACCTCACAAAGGGAATTCGTATTGAACGAGAGACAAGAGTTGCGTAAGAAAGTTTTTAGAAAAAAGAAATGAATAGTGGTGGTGGTGGTGGTAAGTTTTAGAAAAAGAAATGAATAGTGGTGGTGGTGGTGGTGGTGGTGGTGGTGGTGGTGGTGGTGGTTGTGGTCGTAGTAGTAGTAGTGGTAGTAGTAGATGAACTTCTTGATGAGAGCAAGGCATTGCATATTGTCGCTCACAATCCACCGAATCATACCCACTAAGGATGTGAGAGAAAGAGATGGGTCGTATGATCAATCTACATTGACACTACCCACTACCATTGCCACTGAAGATCCTCATATATTTAGACGTCATAATAGCTCGTAAAGAAAAATAAGATAAGCATTTAAAGGGGTTAAGAAAACCACTTTAACTACAAAGCGAACAGTCAAACATATCTACAAGTGACTTCTATATGCAAGTAATAGTCTTAAATTGGCTAGCTCATACATATGTATTCTATATATTTCTTTAATAGACCAATAATAATTTTTTTATCTTAACTTAACGTAGGCATTCTAGCACAAGTCCGCCACTAGCCCCTACTTCCGTACAATGATTGATATAAATGGGGAGGTCGAATCGGGATTACTAGTCTCAACTAGCCAAGATATTTACGTTGTCGCCCAAGACAAAGAGGTAGAAAAGTCAAGACCTAGATTGATGGATTTAAGTTGGTTTAGAACGAGAAAGGGTACACAATTTTCTTGTTTACTGTTCAAAGGGCACTACATTTTTTAAATCCATTGACGCCTTAGATCAAATCAAGAATGCAAAGTACATCTTTTCATTGATAGATGTTGTTGCATAAAAGATTTAGAAGAAAAATATTGTGCAACTCGTGACATATAATGAACATCCTACAAGGTTGCAAGAAAGAAGTTGATGGACAAGTGGCAACATCTTTTTTGGGTTCCATATGCAGCATACTCCATTGACCTAATATTGAAGGATATAGGTAAGGAGACATCTATTTTTATGCTGGTCAGTCAAGCACAACTTATCACATCTTTCATATATCAACATTCTCATTTTCTACACAATCAGAGATCATATCGAGAGATAGGATATGATTAAGCATAGCTTGACTAGATTAACAACGCACTTCATTGCCTTGGAGAGTCTGTATAGACATAGATATGCACTTGTCCATTTTATAGCATCAACTCAGTACATTTGTTATATAGCTGATATACACAACATGATGGATCAATTGGAAATCTTAGCACGGATAGAACGTCTAATAATGGAGAAACATTTTTTGAAAAGAATTGTTTATTACTTATCCATTATCGACCCACTTGTAAATGTGTTGAGATTAGTGGACTCAATTGAAAAAAACCAAGTGAGATACATGTATGATGCCATGGATAAAGCAAAGTTGAAAATAAAGGAGAAATATCGTAAAAGTTACAAGAAGTGGTGAAAGATAATAAATGTCAAATGGGATAGGACACTACACCACGACATGCAAGTAGCAGTAAATCTGCAACCTTTAATTTAATCATTGGTTGATACATAAATGTATTATGTTCTTATGTCAGCGTAGAATGAAAGCATAATATTTTTTGAATCCTCGGATGTAATATAAAGGACAAGTGTGCAATTATAATGAAGTTATGAGGGGTACCGTATATGTAATACAACAACTTTCAAGCATCTCAACGGGATAGAAGTGAAGCGAGTTAGAAGCAAGTGAGAACATTGTGTTTCTTTTTTGCATCGAATATTGGTTAATTTGACAACTCTCATTATTCAAATTTAAATTCCTCGCATCCGCATTTCGGTATTCATTTAACAAGGTTTCTCGTAGTATGTTGAAGCAAACCCTCATTTTGTATTATAATATTTGATATTATTGTGATAATAACATCAGTTTCTATTGTTGTTTTTCGTACTTGAGTAATGCGTGCAAGTCAACATAAGAAGTGGTTAAAATCCACTTGCTACAATTGCAATTTGAATTCTCAATTAGAATACAAGTTCATCCCAATGTGATAAGAACTGGAGTACTTTTAGCATAATCCATACCAAGAAAAAAAATAGGCTAAGATCTAAAAGGTTCGAGAAACTTGTGTTATGTCACTACAACATACAACTGAAAATAAAGAATATCAAAAAATGCCAGAAAATTCAAGAACAAAGATTCACAATATTTGCAAGTAGAACATATAAACAAAGAGAAGAAATATAAGCATGTGAACCACCTACTAAAGATGTTGACATCAATCGCCATTTCCATGATGAACACCCACTTGTTGCGTTGGTGGATGAGAAGATAGGCGCAGCACCACCAAAATTCGATCTTGAGAATCATACATAAGCTGAAGGGGAACTTGATAAAGTTGAGTTTGAAGATAAACTTATACAAGAGGAAGTTCATGCTACTCCACCTTTAGTCCCAGCTTCAGACCTAATTCCAACCCCATATCCAGACTAGCAACCAACTCCCACTAAACTGAAGATAAAGACCATGGCAACCGCATTAAAATATTTTTCACAACTAAAAAAGGTATATCAATATGACACAAGAATTGGAATTTTTGCATCCCAAGCAAAAGAAGTAACAAAGAATAGAAAGATGAAAATTAGGCGAAAACTTGTCAGTGCAACACACAATACACAAGCGCTCTCCTCAAATGATGATGAAGAAGAATTTATTCTATCAACTCAACATCAAAATATAAGAGGTTCAAGTAGAGGTGGAGGTGAAGGAGGAAAAATAGGTTCTTGCAGCAGCGCATGTACTAGTGGGGTAGCTGCCGATGATTTGTGTTTAAGCATTTAGCCAACATTCGAGTGGCAAAAGTCAAGTTGGAATGAGGGGTTGTTTTATCAGTATGCAACCATAAATTATCCGTAACACCCTCAAGACTTTCAGCCATATATTACGGTCGTATCTCCAATGCACAACACTTTGCATGATTTTACTCAGATAACTCTCAATGGAGAATCTGAGAGTATGTAGAGAATGATGAGGATGAAGACCAATTAAATAAATATTTATAAAATAAATATATAACAATTCATTGTATTGTATGTTAATATATCATTGAGTTCAGGGCTAACCAAGGATGATTCCTCATGTTTTGTAAAAAAAAAAAGAAAAAAGCCAAGCATGAAAGAGTCGATCCAAAAGGAGAGATTTCATGCCAAATTCAGCCGATGTAGCTACAAAATAGCCGAGCATGGACATAATGCCAACAAGCTCCAAACATGGCCAATGGAGAAGTAGGGATGTCAATGGTTACCAATTATTCGTTTATTCGACCCGTTTGTTAGTTAACGAACAATTAATGGATAATTGAAATTTTGCGAATAAGCTTAACGAACAATTAATGGATAAATGAAATTTCGCGAATAAGCTATCCGTGTTCGTTTACCAATTAACCGTTATCTTATCATGGATACACCATAAACTGAACCCGAAAACCGTTATCCGTATTTGTTAATTAATACATAATACAATAACTCACCATCTATGACATCTAAGCATATATATGTCTGATGTAACCTCAAAAATCTCTAAAATTTAAAGATTTAAGTTTTTAGAAATTCATTTTCCATTTGAATTTGAATTATACCTTAGCATTGACTTCTTAGGAAAATAGGTGATATTCCATAAAAGTACTAACTAGGGTCTATTATGGTTTGAGGTTGTTAGGTTCTTTGAAATTTATTTTGACCTCTCCCCGTCAGATGGTGCGAAGATCCGACGTTAATTACATCGAGATGCTCGAAAACCCTTGATTATCGTCATAGCAATCAATTGAAATAGAAGACAATGCATCCACAAAATAAACATTCATACATAGGAGAAAACAGCCCAATGAAATTAACGGAATGCAAGCACTTAATGTGTTTTGAATTTAATTTGATTTTGATTGATTTGAGTTGAATTGGTTTGATTAATTTGAATTTGTTTGAGTTGGTTAAAATTAAGTTGAATTTATTTGATTTGGAGAATTCAATTTGAATTGGATTGATTGATTTGAGTTAAAAGTTGTTTATGGATTGATTTAATTACAGTTTGTTTCAGATTTGTTTTAAGGTTTGATTTAAGAAATTGATTTGAATTGAGTGAAATTGATTTAAATTTGTTCAAAGTCAGATTTGGCTTGAAATGAAGTTTGTTTGGTTTAGTTTTGTTTGATTGAAATTAACTTGAGTTTAATTCAAGAGTTGGATTTGAATTAAATTTTGATTGGTGTTTCCGAATTTTCTTTAAACTTTCCAGATTTTGCAGATTTGCTTGGCTTATGATT
The DNA here is from genome assembly GCA_036172225.1 of Cryptocoryne crispatula var. balansae. Lineage (NCBI taxonomy): Eukaryota > Viridiplantae > Streptophyta > Magnoliopsida > Alismatales > Araceae > Cryptocoryne > Cryptocoryne crispatula. The sequence goes on along the minus strand of CM069930.1, from coordinate 7,011,737 downwards.
CGGAGTTAATTTTATTTTAAGTTCTGATTGGAATTTAGTTCAAATATGTTGCTTGGATCAGGATTTGGTTAAGATAAATTTAATCAACTTCAAGTTTGTGACCTTTGTTCGAGTTCCTGGTTAACGTTTTAACTGAGGTTAAGATTTTGACATTATTAGGAATTGGGTTTGGGAAGTTTGGTCTGTTTACAGATTTGGTTCGTTTATGAGTTTGTGATTTGTTTGAGAATGTTTTGATTTGGGTATTTAATTATATGAAGACTCAGATTTCAAATTCTGGGCTTTACAGATTCTGGGGGTTTACAGTTTCTGGATTCCGGATTATGGAGTTCGGATTCTGCACTTTTTTTTAAAGACTTTCAGATTTTAGACCTTGGAGTTCAGATTTTGAATCTTTGAAATGCAGATTTCAGATTCTACATATTTCAGATTTTTACACATGTTTCAGATTCTAAACCTCCAGATTTCAGACTTCTTTATGGTGATTCCGCACATTACAGATTCCAATTTCAGTTTGTAGATTTCAGTTTTTCTGTATGTTTCAGATTACAGAATTTTCTATTTATTTCAGATCCACGGCTCTGCCTAAATTTCAGATTTTTCAGACTTCAGATTTGTGCACATTTGCAGATTTCTTTTAATTTCTGATTCTCGGCTGCAGGTTTTATGAGCTTCAAACTTTCAGATTTTTAAGTTTACAGACTTTACGGGTTTCAGATTCTTCAGATTTTCATGGATTACAAGTTCAGATTTTTACTATTTCAGATTTTTCAGACTTTGTTTTATGTTTTGTCAGTTTTTTTCGTTGTCTTACCTTCCAACAATTTCATGTAACCGTCTTTTCCTTGTAGTATAAATCTGTGCACCGAACATGAGTTCATTATTTCTCTCGATATGAAACATGATTTACAACCATGACCAGAAACTTGGTCCTTTTGAGTCCTTGATGAACATGTAACTTGTTTGACAATTTGAGATGAAAAAAGCACCCGGTCTTTGATAGACTTGTGGGCACTCCTCTCACCGGTTTGAGATTGAATACGCTGGCTTTTGATAAGCTTGTGGGGACTCATCTCATAGTTTATGAACCTCATTAGCTCATAGTTTGGCATATCGACATGTTGATCACGCACGGCCTTCCCATGGCATAATAAGTAAATAACTCCCTCTTGAGGCATGGTAAGACATTGTGGTCTTTTTTAATAGACCTTTGTATGTCTACCTTAAAGGGTCAATGGGCATGCTTAAAGCTGGCCCATTGCTTTCCCTATTTGTTTTGATTCTTTTAGATTAAGCCAAGACCATGAGGCGGGTTTTTAGCCGGCCGGATGCTCGTCTCGGTTTGTTGAATTAATTAATGAATTTTTATTTAATTTATGTTTATTGTTTGTTTTATTTAATTTTTTGAATTATGGGTCAAGAGGCGTACTTGAAGCCGGCCTATTGTTTTCCCATTTGTTTTGATTCTTTTAAGTTATGCCGAGACCATAAGGTAGGTTTTCAGCCGGCCGGATGCTTGCCTCGGTTTGTTTACTTAATTAGTGTATTTTATTTAATTTTCCAGTTGATTGTGTATTTTAAGAAGATTTGATCTTCATTGGGTCCTGTTCAGACCCCTGTTCATCAAGGTCTGGTAGGTCTCTGTTGGGCCCGGCCCCTTTTCTTCTTCATGTGCCCGTCGGCTTGTTCGGCGGGCCTTTCTTTCTCTCTTTTTTTAAAAAACTTTCCAGCAAGTGGGCCCCACTGAAACGTTGACCCGCGGGTCAAAATTGAACCCCGAAGCGCTCCTCTCCTTCGCCTGAGATATGCCAGCGTGAACCAAGGTTGGCAAAAAAAATAAACTTCCCCTCCCCGCCGACACTGCTAACCCGACTGCGGTGAACTCTCGCGGCGGCAATGCGACGTGAGGCTTCGCGGCGGCGACGGCGGCTTCGGAAGGAGCTTCGGCGATAGCGACCTCCGGTAGGAGCTCCGGCGACAAGCTGAAGACCTGCCGGGCACCCCATCTGGAGGAAGCCCCCGCAGCAACGCCCGGAGGTTCGGGCGAGGCTCTCGACTACGGCACGAAGCTTGCGGCGGCTCCTCGGCGGTTGAAGGACGAACGGCGGTACCACTCGAAGAAGATAGTCGGCCCGCCTAAGTTGTGGGAAGGAGAGGCAGGGACCGGCGGCGTGCTTTGGAAGAGAGTACACGACTCCGCGGTAATCCTCTGCTCTCTCTCTTTCTACGTCTCTCTTCCGATCTCTCCCGCTCTATCTCTTCTTTTCTTCAGCCTCTCGGTCTCTCTTGCTCCCGAATCCTCTATCTACCTCTCTTCTTTTTTTCGCGGGGCGAGAGAATTCTGTTTATATAGACTTCCAGGTTTCCTCCCGCCGTCAGGGACCTTCCGAAAAGATACGTCCATCTTCGAGACGGACTCGGGAGTCCACGATACGCCAAATCGACTCCCCCACCCCCTCAATGACTCGTTAGTAGTTTTACGGAGCTTCCCTTCCATCATTGGCGATCCTTCCGCAAAGAGGGTATTTTACGCTCCGAACGGACTCGTACTGGTCCGACCTCCACGGGATTTGATTTCTCTTTCCTCCAATGACTTCGATGGTCTCGCTTGCGCAGTCTTTCTGTTTTCCATAGAATTTCCTACCCTCGGTGAGTCCGATTCGGTGTGAAAACCGATCGAAAATATTTCCCGACTCCATCTCCAACCGCTGGAAACACTGTAGTCACAGATTGGGCCTAGGATGCCCATATGCTGGCCGCTCCAAATGGGCTTCAGCCCTGTCTTCCCTCAGTTGACAGTTCTGGCCGCCCTTCTCCTCTTTCTTTTTTTTTGCTCCATTGTCTTCCAACACGCTGGCCGGCCTATAAGATGAAGATTTTTCTTTAGGCACTGCGAGCTGCTCTGGACTTCACTTCTTTTGCTGACTCCCTATCTTTTTCAAGCCAACTCCGGTGAAGACTTTTGTCATGACCACTGTCCGAACAGCACCATTAACATGAATTAACATGCCCAAAATTTGACGGATGATGATCTGACTTTGATCGGTTTTTTTTATCCACTTGCCATAGACATTTTATCTCTTCCAAATCTTCAATATGAACAAAAACAGGTGTCAACATTGTCCTATCTTGAAAATCTTAGTCTTTAATTCTTCAGTTCACCCAAAACCTTGAGACCTCAACATTGGACAAGTCTTGCCCTGACGTCCGACAATGATGTCTTCTTCCTCTTCCACTTCCTGATGGTGCAATCCACGTACACGACGATGGCTTCTTCCCCTTCCACCGAATTTGACATCCCGAGAGAATTGTCATATTGGAGAAACTCATCGGCGTATGATCGAGTTGAATGGTCGATGACAACACAAAATAGGAATAAACACTACAATTCCACTTAGAAGATATTTCACTTTTGTTGTAGATCAACTATCTCATGTTTTATGTTGGACATATATTGCTTTGGATATGTAACTAAGATTTTTTTTATTTCATGTTTTGTGTTAGATATATAATTAAGAATTTTCTTCTAATACATTGTTATAAATAGATGTTTTAAATTGTAATATGTATTTTTGATGTGTGTTTCCATCAATAAAATTATATTTACTTCTTTATTTTACTGGGTTGTATCATACATATATTATCTCTTTATATATTCGGTAACCGTCCGTTATCTAACCATAAACCGTTTTTAAGCGGATAGAACAATACGGTTCGCGGACACACCCGATACCGATAGTCAACGAACAATGCAAGTGGATACACTTTTTCTTATAGGATACGGATACGGATAATACTATTATTCGACCCGTTGACATCCCTATGGAGAAGTATCAATCCAATCGAGCTAATGAAGAGTCAAGCCTGGACCCCATGCCGACAATCTCCCAAGTTACCTTATGGACAATAAACTATCATGTGAGGCTAGTGAAGGGTCATGCATGGATTTCATGCCAGCAAGTCCCTAACTAAGCCGATCGGGATCATATCATCCCACCGAGCTAGTGAATGCATGGACTTCATGCCAACAACCCCCTACCCTAAGTAAGATGATTGAGATCAAAATCCATCCCACCGAGTTAAAGAAGAGCCAAGCATGTACACCATGACATTAAGCTCCGAATCAACATGTGGGTCCAAGTCATATCCTGGCAGCCCACTAAGGCCCATGGGAGTTCTCTGGTCTTGTAAATGTACCAAGCCCATGATGCAAATGAAATGTATACGTTGAAGTGCAATGGCTATGCTATGAGAAGTTTATAAGACCCCATGATCTTTGGGGAATGTCAACAACAAAGGGGAAAGAAAAATGATCAAAAGAGAACAAAAATAAGCCGACCAGAGGACTGATATCAAATCTGAAAATGACAGGAGAAAACTATAAATCTAAAAGTTAAGAAAATTGAAAAACCCCACCAAACCTAAAAATTGTATGATGCAAATCAAGTGTATACGTTGAAGTGCAATGGCTATGCTATGAGAAGTTTAGAAGACTCCATGATCTTTGGGGAATGCCAACAACAATGGGGAAAGAGTCGAAAGACAAATGATCAGAACAGAACAAAAATAAGCCGACTGGAGGACTGATTTCAAATCCAAAAATGACAGGAGAGAACTATAAATTTGAAAGTTCAGAAAACAGAACCCCCACCCACCAAACCTAAAAATTGTATGATCAATAAAATCTGAAAAGGATAACAAATATGAAAACTCTAAAGACAGCAAAAGCTAAAAATTGTGAAATCAAAGCATAAAACCAAAACAATCTGAAAATCACAAAGGCTGAGAAATCAGGGAATCCAAAATTCAGCAAGCTCAGAAAACCAGAAAACTGTCAAATCTGAAAAATCAGGAAATGGGAAAAGTTAGCAAACCTGAGAATTATAATTCTGAAAGTCTGTAAATTTTCAGCGAAACTGAAACCTCAAGACCTGGAAGATCTGAACATTGTAAAAACAGGATATCCATAAGTCCAAGAAACTCGGTGAATCTAAAATTTGTAAATATGGAAAAACTGAAACAATAGCAAATCTGAAGACTCTGAACAAACAGCAAGAACTGAAAACTGTAGAAACCAGGAAATTGCAGAACCAATAAAACTCAAAACAGGAAAAATGAAAACCACGAAAATCAGAAAATATGAAAGTTGCAGAAAAAAACAGAAAATCAGAAGTAGCAGTCACCTGAAAAACTTGCAACTTGAAATCATGGAATGCAATCTCCCGAGAATCTCTCGAGATCTCCCGAGAATCTCTTTTCTTCTGTGCGTCCGAGAAACGAGATCGCCGAAACGAGAATATCTATGTGGTACTTGTGATACCTTGATCTTCTCCTCCTATTATTATCCCTAACTTGTTAGATGATCTTGTTAAGTTTCTTTCTTATATTGCCAATTTTATTATGGAATCCATCCAAATTTTCATCTAAACATAATTGTTTGATAAAATTTCATAGCTTAATATTTTAATGACTATAAATGTACAATTGACCCAAAATGTTATCAATCTCCTATCCATATTGTTCAAGATGAAACTTTGGTCTGAAATAAGATCATTTGTATGTCTCATGCTAACAATAGTTCACCATCTCTATCTATGTATTACGCTTTTAATTCTCTCACAACTTATTTTAATATTTAATATGAGTTCTTTTGTCCTTTTTAAAAAGATTATATGACATTCTACATTTAAACATGCACATTGATTGGTATTTCCAAGATCTAATCCCTTGAGATCTTTTTGAGATCTTTTATCTTCAATCTCCGTGAGATAAAATATAGTTGTGAGATGGCAATCATTGGGTAAAGTATACCCTGCATAAATGAAATCCGAGATCCGATCTCTCGAGATTTTTCCGAGAATCTCACGAGATCTCTTCTCTTTCACGCTTCCGAGACGAAGTCGAGATCCGAGATGACAATCCTTGCTTGAAATCTCCAAATCTTAAAACTGAACACCGAAAGAATAAAATCTAAAAAAGACTGAAACATTAAAGTTTACATCTAACGTGAGAATTTATCAGGAAATCAACAAACCAAGGAAAAGATAACAAACAAAAATCTGAAATCTGAAAATTTTTAATACTCAAAAATCCTGAAACTTAGAAGTCCAAAACTGAAAGTTGGAATTATAAAACTCAAATCCAATGAAATCCAAAACACTAAAAAACACAAACCCAAGAAATTCAAATCAATCCCAAAACACCTAAAGTTGGCATTTTGACTTAAGTCATGGGACGTATCCTATTTTTGTGGATGAATGACTTCGGTGAAAAACTGATATGGCAGATTATCAAAAGTATTCAAGTATTTGATCAATGTAACATCAGAATATTAGAAGTTCGGTTGGAAGAGGTCAAAATAAATTTCAAAAAACTCAAAACAAATGCAAAAAATATAAAATGTAGTTCAAGTCTTTTAAGTGATAGGGTAACCCCTATGTCAATACCTAGAAGATTCCTGGAACCCACCTTGTGAGTTCCTACTTATTCATACCATGCCAATTTCTATGGTTCTATCACATATCTTCTTAACATGGTTAAAGCTACAAAAAATCACTTTCTTTTCAAAAAATAAAAAAATAAATTTTAAATAATTTTATTTTAAAAATAGGGCTTCATCAGAAACATACTATTCTATAGATTATAAATTATTAAAGTTCTATCATAGGCTGATTTGGACCAATGTGTTGCTAAAGTAGTTAATCAAGGGCACTTGAGCTGCCATTTGGCATACTTAACACCAAGTTTATGAGAGTCAGAAGGGGAGAGGGACCAACTCTAAATTCATGAACCCACAAAATAACCTCATATTTCATGAACAAGACAAGTATCTGTCAAATGGATAGCATTCTATAATAAATAAATAAAATATTTTAAAATTCAAAGAATAAATACCTATAAATCACTAACAAGTACCTAAACACACTCATACTTAAAAATAGGAAAAATAAGATGACACAAAGGCACACACAAAGATAAAGAAATACCAAGAAATTTACCTTCTTGTTCTTTGTCCTCTTCCAATTGTAGTATTTTTCATGCTTGTGCCTTTTTCCAGTCTCCCTCTTCTGCAAAATACAAGAAGTTACAAACATAAAAATGTTAGTTACTCAATCAATTATGTAATAGAATAAGTACATATAGGGTACACCAGCTTCCTGGTAAATTTTAGCATATTATATGTTTTGAGAAGTGGATACTACCAAGTCTATTATGCACTGGAGAGAGAGAGAGAGTCAGAAGAAAACTTTACAAGAAGAGTAACAAGAAAATCTGATAAAAGGTGCATTCCTATTCCTACAGAGAAATGAATGTCAAAATCTCTCTCGGTCCTCCCTTTACAAGGTCTAAATATTACATGAGGAATCCAAGATATGCAAAATAGGATATGTCCACTCCAAATAAATGTTCAAAATAAAGTGCACCATTCCATCCAACGACCAAGATTCCTTCTAGAAGATCCTTCTATTTCTCCTTATAGCACATCCTTCCATTGAATAATCCATGCACTTGTAGACATAGGCTATTGTGATTGAATTTTGAATACCTTGAAGATGTCACCCTAAGTGGCCAGGATATGGCGCAAGGACTAGACAGATGATCAGCTGATTCATCTTCCACCATCACTGAGCCTAGAGTACAACTAGGTCAACAGCTTATGCACAAATAAGTGCAGCGAACCCCTTATCAGCAGGCAAGTGTGCAGCATTCTCAATATTAACGGCTTCACCTTTATAGGGCCTTTAGTGCTCAATACCACACCAACAAAACGTGATCTAGCATTAGCACCACCGTCAGCAATAACCTTACAGACAGACCACTGCCATCGACATCCAACTGATACTGTTGAACTAAGAAAAGCATATAACAAGGAGCTGGGACTTGCTCACCTTTTTGATATCACTGGAATACAGGAGTCCAAATGGTAGTGTTCTCCATGGAAACGCCATAGTTCGCTACACGAGTCATTGGCACAGGAGCATTCTTAAAGGCAACCAATATGTCAGTCAAATAAATTCTTTTTTTCTTCTCTTTTTTTTCTGGAGAGGGGCACGGAAAGAAGTCTGCCACTAAATAGGCAAACAGCCAGGTAATAAAGATCTGAGAATAATTCCTCCAGGAACAGTCACTCAGCATCTATGATCTGTCAGTCGGAAAAAGAGGCTTAGCAACCATCTCCAATCCTCATTCTGACTCCAGCCTTGATAATGTACAAGCTTAATGCTTTCCATACATAGGACACATTGCAAATAAGACAAAACAATCTCATGACAGTGATAAAACATCCATATCCATTTATAAAAAAGACACAAAAAGAATTGCTGATGTTCTTAAAGCCAAAAATTCCCTACGCCTTCCCATTGTTCTCCTAATGTCTTCCTTCATACGATATGTTACAATCTCCTGCAGCTCTAACCCATGGCAAAGACAAATATTCATCACAACCACATACTGGTTTCATGAAGTAGTCAACAAAATAGCATACTCTATTAGAAAACATAGTTGGAAATAACAGGAACTTTTAAATGTCAACAGAAACTCTCCACACGTGTAATGAATAATTCAAGAATATGACATACCATGTTTGTTCTTGGATAAAAGAAATTAAATCATATAACTTTTATGATTTTTAAAGAAAGTGCATGGTACCATAATTATACATAAAAAGAGAAATGAAATACAAATAAAAACATTCAGCTCACAATAAAGAGTAAAAACCCCGGATGACCAATGTAGATCTCTCAATACCTCAGTAATATTCATCATAACAACAAAGAACCACTCAAAACAACTTTTATAGATAGGACTGTTCACTCATCTGTTCAACCCGATGAACTGAACTGAACCAGCTTCTTTGATTCAGTTTGGTTCAGGTTGAACTGGGAATCAATTAGGTTCCAGACCACCAACCCGAATTAAACCAAAATAGTTTAAAATAACTTATAATATCAAAAAATAGCTTTATATAGTTTTATTAGCCGAATATATGTTTTTAAATATTTTTACTTTATAAATTTATATCTTGAATATATATAAATTATTTTATATTTTATTTATTTTTTTATGGTTTGAGCCAAACCAAACCAAATTGAAATGGTTCAGTCCAATTATTGGACTGAACCATTTCAATTTGGTTTGGATTGAGAAAAAAAAATCCCCAACCAGGACCAAACTGGCCTGTGAACACCCCTATTTATAGATAATATCACCCATTCATCCATGGTATGTATCTCCTTCACTTCATGAATACTTTTCTACTAATTTACCCCACAACAACCAGAAATTGGTGCACAAGACAAGCCACCAAAACGGGTCCCCCTGTTCTCAGCTGTTAATTTCAAAGTTTAGTTGTCACAAGGTTCAGTCCAATTTAATTGGTTTGGATTGAGAAAAACTCCCCAACCAGAACCAAACTGGCCTGTGAACACCGCTATTTATAGATAAAATCACCCACTCATCCATGGTATGTATCTCCTTCATGAATACTTTTCTACTTATTTACCCCACAAGGACAAGAAGTTGGTGCACAAGACAAGCCACTAAAACTGGTCCCCCTGTTCTCAGCTGTTAATTCCAAATCTTAGTTGTCACTTTGTCTTGTCCATGCCAGGACACCACAGTTCATTCCTCACATGAAAAACAGGATGTATCAAATTTTAAAGTGTTACACCATGTATGCTGGACATTACGCCAAGTGGCCAAACCCCGGATGGTCCATAGTTGACCAGGCCAAGAATGGGAATCCCAGTAGGTCATGATAAGCCAGATTAACAGTGGCTTGGCTAGCTCATCTGGGGTATTTTGTAAAAACAGAAACATTTGGAGATCATTTTAAATATAAAAGTGTATGTTTTCATATATTCTCCATTTTGAAACTTTATAATGCATAGTTATTGCCTATTTTTCATGTTATGCATTGGTTTACCTATGATTTGTGTTATATATCATGTTTTCATATATTGATATATATGTATATATATATTCAAATTTTATCTTCAAAAAACTTGGGAAAGGACACCAGAAAAATCTGGAATATTAGGTGTCCCATCCCAGTAAAAGAAAGGGGGCAAGATGGGATTCATAATTATAAGGCGTGTAAACGGAATTTGATATTTCGAAATTTCAATTTGATTCTATTCGGAACTTGTTATTGTATCCTATAAGTTATTAGGATTGTATATCCTAATAGCTTATCGGAATCGAAATCAATTGATAATTTTTTCTGTTTATCTGATTTCTTTAAAAAATAAATATATAAGTTAAATTAATTAAAATAGAGTTAAATAAATTATAAAATATAATATATAAACTATTAGAATTAATGCGTTAAAGAGATTATATCAAATTTTAGTAATTATATGTAAATTATTAACTTATTTTAAAATAAAAACTAATAAATGATATGTATTTTGAAAATTATTGAATTTGGTTTCTATTCCGATAAAGAAATTATAGAAATCGGATATGTACCGAATCCAACCAGTTTTCAGTCTTAATAATTATGCTCCAAGCAAAGATAAACATGTCTGGAGAGATTAGAGATGACAGTACAGATGTCAAAAGGAAAATAAGCTCCTTATACAGACTAAGAGAAGAAAAAAGAGAGCATTAATTGAACTGTCTATTCAGCTTGAAAAAACTGAAAGGGACAAGAGGTGATAAGCTCCTAAAATCTCATCCGTGACCTAGGGTTGAGCACCCACAGCCCACTACAGAACACCTTGATCTTAAGCAAGCTCCTAGATGACCCGTATTGCCTTCTGCAAGGAGGTTACAATGCGCTGATAATAATGGTAGCAGATGCAACTAAAAAAGAACCATGGAGATCGCACCCTTTTTTTCTTCCTTTAAACCTTACCCAAAAGTGCTTAGCAATTCATTGATCATAAAAAAGTACAGAAAGAACAGGGAGAGCCCAGCAGTCTAAAACAGGCAAGAAAAGTAAAAAAAAAACTTCCTAGAAGTGAATACATCAGAAGAAAAAAAACCATTCACGCTTTAATGAAAACCCTCTTCCACACAGTCAGAGTCAGTAGACGTGGAATAGAAGAGACCTTATCCTTTTTATGATTCAACACATAAGACCAGTCTTAAGGTAAACCTTATGGCACAACATAAAATTAGCACGACGTCCAAAACTCATCAAGGCTCCTTCAATTGCGAGATGGACAAATAGCCCACAAGAACACTGAAATGTAACATCCTAAACATCATCATCCATTTGAATTTGAGGCCACGTGCTCCAAGATGATATCTGGTCCTTTATCAGAACCATTCTATAGTTGGAACCCAGCATCTTGGCAAAGACAATTCAAATATATATTTTATAATACCACAGGAAGAGAAAATAAACAGGTAGTCCTGGTATTTAACAAAAATGCCACAAAAGGTAGATTTTTTTTCCTTCGTAAACAATTTATCTGCAGGAGGCAATCTCTTCCAAGTTATCTTCCAAATAAAGATTTGGATTTTGATAGGAAATTTCTTCTTTCATACCTTATTCTCCCAGTCAACTTTACAGCCTCCTGTACTGAGCATCTTAGCCACAGAAGTTGTAGACAGACCTCAATTTTATTCTATAGCCACCTTCTCCTGTCAGGTCTATCTGGATGGCTTTTGCTTCAGGTATTATTCCTACACCAACAAGCTCCTACAGTTTGAATAAGGAGTAGAAGAAAAAGAGTAACAGAAGTTGTAAAGAAATGCCATGATGGAAAGCTCACAAGAACTGGATATTTCCTCATCTCAAAAGGCCAGACTTAGTAGAGAAATTCAACAGGATGAAAGCTCACTTCATGGCAGCAGTCTGAAGCACGGGCTGAGGGTAAAGCCGAAATGTTAAACAACCATAGGGGCCTATCTATCAACGTAAAAGATCCATTTGACCTTGGAACCATCACCAACACAGACTTTGATCACCACATGGATGATATTCTGAGCCTGAACAACACTTCTCGAGTAAGAAACTAGATAGAAGGAACTAATTCTACCAACCAACATGATCTGTAACAGAGCAGGAGGGTAATAGGTTCCAAGATCTCCTTGCTCCTGCTAACCAAAGTTCCAAAGCAACTACCAAAAACATATCTAACTTTTCTTGATGCAACCACATATCTTATGTCATGTTTCGTTAGAGTATCAAAATATCAATATCAAAATTGATACAAGTGGACACTTGTATTACATAACATACTTTATTAGTATTACAAGTTTCAAACTTGATGCTATTAGCCAAACAATTAATAGTGATAGAGGTGTTTAATACTATTACCAAACAGGGCCTTAACTGGAGACTTACAACCCCATCATTCATATTGGTAAATCAACTTTAATTGATATTTCCCTAAACAATAATGTCATCATAGTATCATACATACTTGTGAAAGTAATACCATCTCTCCAACTTCCCCTTTAGATGGATGAGTCATGCACTTTGCCTATCATATGACCAATGTACGTCACCATTGTTAGGTTTACTTTCTCACTCTTATGTCTCTAGACTCCTGTTCGCCTCTCCTTAGAATGTCACTCAGTCCTTTTACCCTTTATTTCAACAAAAATGTTATGATGAACATTGAGGGCACAAAAAAATGCAGGTCAGCATGCTACACCTTGAAGATAGTCCTAGAACTAAAAGTATGTTTTACCGCATTGATCACGAGTACCTAATTATCAAAGACCTGCAAGAAAACCCAGAAGAATTGGCTGTGTATAAAAGGCAGTTAATCTTACAGCAACCATTACACAGTGGACGAGCAGGACAGTCTTGTAGAAAGTGTGTGTCCCACATTTGTAGGATTGATTGCACAAGTTCTTACCCAACAAATTAACTATGGACTTCAATGAGTTCATACACATATATAAACCAAAAAGGGTGCATGCCACGGAGGTAGGAAAGTTAAAGAGTGCTTACCATCATCCAGCAACACCTTGATGCAACATCCCTTACAGTTTTATTTTGTAGCATTGCTGCAATCTTGATGTACTTCATTATGGTAGGTTCATGAGCATACCTGAAACTCTAAATAGTTTAAAATCAGTACACATAACAGAAAGAATTATAAAAGAAACCAAGAAAAAAAAATGAAGCAAAAGAAAATAGCTGTGCAGAACATGGCAACTTGTTGATTAATCTGAGGCAAAATGGCACCATGGGCAACTTTACATAAAGAATCATTAGTCTACAACATGAGGGAGATGGTTTGCAGCTTAACAGTGGAACCCAAAAAATCTGTGCAAACCCTATATAATAGGACCGGGGAAAAGAGAAGCATTTAAACAAAAATTGGATAATGCATTTTACAATGAAAGCAACAAGGAATTGCGGTAAAACAATCAAGTCACTAATAGCCTTCGTCTACATTCAGGATGTCTTTCTTTTATTGCCAACTTGAAAAAAAATGGACAGAAGTCATGTTATCATAATTAAGGTAAATAACACTGCTTCTCTTTATTTTATTTTTTAAGGACATGAGTACATCAATCAGAAAAACATAAAAAAGGAAGATCATATGACCATACTGAGGAAAACATGGCAGAGATCTATATGACAAGGCCTTTCGATGTCAAGAAGACTGTTTCTCTTTAAAAAATTTTAAGAACACGAGTTCTTCAGTGAAAAACTGAAATAAGGGAAGATCTTCATCTGACTATACTGAGAAAGAGGTAGCAGAGACCTACATGACAAGGCCTTCTTCCAACCATGCTTGTTCTGCAACCGTCCAATTTGAGACCAAGCCTGTATCATACTTCAGCCCTGGCACTGGATCAATGTGATTGCTACCAGCAGGATTCCCTACTGGAATCGGCGTCTCCAAATTGTTTACACTGCAGGGTTCACTAGGGAAAGTCACTCCAGCCGTGTCGTTCAACCCACGGAAGCCACTCGCACCGGCGGAGATCATACTGTTCGAGCTAGTTACTACTACTGGCTGGAAAGAGACCATGTGACGACCGTAAGAAGTCGATGGTACTGCGTTTTGACGAAAATCCATGCTTGAACCGGTCGCCATCCGTACCCCCAGCATCAACACAGTTCAAGTACAACGACCGAACACGTCTGAATCACAGATGAGCTCAAAGATTCAGAATCACACGGCATAAATTGATCCATCTTTTGCTGAATTTCTAATAGGGGGTAGCTTCCTGCAACTACTCAAGAACAAAAATTTAATCTTGAAGGCTTCCAGATACAGCGAACCTAAAGATGAGATTCGCAACTTCAACAACCGCTCTTTTCTATTATTCTGTGTCACTTACAGACCTAGAAACAATTCAAAATTTCGCAGGAATTCCAAACCTGCATTTCCACTCCGTAATCAAGTTTCTTCTCTTAGCTGAACCCCGCGGCGACGCCTAGATGAATCGACAGCCAACCAGAACAAGAAAAGCAGAATGTAGAGAGCAAGTACGAATCCGGCCACGCAAATTACTCAGATCACCGTTTGCCGCTCTGCACATGCCAACAATCATAGTGCGCCTGATGAGGAGATTGATCGGAGAAGACAGACCTCTGCAGCTCTGTGCGCAACAAGCTACTAAGAGATTAGCCACCTCCACCTTCCCTCTCTTCCCGCACACTGTGCGTCTGTCTCCGCAATGTGGCGGGCTCCCCCCACCCTCTCCCTGCAATTGGCTTGGGCATCAGGAAGAGAAGGGAGCCAAATGGAACAAGGGAAATTCTCCCGGGCCTCCCATTGCTCTCCGAGTTGTTTTAAAAAAATATGAACTTTGTATATAAACCTTTTCAGCCCCCGACATTCACAGATATATCTCAACGTCCTAAAATTTCTTCCTAGGAATAATGTCCTGATTGCCGGAGATCAGACACGTTGGGTCTGCTTTGATGGCTCTGGCGAGTTTTGTTTTTTTTTTTTTGGACAACATGGCGCAATGGCCAGGCGTGCTTTGCTCCGCACTGACGAGAATTCGAGTGCTGCCGGCGACTGCGAGCATTCGAACCTCACTGAATAACCACCCCCACCCACCCCCCCCCCCGAGGGGTGGCCCGACTGTGTTCAGCCGGGATTCGAACCCTGCCACCCCCGAGCCCGGGGGTGGCGTCGTGCCAACCGAGCCAAGCTCTTACGAGTTACACCATCCAATTGCTTCCATAGAGCTCTACCTCATTTTGGGAATTTCGAAAATCCCCCCCCATTGTTAGTCATCCAAGAATCTTTGATAATCTAAGCAAGTATATCAAACTAGGGAGGTGCGCCGTTAAGTTTTGATTTCGAATCTTTTTTGAGTAAACCACACTAGGTGCTCAGTCTAATCACTTAAAATCAGTTTCGTTTTGTGCGAAATAAAAACAATCAATTACATTAGATAACAGTATCCTTGACAAAAAAAAATATTTTTATTAAAAATAAATCAAAAAATAAATCGAAATTAAATATTTTATGTAAATTTGAAATTCAGAATACTATTAAAAAATATTAATTAAATAATATACAAAATTTTAAAAGAAAAGAAATTATGAAAGAAAGAAATATATCTTATTTTATAACCTATATAGTCAGTTATATATTAAATAGTAATATATTTTATTTATGCATACTTAATTTTAGTTCTAAGTAATTAAGATAAATATTATTTTTATTACAATCATATAAAATAACATTTTTATTGATAAAATAATATTTAAATTTTTAATACTGTTAAATTAATTTAACCAATTTAATTCAAATCTATTCAATTTAAAAGATATCTCTATTAATTTAATAGATTTAGTAATTCAAACGGAATGGGTTGAACCGCATACCCTCAGGGTCCATTTGGATCGTTGCTAATGTAAAATCAAGTAAAACATTTGCTAAGAAGTAACTTTTTTAAGAAAAATGGAAACTGATCGATCGTTTGTTACATGCAATTCATTTTTTTTTAAAACATGATTTATTATCTGATTATCGATAAATTATTTTTGAAGTATGTTTTAAATATTTGAATACTTGTAAATTAATATCCGAACTTTTTATCTTGTTAGAACTTAATTTAATTAGAGTCATATAAACTATTTTTTGATAGCTGCTATCTACCGAGCTTGTCATTCAAAAATAATTTTAAAAAAATTTATTTTTTTACATTCGAAAACTTTATAAAATTATTATTACCAAAGTTAATATTTATTGATATTGAAATTTGAAAACATGCACCTAGTTTTGGGGAAAAAACAACACCTGAATGGAAAATGCTGGATGCCGAAATCCACCGGGAGGGGTCACCAATTCACATTTCACGTTGACTTTCATTTCCCGGCCATCCAAATAAAGGTGCGGTCATGAGA
This sequence comes from Cryptocoryne crispatula var. balansae, assembly GCA_036172225.1. Lineage (NCBI taxonomy): Eukaryota > Viridiplantae > Streptophyta > Magnoliopsida > Alismatales > Araceae > Cryptocoryne > Cryptocoryne crispatula. The sequence goes on along the minus strand of CM069930.1, from coordinate 6,995,452 downwards.
TTTTCGGGAAACTATTTTACAAGTTACCCATTTTACGGCCAACCAAACGGGCCGACCGAAGTCTGTTACGGGAAGAAGAAAATACAAAGAATAAAACACTCGCAAGTTCACGGAAAAGATTTTCGGATAGATGAATGACAGAACGAAGGGACCTATTGTTAAGAAGGCCAACCCCCCCCCCCCCCCCGCCAGACAATAAAATACTAAAAAAGAATCATACAAAGTGGGAATTCGGTTGGATGCGACGTCGGAATCAAGCACGGCGTGGAAGTGGGAATCCAAATGTGAAGCATTCGATACCAAGTTGGTGAAAGTTCCCTTCCCCACGCCCTTTTAATTTCCACAATTATTAAAATACCCCTCCGCCTCGCACGGCTTGGATGGTGACGGCCCTGCCGGGCCCCGTTCTCCCGCCCTCCTCCTTTCGTGGATTCTCTTGATAAATACCCATAACTCTTGTTGAAATTACGAGAATGCCTTCTTGGACGCGGATCCGCGGGGCGGGCCGACGGTACTGGGACCGGCCCGCAATCCGGATCCGACGACAATCGTAAACAGAGTTCTCCTTTCTTTTCACGGTATTCGGAAAAGAAAATTTAATTAAATTTGGTTGGGACGATGACAAACTTTAATCGTTAAAATGTCCCGCGAGATGCAATTCTAATCGAATACGTGGAATTTTCCTTTTTCCTTTTTAGATTGCATTGGTTGAATTTAGAATTTTAAGGCAAAAGAGAGATGGAGACTCTGTGTGGCTCCTCACTTGTAAGAAAATTCTAGGAGATGGATGACAGAAGTTATTAGTTGCCGGTCGCCTTGGTGCGGTTGACACGACCGGTTGCTCAGCAACGGGTAAGGTTCGAGAGCCGCCTGAAGTCTGCCCATCCGTGGGGGCGCTCGATCTCTCGTCGTGTGCTGTGCTGCACGTTTGTGGGACCGTTGGGACAACCTTACCAAAAAAAGACAGAAGTTATTAATTATTATAAAGTGTATTATTTCAAAGACATTGAAACATCCCACGTACTACTATATTCGAATGCACAAATTTTCTTTTTAATCTTTTGATTACAATGGGTCCAAAAACTCCGCATGCACCACCTTTTCCAAAAAATTTGATCAATCGCATTATTTGTTTAGACGTTAATGGGGGTGTTTGGTTTCATGATAATGGGAATTTTTAATTTCTACAAATTGTAAGAAAATTTGTGGAAAAAGGTGTTCGACAATCTTGACAATTTTATATTTTGAAAATTATTTTCTTCTTAAACAAAAAAAGATGATCTCACCTCTTTCTTTTTTCTTGTGGTCCCCCATTTTGTTTGATTATGAATGGTAGTTACTCTTCTTTGTTATCACATCCCTCAAAACATGTTAATTTTATGTAATGAGTTAGTTCACTTTATATTTTAATATAAGTTTTTTATCATAAAAGTGTACAAAAAATTATCATGCAACTAAACACTTTATAAACATCAGTCATATTTTCCTTTGACTGGGTTAGAGACTGTTTTCCGTGATTGGTTTTAACTTTTCTTCTGGTTAAACTTTTGAACTTCTGTTATTAAATAATTAATTTATTTTGAAATTACTTTTAAATGCTTGATAAATTAAATGTCATGATTCGAAGGTTCTTTTATCATACGAAATATTAATTTAATATGTTTATTAACAAAATTAACTAGAAATTATGTTAGAAAGCGTCGTGAACTAATTTGTGGGTTGAATTATTTTTATATATAAATTACAAGAAAAAATTTGTGCTGTACCAATACGTAGTGTCTCTTGTTTGGTTGTCATTATGTTGTGATTTGCAAATTATGTATTTTATATAAATATAATTTATGATTTTTAAAAGAATATACTTAATTATAAAAAATAGTATTTAACTTATTTTTTACATTAGACTTTTTTATAAATAAAAACTTATATAAATATTCATAAAATTATCTATCGCTAATCTATTCTTCTCAAAGTGTTTGGAAAAGTTTTTTCTAGGAAAACAATCTCCTGTCGACCAAATAACAACTAGTGCTTTCCATTTATAATCGAAAATAATATCCCAGGAAAATGTATTTTCTTGGTTTTGGTTTTACCTGCCACCAAATGCACCCTTAGTTGAATTTAGTTTCTGAAGAAAAAGAGAGACAGCAAAATCTCTATCGCTCCTCACTTTCAAGAAATGTGGCGAGGTGAATTTTCTTTTTTTTTGGGGAAAGAGATGGATGGTAAAAGTTATTAATTATCATAAAGTCTATCTTTTTGCAAACGTTAACGGGGGTGTTTAGCTGCATGAAATTTAAAATTATGTTACAATTTTATGTTTTAAAACAAAAGAGGTATTTAACAAATTTGACAATCTTATGTTTTTTTTAAATATTTAACGTACAAAACAGAGTATGTCGTCATTTTTTTATCGTATGGTCTCCCACCTTGTTTAACCAAAATATAATATCTACTCCTTTTTGTTATCGCATCTTCTCAAATATGATAATTTTATGTGATTAGTTTTTATTTTATTTTAATATTAAAGTTTATCATGAAAGTATATAAAAGATTTTATGCAATCAAACATTTTATAAGAGATTAAAAATATCTCACACTTTGATTTCAGTATAATTTCGACCAAGTTAAGTCTGAATTTGACCAATAAGAAGTTAAGAGAATGCTTGGTTGATAATAAATTTTAGATATCTCTCTGATAAAATAATAATATTATATATTAAAATAAATTTAGAGATAACTAGAGACAAAATTTACATTTTTGGTGATATAAGACATATACAGGAAGCACGAGAGAAAAAGAGAGAGAGAGAAGAACTGCACAATTTTAGTCAAAAAATTCTAACTAAAAAATGTATATTGCTTAACGGTCTATTTGATAACAGTATTAGGGATTTGTATCGTTATTAGTTTCAAAATTAATATTAATATAAGTTTGTTAACAGGTGTTTGAATAATTTTTTTAGTTTTAAAATTAATAGTGAAAAGAGCTGTAAACCTGTTTTAAAATTGATATTTTCGTTGGTGGTCCGCCCTGACTCCTCCAGCCGCGACTCTCCCCGCGGTGGCTCCTCCGGTTGCGACTCTCCCCGCAACGGCTCCTCACCACAACTCTCCTCACGACAACTCTCCCTGCTGCAACTCCTCCGGCTGAAGATCGTTGTGGCAGCTCCTCCTTGTAGCAACTCCCCCCCGCTGTGCTGTTCCTCCAGCTAGGGGTGCAAACGAACTAATACACACGACAAGTAACTCGAAGCTCGGCTCGATAAAAACTCGACTCGGCTTGTTTATTATGTTAAATGAACAAGCTTGAACACAAAATAAAGTTCGACTCATTAAACGAGTCGAGCTTGAACAGACTCCTGCTCGGCTCGATAAACTCGCGAGTAGCTCGATTAAATATTATATTATATATTTATTTTTAAATTGTGAGTATTAATAATTATATATTGTCACTTAAATATATTGAATATTTTAAAATTTGAGTTTAAACTTAGATTGAGTTTCATAAATGAGTTAAATATAGAATTTCACGTATGACTTTTCATTGATTTTGAGTTTTATATACGAGTTTGTATATAGTTTAAGTTTGAATGTGAATTGAATTTTAGTCTAACTACTACTCGAGTTCGAGCTCGACTCGGCTCGATTAATAAATGAACCAAGCTCGAACAAGGATTTCACGTACTCGCTGAAACTCGAGCTCGAATTCGAACTCGTGTAAAATAAACGAGCCGAGCTTGAACACCATACTACTCGGCTCGACTCGGCTCGTTTGCACCCCTACCTCCAGCTAAAGCTTTGTCGAAGTTACATATCGCAGCCGAAGCTATTGTGCGCCTCTCCTCGATCTCCCATCACGACTGAAGCTATCGCGCACCTCTCCTTGGTCTCGCCTCCGACAAAATATATTGCCCTCTGTTGAATCGAAGGTATTATCTCTGATGGTCTGTGCTTGGAACAGGAACCGGCATTGCACCTGTCGGAGTCTTCCTGTAGTTGTGGGTGAAGAGGTTTAAGCCGAAGACCAAGCTGCAGTCTGCTTGAGCAACCCCCTTTCAATCTCTGCATTTCTACTTCCGCATTTCCAGCTGCCTGTGCACCTCCGGTCATACTCTGCATTTATGATTCCGCATTTTGCAGCCACCTGCGCACCTCTGTTCATAATTTTCCTGGATTCTTTTTGTTTTGTATTCTTTAGCTGTTCTACGAGGAGTCGAGGACATAATGTTCAATTTTGCTCAGATGCTACTCCCTACTTTGAGATTCTGATTTTATATTTTTGTTTCTCTTCACCTGTGGCCCATGGGCATCTTTCTGTATCATCCTTTGATCTCTGAAATTAATGTGTAAATAGAGCACGTTTAACTTCCAAATTAATATTTTGGATTTGACCGCACTAGTGGCGTTTTGGCCTATATGGCTTAAAAGGAATCAGAGAATTTGCAAGGATAAATTCTTAAACCCATTCTTTGAAAAAGACTCAACTCATTTTTTAATCAATTCAATTCTTGGAAAATATTTTGTAGATAACTACTACCCGCTGGGTGGTACAACACCATAACAATGAAGTTCATCTATCCCACACTGGGTGATTTAAATATATATTGTTTAAATGGGTGAGACAACACCAAAAAATATAGTTTTGGATTAATCCTCATGCAAGGAAATTCTTTGATAATCCCTAAGGCCTTGTTTGGTATGGGGATAACTTAGGATAGACCTGGTTTATTCCCAATCTCCTGTTTGGTACACACTTAATATTGGGTTTAACCTGGATTAAGTTAATCCAGGTTATCCCCAAAATTAGGGATAAATGTGGGGATAAATCATTCCACCTAATACTTGGGTTAAACTGATCCTGAAGTCACATTTGGAGGATACGACGTCTAGAGGGGGGGAGGCGCGCGGGGAGGGGGGTCCAGGGGCGAACGCCGCCGGAGGGGAGGGGGGCTCCGGCCGGTGTCCACGGGCGCGGGGGAGCCGGCAGGGGGACTCCGGCCGGTTCGGCCGGCGTCTCGCGCGGGGGGCACGGGGGAGGGGGGGACGCCGGCCGGGGGGACTACGGCCGGCGTCGGCCGGGGGGGGGAGAGCCGGGGGCGGGTGGGGAGGCGACTCCGGCCGGCGGGGGGCTCGTCGTCCGCAGGGGAGGGGGAGGGTCTTGAGCGCCGTCCGACGGGGAGCCGCCGCGGGCGGGAGGGGGCGCTTCCGCGGGAGGGGGAGCCGGGAGCTCCGGGAGGAGCGCCGCCGTCCGGCGGGGAGCCGCCGCGGGAGGGGCGCTTCCGCGGGAGGGGGAGCCGGCGGCTCCGGGGAGGGGGCCGAGCGCCGCGGGGGGGGGGGGAGGGGCTTCGCTGGCCGATGCCGCCGCCGGGGGAGCCCCGCCGTGGTCCGCCGGGAAGGGGGGCGGGGGTGTTTGCCGACCGCCCGCCGGGGAGTGCCGCCGCGATCCGCCGGGGAGTGCCGCCGGGTGAGCGCCGCCGCGATCCGCCGGGAAAGGGGGGGCGCCGGGAAGGGGGGAGCACCGTGTATCTTTTATAAATTTTTTTATTAAGTCGATTTAAACGATTTGGTTTGATTTAAATCGATTTAGAGGTTTTCCAAACCGAACCAAATTGAACGGGTCCCAAACTAAACCGAATCGAACCGAACGCGGGGGCGGGGGGCGTCGGTCCGCGGGGGGGCGGGGAGCGTCGGTCCGCCGGGGGGCTCGTCCGCCAATGGGGGGTGGAGGGGCGGGGAGCGGCTCCGTGGGGAGCACCGTCGGTCCGTCGGGGAGGGGGGCGGGGGCGGGGAGCGGCTCCACGGAGAGCACCGCCGGTCTATCGGGGGGATCGGTCCGCCGGGGGGGGGCGGGGAGGGGAGCATCGTCGGTCCGCCGAAGAGGGGGGGCGGGGAGCGGCTCCGCAGAGAGCGCCATCGGTCCGCCGGGGGGAGAGGGCTCCGTCCGTCGAGGAGGGGGGGTGGGGAGCACCGTCGGTCCGCCGGGGGGGGGGCCGTCCGGCGGGTGGAGGGGAGGGGGCGCAAGTAACACACTTGCTTCCCGTTAAAATATTCCGCCTAATAAATTACATTATTTATATTTTCAAATTTATATTTTTAAGTTTAAGTTTATTTATATATTTAAATAGAATTTTAAATTTATTATATAAATATGTAAGTGGGTTAAGATGTTTATGAATACGTTATGAGTAATAAAATAAGATAATATAAATAAAGTAAAAATATAAAAATATAGGGTTATCCTCGAATTTATTGTTAACCTACCAAACATAGGATAGGGTTATCCCTAAACTTATCCTAAGTTAAACCAAACATGACAAGGATAGGGTTAACCACAAAGATTGGTTTATCCCTATCCCCATTAAATTTATCCTGATACCAAACGACGCCTAAGAGATAGATAAAGCCACATGTTGATTATAAGTAAATAAATGATGTCTAATTGTACAACTTATAACAAAATATAAATATTTAGTTTTTCATAGATTAATGTACTCGTTAACTAAATAGTTTGACCAGATAACTGATATGTCATGATTTGTCAAGATTGTTGAATAGCTGGCTGTGTGTCAACGAACAAAGTCAAGATGGCATCTAAACAAGCTGATTAAAATCCTTCTCAACTTAATAAATAAAATACTGTAGATTCATAGATTATTGGTTGTGTTATTACTCACCTTTAAAAAAAGTTATGATTATTTTGACTAATGTCTATTATTCGAAGAATACTTGGGGTTGGGGCACTACGGGAGGCTTGTAGTCAGTACTTTTTTGGGCTTCATTCTTCCGAAAAAGTCAAGTTCTAGCGTTACTGTTTATGAAACATGAGACGACAAGATTTTGCTTTTTGCATACTTTCTTTTGATAGGAATTAATAAACTACATCCACAATATTTAGAATGGTGAAAATTGACTTACACAAGGGGGATGTATTGAGTCATGTTGGCTCCCATTTTTCCTTCCTATTCTTGAATGTTGATGGGGATTTACTAAATTTATCTAGATATCTCAGCGGAGGCTAAAAAGTCTTGACTGACATTATTTAAAAAGGATTGAACGATTGATTGAAAATGTAATATTTTGTAATTGAGGGAGAGGGAAGCTGATACATTATCATAATCAACTCATTGTATATATTTAGAAGTTTCAAGAGGGTAAGGCCCACTAGATTGGGCTGAACATTATTAACTTTAATTAGACTAATTTTTTCAGCAATAGACAAATTCAATAACCGACTCATATGCCATTAATTTCATTTAGTTGTATCTCATGATTATGATGTAGTTTCTTCCAAGTCATTTCATGTACTACTGTATTCTCATGTTCTCAGTTCTATTTTCAAGGAAGCTTACAATTTAGATTTTTTTATAGGTTTAGCATGTTAGCAGTTTTTCAATTTTTCATGGTGCTGGATGTGAGTAATTTCTTTTAAGCCTATTTATAATTTTAGTAATTTATTTTGTAAATAATATAAATATTTTTATATTTTAATAAAATGTTTGATATTAATAAATAATTTTGACTCTAATCAATCATAGTACCTTAATAGTGATTTTGATATTGATATTGTATTACCAAACACCTAATATCAATTTTAATATTAATATAATTTTACCAAGAGAGATTTGATATTATCACTTTTAATATTGATACTTCATCGTCTTGAAATATCAATACCAAAATTAAACAAACAGGCCATTAACTATTGCCAAACACTATTTTTAACAAATTCAGTTTAAAAAACATACTATTGCAACCCAACACTCCCACCGGGTTTTGGCTTGACCCAAACTCGGCAACAAGTCAAAATTATTTATGCAAACTATACATATTTAAATGATCCTAGCTGGAAAATGAGGGTACGACATAATAATTTTATTAATTTATATAAGACAGTCATATGGTATAGTTGTGCATGAATATTGTTCTTTCCAAAGAGTAGCAAATCAAAGCAAACTATAACATTTAATACTTTTGAGCATGACCGTTATAACATCTATTTAGTGATATAATTCATCAAAAGGTTTTTATGTATTAATATCAAATTTTAAATTTATTTTATAGATTAGACACTGTAATACAAATATCAAGCACTACCAAATTTGTTATTAATATCATATTGTGTATCAATAGCAATATTTGTATAGTAATATTTTAAATACACTAACACAGTAATATCTCTTTTTATTCTCATCTAAAACGAACATAACCTAAACTGACTAGTAGGATTGTTCAGTTCAATTTGAACAAAAAAAAAATTTGAAAAATCAAACTTAACTAGTAATTTTTTTCGATTTGATTTGGTCTAAACTATCAATCGATTTGACTTGATCTATAAGATCTTTGAAATCAAACCATTTTGACAAACTGACTAACTCGAATTTAGGGGTGTCAATGGGCCGGGCCTGGCCCGCCCGAGGTCGGCCCGTTTAGGGTCCGGTCCAAAATATATTGATCCGGCCCAACCCGGCCCGCACTACATTGTTGGCCCGGCCTGACTCAGCCTGCAATAATTATTGACTTGGCCCGATCCGGCCCGGCCCGGCCCAACTATATATTTAAATAAATATTTATTAAATATGAAAAATTTAATTATTTAAGATAACATTATAAAATTAATAATAATTTAATTAAAATAGATTTTGAATAAGTAAAAATAATATTTTTGACATAAAAAATTGAAAGTTATTTAACCCGTTTTAGCCCGCGTCGGCCCGCTTGGGCCCGTATGTCGGCCCGACTAAAGCCCGCGGGCCAAAATCTTTGGCCCGTCAAATGACCCGCAGCTGGCCCAGCCCGCGAACCCGGGGGCTGGCCCGGCCCATTGCCACCCCTACTCGAATTAGATTAAATATCTTATTTTAAGTATATTCAATACACGTGTATCTTTTATTATAAAAATAATTTTATTTCAAGAATTTTTTAAGATAAAATAATAAATTGTATAAGCATATGCACTAAATTGTTATAGAATATAATTTAAAATAAAAATAAAATTATATATTGACATATCTACTGTATCTTAATAAAATATGATTCAAATTAGATGAAACTAAATCAAATCGAATTAATTTGATTTTGAAGATTATTTAGTTTGATTTGAGTTGAAAAAAATTATTAAAAAATAAAATCAAATCATCAACACTTTACTAACTAGTTAGACAGAGATGTGTCTACGCACAATTGGACTTTTATACGATATAACATGGTTCATTTGTAATACCCCGTATTTAAAAAAAAAAATTAGTTATTATTTTAAGCCCTTCCTTTTTCCTATTTATACCCTCTTTCCCCACCCCCCTCCGAACCCTACCTTTCTCCTTTCCTGCGTGCAGCCGCTCCCCCCCTATTTCCTCTTCTTCTCTCCCTTTTTCCGCGCGTGCGCCCGCCTGCGCGCAGCTGCTCCGGTTGACCGCCTCGGTTCCGCCATCGGCCGCCGCGTGTCCGCGAGAAGCCGCCTGCCGTCCGCGCGTCTCCGCCACCCCGTGCGCGCCGCCCACCGCGGTCGCCACGTCGCCGTCCCAACTTCCTCGTACCGCCGCCTCCTCGCTCGAGCCCCGCGCGACCGCTCGCGCCTCGGCCTCCGTCGCCGCCGCGTCACCCCGCGCGACAGCCCGCCTCGGCCGCCGCCGTCGCCACGTGCTCGCGACCGCCGCCGCGGCCGCCACGTCTGCCGACGCCGCCCGCCGCGGTGACGCCGCCCGGTCGCCACCTCGTACCGCCGCCGCGTGCCTCGGTCGCTCGCGACCGCGTCGCCCGCCGCCGCAGCCCGCCATCCTCGTACGCCCTCGGTCGCGCCGCCGCGCGCTCGCGCCCACGCGGCCGTGCGCGGCCCCCCCGCCGCCCGTTGACCCGCCGCCCCGCGAAGTCCGTGCGCCGCCTGCGCCGCCGCCGCGCGGCCTCCGCCCCGTGCGCCCGCCGTGCGCCGTCTCCCTCCCCTCCGCGGTGACTCTTCTCTCTCCTCTCTCCTATCCTCTTCTTCCTATCATCCTCTATCAAGCTCCATTGTTCAATATTTTCCTTCTTCCAGCAGTTTTTGAAAAGACCTACCCGACTCAGTTTTTCGACGCCGACGCAACCGCGGCAGTCTCGTCGCCAAATTCAATCTCCTTGGATTTTCCGTGCGCCATTCGCCGTTGCCGTCAAGGTAGGCGTCTCGGCTATTCTTAGCACTCTAATATTTTGATTAAATCGTAATAATCATGTTTAGACCACCAGGATTAGAATATTGTAGTTAATGGGCTGTTTTTAATTTATTGGCATGCTTAGATAGAATTAGATTAATTTGTTTAATCCATGCATGTTTAGATTAATTTGGATAATCATGTATGTTAGACATCATGATAGGTTGTATATGTTTAATCTAGCTAGTTTAGTATGTTTTGCATCACGATAACCTTAATCATGTATATTCCGATTTGATAAAAAGCCGATGTAAGGTTTAGGCATAATGTTGGTAGAGTTTAGTTTATTTTCTTTTATGTGATAGGTAGTCCTGTTTAAGCATGTGATTAATGTGTTTAGGTTGTAATTTGCATGATCCCATGTATATGCATTAGTTCATGTTAGATTGTGGTATGGTATGCAAATATGTGGTGCATAGAACCATGGGTGGTCATCTATGTATTTCATGTTTGATTTGCCAATTTAAATGTTCATGTTTTACTGTCTGAGCTTAATTATATGCTTACATGGTGTTGAATGTGGTTAGTGCAGTGAGCTGCATTGTGATGGAAATGTACTTCACCAGACTAAATTAGTGTCCCGTGGGCAGCGGAGATTAGTTGAATCTGGAGCATCCTTCGATCCCAGATACCGCGGTTCATCCTAAGTACTCCCCTGCCTAGGGGTACTATGGGATTTAGTTACTATATGTTACTTCCTACTATATGGTAAATCTGGTGCTAGTTTTGTGATATGATTACATTTTATATGATGGAGCATGTTATTTACTCAGACAGGTGTGTAGTTGTGTATGTTGGCATAGATGGCAGTGTTATAGATGTGTCATTGGTTTTATGTCAGGTTATGTGCATACCTAGAGTAGTCTAATGAGTAGGTTATGTCGATTTTTATGCATTTGGAGTTATGTCATCATATGGGGTAATAGAATGACCTTTGTAAGCAATTAATTAAAGATATATGATTAGTTTAAATCCTATATATTAAATCTGATTTTTAGGCTTATTATTCTATCATACCACTAGAATCATTATTATAATGGGGTAGTTCGGGTGTAAGTCCTACTGGGTCTGTTGTGACTCACCCCTTCCGTTGTTAATATTTTCAGGAGTGCAGGTTTAGCGCAGCAGAAGCGTAGTGGTGTTTTGGAATCCGATGAGCTAGTGGATTTCTCATTCAATGTTGGTATTTAATTTGTTAGATAGATGTTCGATTATTATGTTATTAAGTTGTAAAGTTTGGAATTATTTATTTGGATTGTGATTTTAGTCTTATTTGGCTCCAGACCGATATCATTTCCCGTTACGTCGCCGGATTATCTTCCGCTGTGCATATCAAAAATCCGGGTCGTGACATCATTGGCTGTTGAAATGGGGAATTTGTGTTTGTGATAGTAAATATTTTACCACCCCTTCACTTACAGATATCATGCGAGTTTATTTTAAAAGTTATATCACATTAATTTTAAGAACAAGTTCTAGTAATTAATTAGTTTACTAAAAAAAGGTCACGGTCACTCTTTCTCTTGATAAAAAAAATGAATCTTTGTTAAAAATACTTTAATTAAAAATTTAGAAATATTAAGATGACGAAATCGTTGAGAAAAAAAAGAATAATAACGAGTTTGCTAAAAAAATAAAAAAATATGAGAAACGAGATCGCGATTTCTCGATTACCGAATATCTCAAATAATAAGTAAAATGCGATAAAAATTAAGAAAAATGCGAAAAAAAATCAAAAAAATTACAAAAAAATCAGATAAAATAAATGACATGATTTAAACAAATAATACGTCAACTTTATTCTAATGTGATGTGTACTACATTTTGTAGGTAGTTGATGTACTCTCCCCATGTCATTTGGGTTGAGTACATAACTTGATACATGTACACATGACGCTCATATTTGTCAGTCCCTCGGGAAACTATCATAAGACTTAATCCAAATGAGTCACCATAACTATAGGTCGATTGGATTAAAGTATCTGATGACTCCACATAATTCATTCCACAATACTCTTGATCGTATGTAGGGAAACAAGAGCTTTGGGATGAATCATACACATAGTCGGAGGTATCGTGGTATTCTGTTCCAACTCCATGGCTACGATGACCTCCTCTTCCTTGTGACTTTCTACCATGATCGGCGTCTTGAGTTGCATGAGTATATTGCCCCTCACCGGTAAAACGTAATGACGTTGTAGGAGATATGTGAGGATCTGGGGTCCCTTGTACTTGTAAAATGTTTGCGCCCCCGTATCCAGCACCATCATCGCTACTACTCTTTGACGACGAATCCTCGGACGTCTGGTACTGCACTCGGATGTTCTGCTCCGGCGTATCTTCTCGATCGTCTTCGACCGTATCAACATCTGTAATATCAAAAGGATCAGTCATAACTTGTTTACCTTTTCTCCTACTTTGCGTACCTTGACTAGTTCCTTCTCCGGTCCTTTGTCGCTTTACTAGAAAGGGAGGGATTTGGAATTCTTCGGCTAAAAGGACATCGTCGAGCACTCCTTCATCCCATTGTCGGTCTTCTGGGTTGAACTCCGGTTCTCCCAACCCTTCTCGGTCGTTGATCTAAGCTTCTAAGGAGTTCTTCTCGTAGAATATTTGATCCAAATCAATGTTCTCCTCTTCAATTTGCGGCTCCTCAATCGAACATCCCGCCGCCTGTGATATCCAACTCTTTTGTTCCATCTGTTTCTACTTCATTCTCTTCAAATTTCTCAACTCTAACCTCATATTGTAGTGACAATACACGAGGTCTTCAAGTCTCCTTAATGTCAACCTATTTCTTTATTTCACGTGAATCAAGCTAAATGTAGACCAATTCCTCTCGCAGCCCGAAGCCAAAGTGGTTTGACTTAGAACCCTGATGGCTACGCCCACCAAGTCCTCGTACCCTGGTACTTTATCATGGTCCATCCACTAATCAGTTGCATAAATTGAATATCTTACATTATTATCTAAGTAAATTTTGATTAATTAAGTGATGAAAAACATTGCTACGTACTCGGACTTAGTAGCATCACAGCTCGTTCAACTATGCTTGTTCCAATGTGAAAACTCCGCATTCTGTAATCATACATCTTGTTGCAGGCGATAATAGCCTGGTCGTCGTCACCAAACAACCATCGGATGACGCTCTTCACCTCATCTAATAGCTCGTTGGTTGTCTTGAACTGTGGACTATAGCAATACCTTGGGTTGAAAAAGTAACCTATGAACCAAATAGCATTAGTAAACAACTTATACATATTTGACATTAAAAAAAGATTAGTAAATGTTTAAGAAAAAACATACCTGCTGCATGTATGGGTTGATGTAATGTACATTCCTAGCGGCGATCTATGATATTCCACCACTTGGTGAAGTTGGACACGGTCTTGGAGATTTCTTCCTTCGCTCTCTCAAACGCATCATATAAATACCCCATGTCTGCTTTTCTATCTCCGTCAACTATCCTTAGTACCTTCACTATGGGTTGGACGATGTCTAATGTCTTCTTTACAACTTTCCAAAAATCTCCACTCTCTATTGTCTCCTCTACTTTTCTCCTCCTACTTTTATCTGATGGGTTACATCTAGCTATCTAATTACCCCAACCCGGTGAAATGACCATCTGAGTTAGAGCTTTCCTTTGACTAAATAAACTTTCTAATGAAATATAGTGGGAGGCGAACTGAGTTGCATCGAGCCGTAATAACTCTCGCCCCTTGGTGTGTTCCCTCATAAGTGCAAGGACAAAGTTGTGGTTGTAAATAAATGAAGAAATAAACTGGGCTAGCTTAACTACTTTGTCTATTTGAGGATCCTTGCATATATCCTCCAACATTAAGTCTAAGGAGTGGGCGGAACAAGGTGTCCAATACAACTTTGGTCTTTTGACCATAAGCATCTGTCCGGCCGCTTTGTATGCGGCCGCATTGTATGTGACTACTTGAACTACCCGGCTCTCTCTTATTTCTTCTATCACTCTATCTATCAATTGGTAAAGATACTCCTCATTCTTTACCTGTCCTGATGCGTCGACCGACTTCCAAAAGACCGTGTCGGCTTGACTGTACACTAGGAAGTTGATCATTGTCTTCCTAGTTATACCTGTTAAGTATAAGATATTGACTAAGTTATACCAAAAAGAATGTTTATACATTTAATATAAATGAGTAAAAGAAAATTTACTTACCGGTCCATCCGTCGGTCATTAATGTGCAACATCGTTCCTCTCATATTCGTTCAAATGATGCCACGTACTTCTTTATTTCTTGCACCTCCATAAGAAGATAAACATTGAATATCTCCTTTGGGTTTGGACCAGGCACTCCCCTCGCGACGTCTGCGATCGTGTCGATCATGTTCTCGTAGTATGGTCCCCTCGCGGCATTTGCCGAAATGCTGTGGTGAAAGAACCACTTTGACGTTGCCCGGCCAATCTTCTTCTTACATAATTTTAAGTTCTTCATTGTTGTCGTGATTGTCGTATGACGTTGTCGTGATCTGGTGATTACGGGATCCACGGGACCTACTGCCGGGTCGTCGTCTTGAGTGAGATCATGAACTTCATCTTACAGTTGGTTGTTGGATCCTCTTCCACTTCTTCAACCACTCCCACTTCCCGACTCTTGACCCATCATTCGGCCAGTGTGTCTATGCAACTCTTCGTTGGCGAATGATCTTCGACTTCCTTCCATTCCCCGTAAGAGGTCATCTATTTAAGAAATATTCAAGTATTCAACTACTTAATTATCTTTTAAAATAGAAGAATGAACTACGTTTATAAGTAACACTTCCCATACCTTTGTACTCTTCGTCTTCAAAAATATCTGGCCTCTCTTGTCCGGTCTCGTAAATGTGTACGGAACGTCTCCCCGGTTGTAGCAATTCTTCTCGGACGGTCTCCTTATGCCGTTTGCTAGTTCCCTTTGTTTGCTCCATCGCTTGAAGGTGTCTACGAAATTGAGCTCTGACCTCCGGTGGAGTCCGTGTGCAAGGAAGAACGTTTTTCTTCATGCTTGCAAGATGAAATTTTAAACGATAAATACCACCGAATACTACTTTGTCGCAATATTTACATTGCACTTTTCTCTTCGCCATGGAGATTAAGTTGCAATGTAACCAAACCGGATCACTCTGGGTCACGTCGGTAGTTTGGATTGTTTGACTTGGAGAAGATATTTTTTTAACTAAATAATTACTTAAGTAAATAATTAACTATTAAAAAAAGCTAATGACGTTAATAAGTGACTACTAATCTAAGTAAACTTTTAATTATGTAAAATAAATGACTAACTAATTATGTAACTAAGTAAGTAATTAACTATATCTTCTAACTAATGATGTATTAAGTAAATATTAAACTAAATATCTAACTAATCTTCTAGCTAACTAACTACGTAAGTAAGTAAATAAGTATTAAAAAGAAGAAACTACTTAACTAGCTAATCAATGAAACAAATATTAAATAAATATACTAAATAAACTAATGAAGTACTTAATGAAATAATTAAGTAAATAAAAAATAAAATGAGAGCAATGAAAGCAATGAGAGCAAAATGAGAGCTTGAGAGTGAGAGGGGGGGGGGGGGCTGGAGCCCCCCCATGACCGTTGGCAACAGTCATATGACCCTTGCCAACGGCCTTATGGCCGGGTTGCGTGACCCGGTCAGCGGGTCGCGCGACTCGCGTGACCCGGCTGGGTGAGTCGGCCCGGTCAAGTCCAATTCCGATCGGGTCGGGGCCGGGTCGCAACCTGGCGAACCATTAACCATCCCCTCGTCGTCGGCACAGCCCTAGATCGTTCTCTTCCCTCAATGTCTAGGGCTCGTGTGTTTCAGAGGTTCCGTCCAGGACCAACAGTGTTAATCGGCAACAGATCTTCCCCTTTCTAATGTACATGTATTTCAAATCTCTTCTCGATGTTGATTCTTTCCGATCGGACTCCTGGAGAAGGGGGAAGGGGTAGGGGTGAGCATTAAACGGTTCAAATTGAAAAATTAAATCGAATCGGCCTGTTCGGTTCGGTTCGATTCAGTTTGAACCATGTTCGGTTTGGAAGTCCTCCAAACCGATTTAAATCAAACCAAACCGTTTAAATTAGTTTAATTAAAAAATTATATAAAAAGTTATAATATTATTAAAAATAAGATTTTTATAATAAAATAATATTTAATTTGATGTTTTAAACTTAAAACTTTATGTGTGTGTAAAAAATTAATTAAAATATTTTTAAATATTTCGATTTAAATTAAATCAAATCAAACTAAACCAAATTGAATTAAAATCAATTTGATTTGATTCAGTTTGAGAGGTTGAATTGATTTAGTTCGATTTATAAAAAAAAATAGCCCAACTGGAAGCGTGCTCACCCCTGAGAAGGGGGCAGGGGTTTGACGGCGGAGGCGTGGTTCTTGAGACGCTGGAGATGTCGCGCGCGGAGGAGGGAGGCAAATGTCAGCGCCGCCAGCGTCTGGTACGGCGGCAGGGCAACGAATCGGAGAGTGAAGCAAACAGCTCCACCGGTCGAAGAAGAGGAAAAAGAGGAAGCAGAAGTCCGCAAGAGGGAGCGGGAGGAGAACGACCAGGGGGGGTGGGGAACGCCATGTTTGAGCACAACGGTGGTGGCGGGCGGGGTGGGAGGATGCCGGTCGGTGGGTTTTATCGGTGGAGAGAAGGTGGTGGGCTTTCGTTTTAAGTTTTTTTTTTCCCCTTCCTTTACGATTATGACCTCGCTCCTCTTGACAAATCTAAAGAGGGTCTGGGAGTTCATCTAGCACCACGGAATTCTCCACTTAAAAAAAAAACTAAAGCCAAAGATTTAACTAAAAGGGAAAAAGGGAGAAAATCTAACGGAACTAGGGGTTGGAAAAGCTCAACGAATTAATGATTCAAGCAATGGAATTACTCCAATGCAAAATCCAAGTACAATGAGTCTGCATCTCAAATCAATCAGTCCACGAAATCCATTTCCCAGAACAACTAACCTCCAATCAAAACAAAATAAGAAAATAAGTCAAAATGAAAGTGAATCAAAACCCAAATCTGAAAAAACATCAAATCTTGACTCAAACTGAAATTCACAAAACATTTCAAATTTAAGAGACACCAAGTATTACTCTAATCAAATCTCAAAAAAAAACCCCTCAAATTAGAAATCTTAAAACAAAACCCATTAAATAAAAAAATCCAATCATTTATTAAGTTTCAAATCCCATTTGGAAATTCTCAACACAACAGGAAAACCAATTTAAAACGAGTTTTAACAACAAACCCAATTCAAACAACTCAAACAAGTTCAAACTAAACCAAATGAAACTCAAAACACTAAATGTTTGCATTTCATCAAATCCATGAGGCCATTACTCATGTGTGTTTATTATGGATGTATGTCTTCTATTCATAAATTGTTATGATAGTTAATCAGGAATATTCGAATCATTGCTTGAGATAATTAACATCGGTACTTTTCAAGTCTGATGGGGAGAGTTCAAACTAAAATAATTTTATCAAAGAACTCAACAACCTCAATACATATTTCTATACGTATCATTGAATTAGCTAATACTCTTATGTAATGTCATATATATTTTTAGTTGTTAAAGCTAAGTCAAAACAAAACTATTTTTCCATAAAGGTAAAAGATGTAGAATTTTGAAAATTGAGGTTCCACATAGACCAACGCTTCCTTTCTTTTTACTTATTCACACATGATCCCATTTAACAAGATGAATAGTTGATGTAACCTCAAATATTCATTATTTGAAAATTCATTTTTGAGTTTATCATGACACATCATCAACCACTATGAAAATAGATGATATTTCATAGGAGTACTAGCTAATTTGTGTGATATGTATAAAAGTATGTATTGAGGTTATTGGGTTTTTTGATTTTTTTTTGATTTGTGCCCATTGGATGGTGCGAAGATCCAATGTTAATTACATCTAGTAAATACTCGAATACTCTTGATTAACCACAATAGCATTTTGTGAATGAAAGACATACCTCCCTACATCAAACAAGTGAGAGTAACGACTCTATGAGCTTGAGAGAATGTAGGCATTTAATGTTTAAATTTGGGTTTGACTTGGTTATTTATTTTGAGTTTGTTTGGGGGAACTTGATTTATTTTGTGTGAAATGCCCTCTTTTATTAAGACACATTGCCTTAGTTTGAATAATTTAAATTGAGTTAGATTTAAACTTTACTTTATAGACTTATCTTGTGGTGTGTTTTAAAATTTTTATTTAGTTCAATTTGATTTCTGTGTGGAGATATAGCTTATCAACATATGCCCTTTTTTTTGGTTTCACCTTGTGTATTTTCATTTTATTGTTCTCAAAATCTCAAACCCTGTTCATTTTTTTGGGTATTCCAGGCTTAGATCTCAACTTCAGGTTTGAGATTCCAAATTTTGGAATTAATAGACTCAGGGATTTTTGAAGCTATTGATCCAAACTTTGATGATGATGATTGATCTAATTGATTGTTTAGTTGCGTATGATTGATTTGGGGTTTTAAATTTATTTGGTTTTAGGATTCTTGGACTCTTTCTTTCTTTTTTTTAGATTTTATGTTTAAGAGTTTTTTTATTTTTTTGTTTAGATTTGGAGTTTGGGATTTGGGGATTTATTTTGAACTTTCTTCGGATTACTTGAATTCTTTTATTGAGTTTCTAAAATTCTTCCCACCAGGTCTTTTCAATCTTTTGATATCTTGTTGATTCTCTCACATTTGGATATTAACATACACACAAAGATGGTAGGATCAAAATTGGCCACCAGATTGGTCGGATCGGATAGGTCCGATTCTAAGCGATCCGCTAGAAGAAATAACGATCCAAAATCATTCCGATCGATCCTTCAAAAAGTGGTAAAACCTAAAAAATACCAAAATAAAACTCTAGATTGGATTCCAATCATATTTAGAGCATTTTGGGGGTGAAATCGGCCTAACATCGCCCCCAAAATGGTGCCGCGGACCCGGTATCACCGAATCCTGGCTATCGAGTAGGGAAGACGGCCGCAGGGCCGCCACGACGCCATTTCCAACCGATTCCGGCACAGAATCACCGGAATTGACCAATTCGAGCAATTCCGGCCCCGATTCTATCCAAAAACACCGATTGCGATGGAAGTTTTCTCCGAATCGGTGATTCCATCGAGAATCGGATCGGCCATGGCCGATCCAATCCAAGAATTGGCCGATCCCGATCCAGATCGGCCGATTCTACAATCTATGCATGCACATATCTTGTGCACAATGAATCTCTTTCTTTCACATTCTGTGAACCAGGACCTATGTGATCTCTCCCATTTTTTTGCCAGAAACCCAAATTTGGGTGATATCCCAAAGATTGCTTCTTAAAATTACTATTTTTTTGACAACAAGTTTACTAGATATTAAAAACTGATTACAACATTACAATAGACATAAAGATTGCAACATAACATGAAAGTCCTAAGAGGATTTGACAAGAAATAAAGATAGAACTCGAGATCCTGACCAAATTACTCAAGAGAAGCCACTGAAATAGAGTGACCAACACGACAATGTGTATAAATGGTTGAGAATCATAGTTCTAAAACTCTCAAAGAGTTTGACATATGCTAAGAGATTGGTGTAGACACGCAATTTTGGCCTAGTTGGAGAGTTTAAATTCTTGTTTTTATGAAGAATATTTGAAGGGAACTATGTTTTCCGGAAGAATCAGGCTTTTTGGCGCGTTCCGAAGAAGATTGATAAGATGTTAACCGGGGTCTAAGCGCCCTATATAAAGGGCACCTGGCGCCCTATATACAAGGCACCAGGCGCCCTGCTTATAGGGCACTAGGCGCCCTATATATAGGGCACCTGGAACCAAATCAAATCGACTTGACCGGCCGATTTGACCGCTCGAAGGGACTCATCTTATCGATTTGACATAACTTATGATGCTGGCGCCCTATATATAGGGCGCTTTGCCGCGTGGAACAGCTTTTCGGAAATGGCCAAAGTACCCTCTTTTGGGCTATAAATAGAACCCCATTTGAAGTTGGAGGGAGGTTCCAACTCGGTACCACCCTAGAGTTCATCCAATACCACATTTCTAAGCCATCTACACCTCCCATAAGCCTTCAAACCGATCCAAGATCACCCCCCAAAAATCCCAAAACTCGCTGTTTCTGTCATCCAGAAACATGGTTTTTTCTGTACTTTGAGAGCCTCTATCCGTCTCTCCTCTTTCATCCAGCATCCAAACCACCCACCACTAGCTTCATTTGCATATTGTCTACAAGGAGGAGCCCTTAATTCGTCTCGGAAGCCGCCCAACACTCTGGAGCAGCATCGCGAAGAGGGGAAGAAAATCTGCTCAAGCCAGACTTAGTGCCCCATATACAGGGCATGGAATGCCGGGTCGCGACCCGGGTCGCGACCCGGCCCCGACCCGGTCGGGTTTAGGCCCGACCGGCCCGGTCGCGACCCGGTCGGGGCGACTCCCCTGGCCGGGTCGCGGAGTCGTGGCCGGGTCGCGCGGGTCGCGCGAGAGGTCGCGCGACCCGGTCTGGCAACAGTCACTTGACCGTTGCCAGACCGATGGCAACGGTCTCAAGACCGTTGCCAACGGTCTCAAGACCGTTGCCAACGGTCTTGGGGGGGCGCAGCCCCCCCATTCAGCCCCTTGGGGGCTATTTAAAGCCCCCAAGGGGCTCTCCTTACTCCCACCCCCCCACTCTCACTCTCAACCTCTCATTTGTGCTCTCATTGCTCTCATTGCTCAAATTTTTTTTCTCATTTACTTAATTATTTCATCAAGCATTTCATTAGTTCATTTAGTATATTTATTTAATATTAGTTCCATTGATTAGTGGGTTAAGTAGTTTATTCTTTTTAATACTTATTTGCTTACTTGCATAGTTAGTTAGCTAGAAGATTAGTTAGATATTTAGTTTAGTAGTTACTTAACACATCATTAGTTTGAAGGAATATTAATTACTTACTTAATCATATATTTAGTTAATCATTCAATTTATATAAATAAAAATATACTTACATTAGAAGTCACTAATTAAGGTTATTAGCTATTTAAATAATTAATTACTTACTTAAGTAATTATTTACTTAAAAAATGTCTTCTCCAAGCCAAACAACCCAAACTATCGGCGCGACCCGGAGTGATCCGGCTTGGTTGCATTGCAATTTGATCTCCATGGCGGAGAGAAAAGTGCAATGTAAATATTGCGACAAAGTAATATTCGGTGGTATTTATCGTTTGAAATTTCATCTTGCAGGCATGTGTACATGTATCAAGCTTTGTACTCAACCCAAATGACATGGGGAGAGTACATCAACTACCTACAAAGTGTACAACACATCATGTTGGAATAAAATTGATGCATTATTCATTTAAATCATGTCATTTAATTTATCCAATTTTTCTGTATTTTTCCAGATTTTTTTCGTATTTTTCTTATTTTTTTGAATTTTAAAAAAAAAAAATTAAAAATGAGGGTCGCGACCCGGTCGCGACCGGGTCGGCCTGGGGGTCCCGCGACCCGGTCGCGACCCCCGCCCCAACCCTCCTTGATACAGGGCACTTTGACCTTGGTCAACGCACCCTATAAGTAGGGCACCTACAGCTAGCGCCCTATATATAGGGCACCAGCAGGGGCAGAAGCCAGTTTTGCAATTTTTGGAGTCCGATTGCCCGTCTGATCGAGTTTTTGTCTTCCATTTTCATCTTAGAACTTTTCATCATTTTATTTGGAACGCATTAGATCATTTTGCACCTCATATATATTTAAAAACCTACCAAAAATGGGGGTTGGGATTCCGTCCTGATCCGGTTAGTTCATCCCCTTTTGCATGATTCAGAGTCTATACCAAGCATGATACTATACTCACGCCAGAGCTAATGATATTCACTTGTTTTTATGTTTCTACGCAGAACATTCTTAGGTGAACCGATCGAGGTGAAGCTTCAACCCGATCGGAAGTGAAATAGCTCACTCAAGCTCTCCTCTTTCGGCTGGCCGAGAGAAAAGTTATAACCTAACAATCTCCCCCCTTTCCCATTACCAAAGGTACGACGGTCAAGCTTGTTTTCATTCTATTTGCTTTACATTTAATCATATTTTGGAGTCTTCGGCTCCTGGCGACCACACCACACCTACACACAAACCACCAACTCTTACGGGTGCTTACAACTGGATGATCATACTATATTAGTATGGAATATGTCCAAACTAATGATCTCCCAATTAACAAAGTGGCTAAAGAGCGGAATAGGAAAGACAACGAGACACCTAAAGAAGACACGATTGATGCATGACAATAGATAAGAACTAAAATAAAAAGGAACATAATAAGCCTAACGACACTCACTTCAATGAACATACGAAAACGTAATGTCTAAATAGACATTAAGATCGAATGTCGAAGTGAAGGTGAAGCTTTTTCGGGAGGGAGGAAGAACACTTCTCAAAAGACAAGTAGATAAAATGACTCAAGCTCTTCCGGAAGAAAATTCACCAACGCTGAAACTGCTAAAATCTGCATCCAAACAGCACCACAAACCATCGAAACTGTTGAAGATAGCCTTGGGCTAACGCAGTGATGGCCTTTCGCACACAAGCTTCCCCCCCAAGTTGCTAAAATTTCAACAATCCCGAAACGGCTAAAAACCGCCTCCAATGAGTCGAGGGGGGTGGAAGCTAAGCTGGGGAGAAGAGTTGAGGGGGGCCTAGGGGTGGTGGGAGAAAAATGGGGACCAAGGGGCAAAAATGAGAGAAAGGTAGCTGGAAAGGGGGATAACAGGAGCAGGAGAAGGGGGAAGCTAGTCGGAATGGGGGTGATAGGCGGAGCCAGGGGGTGGCACGCTGGAGGGGGAGGGTGAGAGGGGGAGACCTCCGATTTGAATAGGACTGTCGTGACCAGTGAGGGATCCGACGAGGGCGCCGATAGGGGAAAGCCGAAGACAACATTTCAATGATTCTATAGTGCAATCTCATTCACTCTAAGGGGATTTGTTCCCTCTTGAATCTTATGAGATTTCCCTCCTTATGTTGAAGGAGTTCAATACTCCCCACATTGAAGGATGGATTGGAAAATGATGGGGACATGCCCATTTCTCCTGTCCTGGATCAAACACATTGGGGACATGCCCGAGTGCCCGTCCTTTGAGGTAACTCGTGACATAGGCTAGCTCTTAGAAAGATTTATTTTTTTATATGGTGATTTTTTTTCAGGCTATGACGAGCTTTAATTCTCTCTACTTGGTTGGCCTGGGTGGACTGTTCAGTCCTTGCTTCAGTCTATAGAAGACAAACTGTTTAATTGCCTCTTCTAGGCCCCACATGCTCTCTGCCCTTTACTGCTTCAAGACCCTATCGGCTTGTCCTTTGTTTAAGCCTTGTTAACTTATCGCAAGTCCCCTTGCATCCTTTGAAGGAATTATTGGCCCGGGATTTAAAAGATGTAGTTCTGTGAGAAAATTGGGGTCCACTTATGTGGGATACTAGCCAATGGGGTGGGCTAGACAGATAGACCGGCCAGAGAGGTATTAGCTAAACGGATCAAGTATGGACCTGGACAAAGGGTATGTTGGTTATCCCTTGACTGAATTTTCAATAAGATAGGACCTGTACATGAGGGCTATGCTGGTATTTTTGACAGATTCTAGACAGAGTAACTAGAGTTTATTGACCTTAGTGGCAAGTGATCAGTGGGATCTTGATGTCCATAATAACTTTCAAGGCATGGACAATTGGCCTTGTCAAGGTGAAGTTGCATATGGACTATTCAGACTGTTGTGTGGGATTTGAGTGGAGAGGACTTTGATAAACTAAACTGGAGTCATACTATGGGGTTCAGGTAGTGACATTCTTTTTAATCGACAAGTCATGGGTTTGAGAAAAAGACATGATGTTCAGTGGCTCTTTTTTGTCAGAACTTCAAGGTGTAAGTGAAGTTTTGACAAGAAGACTTATTTTATTTATCTTAGGATGGGGGTTTAGTTAAGCTTCTTCCGGTACTTCTTTGTGGCCAGTTTGAGAAAAAGAACCTATATAGAAGGCATGGAAGCAAGGCTTTGTGGGATATAGAAGGTTCTAAGGGAAGGGGCGCAACCAAAGAGATTTCGATGAACCAAGGATATTAGGCCATGACTTGTAAGGGACAAGGAATAGCCTAGGAAAGAGGAACCTCCTTCTCCTTACCTTTTCTTTCTTGCTATTCTTCTGCGATAATGGCAAAAGAGCTGGGAGAGCCCCTTGTTCTTCTTCCTTTCCCCCTATGGCTATGAGAAAGGGCTGGGAGAACCTTCACCTCTTCTTCCCCTCCTTGAAGGCTTCAAGCAGGCTACACCACAGAAACTTCTTTCCCCTCCTTTTCTCCATCTATCTGACATCCTTGATATGTTTTGCAAGAAAAATAGCTAAAAAGGCCCCTTCCTCTCTTGTAAGAGATCTCCTTTTAAAGAAGAGTATCTATGGCAGTTATTTCTTGTGCGGTGATCAGGAGTGAGGGGAACATGACCCACATTTCTCCACTCCTCCCACCAAGGGTGTAAACAAACTAATACAGACAAGTAACTCGAAGATCGTCTTGATCTTTTATTTATGAGCTTTTAGTTTGAGGGTTACTAGATTTTCGAAATGCCATGGAGCTTAATGACAATTAAAAATTTAGGGTTGTCTTTACCTGATAAGATATCTAAACCTAGTGATGGACAACTTCTAATCGATAAGGTGGAAAGGAGATTGCAGGGTTGGAAACACAATCTACTCTATGTTGATAAGACAAGGATGTCTTTTCTTCTTCTATTTTCCAGCCTGAGAATTAAATCTCATCCTCGTTCTCTTACTAGCATTAAATGAACGTCCAAATAGGCTTTGACTGAGTCCTAACACCCTAATTTGTTATATAATATCATACCACATCATCATAAGATGACATTTGCATAAGATTGATGACAAATATAATTGAATTTCATGATGACATCTTAGGCTTTCTTTTAGTGTGAAAATTGCATCAATCAAGTAACTTCATTTCTCATCATGCTGTAATCTTCTTTAATCAGATTAAGATAGATCCAATACCACTAAGATCCAACAAAGGGGATCCGAAACTTAAATTATGGATTAATTTTGACCCTTCAAACAAATCCATCTTAATTGATCAAATCTTGGTCTTCATTTAACTCTCCAGTTCCGGTAGCACTAAGGACCCAATAGGAAGTATCCAAAACTTAAGTTGGAAGCCAATCCCAGCCATTCGATTCATCATCTCAACATTACTTTATATAACCTAGACTACTATCCAGAACAGGTCGTGGATGTTGCTCTTGAAGCCGCATGAGGCTTCTTTTTTCCACCTTTACTCCCAGTCAGCCTAGAAGGTTCGATAGCTTAATTTTCAAGAGGGTACTACCACAAAGGAACATGTCGTGCTTCCTTTCTCTTTTCCCCTTTTGATGATTCTGTCATGGGAATCACCTGGTTGTGTTGCGGCCATCAGATAGACCTCTGGCTAGTGCTGTCGTAGAAGGAATTTTCAACATCCATTGCTCCCTTTATTGCTTATATCATCGGATGCTCCAGCTGTTGTTACCATTGTGGAAGGAAGATTTGTTTATTATTGTTGTTGGTGCTTATTGAGATGAGGTAAGACTATTGTTGCTGTGAGGGTTCTTGATAGTTGTTCTCATCGTTTTTTTTATTGCTGTCAAGCTTGTTGCTGCTGAAGGAGATAAAGCCTGTTTGTTGTCTTCAGGAGGGCCCTTAAGGGGTGTTTTATATCTATTGGTCCCAAAACATAGGTAAAATTTGTTCTTTTTTCTTCATCCTATTCTCCAAGCTTTGTTTGATCTGAGCATGGATGTTCCTTTTTTTTTTCTTTTTTTAAAAATTTTTGGTGCCAACAATACCTTAACCATATTTTCCTTGTCAGAAGAGGTTAGTTCTTAAACTTTCTAGTTGGTTGTAAATGATAGAAATGTATGCCCTACAAGCCAATCATATATGATATGATTCGACATTTTTAGAAATATCTCATTCAATTAATCAGACAAATCTTCATTATAAGCTCTTATTAGATGCGAATATCATAATGAAGTCCTTGATCAAATACAATGATGATTAAATCATGATGAGATCATGATAATGAGATTGATCATCTAGAGGTATTTGATCTAAATGTTCCTAGTCATAGGATACTTGAGACGGGATATCAAGGATCCGGATAGACTAGTGTATGTGATGTCTTCTCATGTGATGAGGATGACCGATCTCATTGGTCATTAGTGTGGAGACACTGAGATACACATACAGGTGCTCATTAGTTGAATGAGTTCACTGAACTGACCGAATTAGAAACCCTGAATGGTATCTTACCGAACTGTCTATCAGGGTTTTCTGTCATCACGGTTGCATGGTTGGACCTTTGACCTGAGTCGCCAAAGATGCCTTGTTGGGTGGAACTTGTGCTTTGACCATTGACTTATGTATCACAATTTAGATGGTCCTATATAGCAATGGATCGGGTACAAGGAAAATCCGATGGAGGCAATTGAGCGGACAACAAGGGATCGTCCACTCTCGGTAAGTGAGAGTGAATGTCCTATGGGATAGTACTCTAAATCCCTGGCCAGGGTAGATAGGATAATTGGAAAAGGAGTTTTCAAATTGATCCAATTCCGAGTACATGATCCTATAGAGTCGGTACACTAAGGAGTTGACAGTCGATGCCGTACTCCTTTCCGACCGAGACATTGGATGGATGAGGGTTTATATCCATGCGGTAACTGATGATGGAAAGGCTCAATGGAGATGAGATTATCCCCATAGTCATTTGGGATCATGGGATGTGGCTTGTACCCTTCATAATCGGTAGGCCGATTAATTTGTTATCGGATAACAGATTTAATTAAATTAAATAGAATTGTTCTATTTTATTTAGGCCTCAACTAAATTGGCTATTGGGCCTAGTGGGTCACATACAAAATGACTTATCCACAAGTACAAGGGCAAGGACGCAATTTATGGAGATTTTGGGTTTTTATGAAAAATTCCATAATTCTCTATAAATACTAATGGTTTCAGCTAAACCCGATCAAGCCAAGGGTGAAAACCACATCCCAAGCCTCCTCCCTACCTCCTCCTCTCTCTATAAGGTGTCCATGGTCGATGGAGCTCCGCTCGGGAAGAGTTCTCGAGGCCGGCGCGAAGGGAGAACCTGCTGTGGATGAAGTTCGTGTGGATACTACTGGAGACCGGACGCTTGAACGGTTTGTAGAGCTTGAGAAGCTCATCTCCTTCCTCTCCATGGGATTATATGAATCCCTATTAGGTATATTCGAACCCGATTTGATCGGTTTTCGGTTTTCGTCGTTCGGTTCTGATTGAGATGGATTCTAAATGAACCCATTGGAATCGTCGCTTTCGCTGCACCAAATTTTAATGGACGATTCCTTACAGTAAATTGCTTGAGAATATAATAATGGGGAAGTAGTACAAAGGTAAACTTTCAAGCACACACTTGGACAAGGTTTGCCACCAGTAGAAAGTAGATTGTGTTTCCAACCCTGCAATCTCCTTTCCACCTTATCGATTAGAAGTTGTCCATCACTAGGTTTAGATATCTTATCAGGTAAAGGCAACCCTAAATATTTAATTGGCGTTGAGCTCCATGACATTTCAAAAATCTGGTAACCCTCTGTAGACACGCCAATTTGACCTTATTTGGAGCTTAAATCCTTATTCCATTGGCAACATCTCTTTTAAACCATTAAAATCAAGTTGAACAATCCTTTTGGACGGGCCAAGGAGTTCACTAGAAATTTGAGGAAGAGTTGTTGATCTCTAATAAAATCCATTTTTTTTTAAAATGAGATCCCATTCTAACTTCCATGTTGCTCTTGGTGGTCTTTGCACCAAGGTCGCGCCACTTGGTTGTGTGCCAGATTATGTTTTTTCCGGCATATTCTCTACTTGAAAAATTTTTACAAGATTCTGTGGACGTCCAATGAAGAAGTCTTCAACATCAATAATCTTACTCTATGATTCCTCTTTTCAATGCAACAAACTGCATTCAATTGTGATATCTCATTTGTCCGCAGCATCCTTTAGAAATCAGGCGCGCAATTCTGTCTGCACGCACCCCTGATCAAGCCCAATTGCATGCAAGCCCAGCTCATTGGGCACATATATGACCAATTCACGACCTTAACTTCCTTTTTCCTCCTCCATATCACTTGTTAAAGTATCTAAAAGCTTCATGGTCAAAATTAGCATCATCAAATGATGGGAATCCAACTTGTTGTCATGTACATCAAAACTTGCTATTTTTAAACTAGATTTGTTTCCTTTTCAAGTGGAGACATGTTTTGAACATGGGGAAGGTGATACACGGTTTTAAATCCCTCTAAATCATTTGGGTAAGTCTCTATAAGCCTCATGATAAAAATTAGCATCATTAAATAGAGAAAATCCAACCTAAGGTTGGATGTATCAAAACTTGCTATTTTTTAACATGTTTCTCATCCCCTGTATAGGGAGACCCATTTGAACAACCTAAGGAGGGCATCCCCATCTTCCACCACTCTTCCCCTCATCTTCCAGCCATCCTAGTCTCGTCCCAACCTCCCCAAATCTTTCTCTCTTTATCCCGGTGACCAGAGATCGTCCTGAAGTGAGAAAGAAGCCGGTCTATGCTCCAACGTGCTGCACTGCTGATCATCGGCTTATACAGATCTTTATTATAATTTTTTGTCCAGGCTTTCTTCATAAGAAGTGTGCTACATCAATATATATTTCATCTCAAACAAACAGAGATCGATTCTGACATCACCTTGGTTCGTGGCGGCTTCTACACCGGCATTGCGCAGATAGATCTGAAGTCTCCTCTTTTTGGCCATCATCTTCTCAATCAATTTCACTGAACTTACTTGCATATTCAGTCTATACATCCTTCATAGAAATTGTTCCCTGGTGAGTTCTCTTTCATTTAAAATAATAATAATTAAATTCCAATATCTTTGGTGCCTATGGTACATCATGCATCAACATCGCGCTGGTGGTTCCCGGTTCTTCACTTTCAACAATAGAAATTTCAGGTAAAATTCTACCACTTCTGAAAGGATTCAAGAAAACTTGTCTTAATATCAAATCACCCTCGGTGAGTCCTCTTTATTTTGAACAAATGGAACTTAATTCTGACATTGGTGCTGTCCGTTGCAGTCTCTACATTAGACCCGTGCAATTTACATTGAATCTGTCCAGCCCGGTTGCCACTTTGCCGGAGTTGTGTTATCTTTAATCATTCATATTCTCTTTGCTAACTCTTCATTCATATCATTTAGTTCGTATTTAAGCATATTTTTTATTCAATTTTGCATCATTTCATACATCATAAAAAAAACCAAAAAAAAGGGGTTAGGGCTAACCCCGAATCTGGTGAGTTTGTTTCCAATTGCCGTTTTGTGTTATTGTTTTTACAGTTACTACACTTCACTCAGTTCTAATCCTTCATTCACTTGTTTTCTTGTCTTATTTTCTACTAGTTGCACAGGATACATCAAGTTAGCATCGGTTGGACTCCCCCTCATTGGCCAGCCGAAGAGGAGGAAGGCTGAACTCACACATCAAGCTCCCACGCTAAGGTACACACGATCATCTCATCTTTTATTTCTATTCCATAAAGCGGAGCCCACGGCTCCTGGCGACCACAATCTCTTTATTCATGTTCTAAGTCATTCTATTCCTCACTCTCCTCCCACATGACCTTAACCGTCTCCGGTGCTCGAGCGACACCGTGAGATGAAAGTTCGGGGATCAATGTGAGTGTGGGACCGAGGTGAGGAATTTACCGCTTTTCGTGTGTTTTCCGATTCACTCCCTTTTCCATATGCTATCATCACCTTTTCTTGAGGTGCCGATCTGAAATTCGTTTCTAGAGTCGACACCCTCAAACTAAAAGCTCATAAATAAAAGGTGAAGAGACATAAATAAAAAACCTCAACTAATAAATTATTATAAAATTGCTGCCAATGTTGATCGAGTCTAATCAGTGATGTCACATCCTCTTGAGTCAATTGTTTTTATTTGTTTTTCTGGTCAAGAAAAACTTTACTATATAAAATAAAAGATATACAACAAGTGATTAAAAGGAACAAAAGCCATCCCCTCCCGCTTTACATGACGCATCACGGAGCACCTGATCCACCAAATCAGGAGGAAAATCCAAAAGTGAAGATGACCACGATGGGGGGGGGGGGGGTTCCTGTAGCTAAAGCCCACCTCGCCAAATGGTGAGCGGCCTCATTCCCACACCTAAGGCAAAATACCACAGATGAGGCGGCGGACTCCATGTGACGGCGGCATCGTTCTATGATAGAAGATGCTTTCCAATTATCCGAACCAAGCTTGCGGATGGAGTTCACTACCAACAATGCGTCGCTCTCAATGGAGGAAACACATTGATCAAAAAATCACCATGAACAAGCTTCAAGAATAGTAGCCGCCTCCAGCACTTGAGGATTTGTGTAAGGTAATAAACAAGTCTTCCAAGAAATCACCCTTCCTTTCTTATCTCGGACTAAAAGCCCTATAGCTCCTTTTGTAGCATCCGACGCTGCATCAACATTTATCTTCACCTGGTATGACGGAGGAGGAGACCAACCACTCGTAGGGCACCTTTCAGGAATACGAGCTTGATTTATAAAGAAAAATGCGTCACTCGAGTCAATTGTTTGTTCAGCATGGTCCGGTCCAATATGCATCAGGTCTCCAATAAGAATTGTACTTTAAAGATATTATAGCAACTCACCTTGAGATTGAAGCACATAGCATAAAAGGACACCTATAACTCTATGTTCATGCAAATAATGAATTTTTCCTATGTTTATGCATATAATAAATTTTTCCTACGCAATGATGCACCTACTGTGCTTTTTTCATCAGCTTATATTTATTCTTGCCTATTGCACAATAATCATTGCATGTGTGTCATTGACAAAAGCACAAGTTTCAGGATTAAAAGTACATTAACAAGGTTGAATTTGTAAGCTTATATTAATAGTACATTGTGAAACCTCAAAAAATTATTAATTTGATTTGATGATTATAAAATTTTAAGATAAAATCAAAGTTTGAAATTTTTTTGAAGATACGTATACGTAACTTCGAAATTTGAGATTGAAATCAAAATTTAGAAATTTTCATGTATATGTATGTATTTCGAAACATGTGTTCATAAAAATTTTTAAAATCGATTTTTTATAAAATTGAATATTCTAGAAATTTCAAAATTATATTTTAGATTTGGACTTTAAACATGAAAATGATTTTAATTTTTAAAGAATAGTTTTCAAAAATCTTATCCAAAATTTATTTGTCAAATTTCATTTTTACAACTATGAAAATATCGATGTTCCATAAAAGTATAACTAATTCGACAATATACATAGAAATATAAGTTCGAGATTGAGTTCTTTAAAAAAATGTTTTGACCTCTCTCCATCGGGTGATACGAAGACCCGATGTTAATTATATCAAGAACACTCAATACCCTTGATTCACCGCCATAGCGATTTCAAAACAATAATATACATCTACAGATGAAATAAACACAATAAGTGCAATGGCTCCATAAATTTGATGGAATGCAAACTTTGTTAGGTTTAAAATTGAATTTGATTTGAGTTTGATTTTAAAACTTTGATTTAATTGATTTGTGACTTAATGGTGTTTATTTAAAATTTGATTAAGGGTTTAGATTTAAATTGATTTGAATTTTTATTTTTGAATGTTTGATTGTTGTTTTTGTTTTTATTTGTTAGATTTACTTAATTTCAAATGTTATTTAGTTGATTGAAGAGAACAAATTTGATGTGTTGTTTGGTTTTTTTAATTTGATTAAATTGATTGATTTTTTTATCGTCTGTTTCTATTATTATTAATTTTCTATTATTAAATTCATTAATTGATTAATGGGTCTTTTAACTTAAAATTTTTATTTTATTTTTTATATTTTAATTAGTTAAATTTTTTATTTAAGATTGTAAAACCAAATTTTTTCAACTATATTTTGAATGTTTTTAGATTTATTTGACTATTATTTTTGTTATTGAGTTTATTTAATTTGATTATTATTTAATTGGTGATTTATGTTATAAAAATATTTTTTTGATGTTTAAAAAATTATCTAAATATTATTTTTTAAGTTAATATAAGTTATAAAAATTATGTTTGATTGGTTTTTTATCATTTTTAATATTTTCAAATTATTTATTTAATTAATTTTATTTATTTTTTATTATTATTTTGATATAATCTAATTTTTTATTTATATTTCATACAACTTATGAAACTATTTTAGCTCTCATCGACATCAAAGATATACATAATATACAATTCTCATTAATTTGAAAGTTTGTACGAATTACAAATACCATGATTATGATGAATTGAATAGATTTTTTTTATTTGAGTTCATTGAACCTTTGATAGGTATTACGGAATTTATCATATCGGTATGGGACATAACTAATCAAATATTTGCTTATTTTTTATTCTTTTAAGTTATATCGAAACGTAAAACATGTCCGATTAAACCGACCCTTATTGATTTCGATTGTTTGATTATTTTTTCAAAGACGTAGAACGTACTCGATTGGATCAACTTCTAATTAATATTATTATTTAAGTTTAAACGTAAGACGTAAAGTATATCTGATTGAATCGATCTTCGATTAATCTCAAATTTATTGATTACATATTTTATTTGATTAATTGAATGATTCCGAACTGTCAAATATCGCCGGATACAAGGGTGCTGTCAAATATCTCGAGTCTTTCTCTTCTTATCCTCTCGCCGGCTCTTTTTTTTTTTTTTGAGAAGAGGATAACCAAAGAAAAAGGGAAGCCACGACCGGTTTGGTGATACTTTGGGTGCGACCGGGCCAGATCTAAGTGCTCGAAGGCCCAAGGGGCCTGGTACCGAAATTGGTTGGGTTTTGCGGCAGGGCTTGCGCGCGCACACGGTGACAAGGGCGACGGCGAGACGAGGGCAACGACGACCGCGAGCGGGGGGAAACCGCGGCTGCGTGCAGGGGCTTGAGGCGTGCGGCGGACGGTGGATACGGCGCTCGCGCGACGGTGAACAGGAGCAGGAGAAGGAGACTGCGGCGACGGCGACAGAAGAGGAGAGAGAGGCTGCGGTGACGGCGACAGAAGAGGAGAGGGGGCTTCTGCGGGTGAACGGAAGCCTTGCAGAGCTTGCGCTCGCGGCAGTGAAGAGGGGGAGTACGGCAAGGGGGCAGCGGTGAAAGAAGAAGAGAAGGGGCTTGTGTGCGCGGCGGACAGAGTGGGAAGGGGCGGCAGAAACCGAAAAAAGAGGAGACGGCGTGGTGGGGAAGAAGCGACGACCACAGCGAAGAGCACAGAACGGCCACTGAACAGGGGGGCGGCGACCACGGGCGGGGGCTTGCGCGGCGACGGTGAACGGAGGAGAGAGACGGGACGACGACCAACGAAGGGCGACGATCACTGCGGCCAAGAAGGAGCGCGACGACCGTAAGCCTCACCTGCCTTCTCATTCCTTCTCTCCCGTCTACTTGTTTGCAGTTCCTCTCTCAAACCCCCCCTTTTTTTCCTATCCGCGGTTGATCGGGCTCTTATGGCCGCGGTTGCCGTTCATTGTTCGGGCCCTTCGCCAATTTCTGCCGTTACTCCGTTGGTAGCGCGACCGCTTCGATTTTTCCATCTCCTCGGAGAACTGATGCCGGCAACCTCATCAAAGTGCGATGACGGTTACGTTTTGGCTTTTGATGAGATATCAACCCTATTCAAGGGCGCTAGCCTTGCTGGGATGCCCCGATGGACACTTGGACTTGCCGTTTTTTTATTTTGGAGATTGTCACGCATTCTAGGTTCCAACATACATTTATTTTTGTTCTGACTTATTCTCTTATTTTGATCATTGCATTAATCGATTTCTCTGCTCTATTTGTTATTTCATTGTCATTTCATAGAACGCTAGAAAAAGTAGATATAGAACTATTTATTGAGGTTGGACCAACGCCACACTTACATCTTGCTTTTGCAATAAACTACTGATTTTGTTGTACAATTTTTCATTTTAAAATTTCAATGAATAAAAGGTTATGCATTTTCATCAGTATTTACTTTCTCTTTACTGCCTTCACCTTCTATATCTTGAGTACTGATAGAGGAAATGTAGATGTTATACCTAGTATAGATGCTTTTTAATATACTCCATTCTGTTAAGCTTATAAACTAGTTCTCCTCAAGTTTATCTATATTCTCTCACTTCTGTATAAAATTCAAAAATTGCACGTTTCATGTTTTTTTCTTTCTTTTCGACCTTTGGTTTGTGCCGGTTTGTCCTGCCCCAAGTAGCTACCCACAGCTGCAACCTCCGCATGAACTTCAGAACTTTATACATTATTCATCTATGGTTCCCACAATCACCGGCAACGAGAATGATTGATAACTTGCTGGTGAGAGAGAGGCGTGGCCAAAATCGAACTGTATGATGCCCCGCATTACAAGTGCTAGTATGTCTTGCCTTATTGCTAGATGAATATTAGGTAAAAAATCTAGTTTGATGATTTCTAAGCAATGATTTCTGACTTGACCTTTATGAAAGTTGCAGCAAGGGATTAGACAGTTTCTTTTCACCATGGTCAACCTCCAGAAAACTCAGAAATTCCTTGCGTAAGTATCATAATATTTAGACAAATCATTTGCATTTGACAAAAAATTGAGCTTCTACTTGATGAAAAAATAGACAAATCTAACAATTGATCACCTATTTTTCTCGTGTGCTAATATCAAATTCAGGAAGATTGGACTTGGGAAAGAGGACTATTATTTCTGGAAGCAGATCGGAAAGGCACTCTTGTGCACTTACACTATCTTTGGACTAGCTTGGCTGTGGAACGAGACTTCTCCACTTGGATGGTGGACACTTAAGCCTCGACCTAAGGTGAAATATACTTTGAGATGGATTTTGTGATTTGTGAATACTTAAGCCTTGACCTAAGATGAAATATACCTAAGGTTAAATTTGTCTTGTTAGACTTATATCTAGTTCAGAACTGGGATTGGCATTATGATCAGCCAAAATAATTTCTAATCCTGACTGAGTCCTAGCTCAAAATAGGTTCGATAAGTGTGTGTCGATTCCAATCCATATTAGCCATTTATGCTGACAATGACTCATACAATTCCTGTACATATCACATGTCTTTCACGATGGCTATTTCTTGAGTTAGAGCATAATCTTCCAACTTTATCTGCATGGAAAAATTAAACGGAAAATTCTGCTTGCATTCTGAAGTTTTATTTGCTTTAAGGGAAGAACATATGGATAAAATGGTGAATGTTGATTTTTACCTAAATGAATGTATGAATTGGGACAAAAACATTTATGGTTATCAGAGATATTTATGATAATTTCTAACACGATGTGAGTATTCATTCTAAATTAAATGTGTTGTTATCTTAAAATCATAGTAACTCATCAATTATAAAGGTCATGACAAATCTTTGCAAAGAAGTAATCGTATGTTGTTCATCCAAGAAATAATATTTTTCTTATATTTTTTAGTTGTCTCTACTGTAAAATATATCTATACGAAGGTGATATATTTGTAGCAAGTAGACGATTGGAGTCAATATGAAGGTGATATATTATATTGTAAAATAGACTGATCCTTGATCCCATTTTAATCAATTTGAATATTTGTAGCAACAGTAGACAATTGGAGTGATTATGTTCGTGTTAGTAGAATTTTAGTGGGTTGCAACGTGACCGTTGCTCGATGTGTATGCATGGACATACTGTACTAGATTAGATATAATTCACGATAAGTATACCGGAAAAATTAAAGAATAGTATCAATTAAGAATAAGTTGAGATAAGGCAGATGGATGGCTTTCACTTAGAAAAGTGGAAACAATTAGGAGCAATGGAAGAGAAAACTGAGGTAGATCTAGCAAAGCTCGTAAGGTTGTAATGTCTTAAAAAGATTCTAGACCTCTGAAAAGATATTTTAAAATAATTTGGATTAAATATAGAGATTCCAAATACTCAACTTAAATGTAATATTACTATTAAATTCTTTGCGATCGTCCATGTGAATTCTCTTAATCAACTTGTGCTGATTTTGAATTATTTTTTCATAAATATTTAAAACATGCAAATCATATTGAATTATTCAGCTTAAGCTTCCTTCTCCAGGTTAGTTTATTATTTACTGTTTTTTATTTTACTATCTTGATATCAATCACTTTTTGGACTGAAGTTTCTTATACCTCTAAGCTTAGTATATCTAAATCATCTCAATCTTTCTTTCTTCCGTCTAAATTGTTGCTAGTATTTTTATTTTTTGATGTATTCATTACATGATGCATATTCTATCTAACGTAATATATCCACGTAGCCATTTTAACATTCTCATAGCCGACTCAAGTTAATTTGTTGTTGATACCATGGTTTGCTGGTTGTGACATGTCGGGCCGGGTTACCCGACCTAGTTGCTTTTTTAGCTGACCGGCCAATACTCGATCCTGGGTCATTGACTTGGTATTGGACTCAGGGCGGGTTGCATGACCCAATGACCCGGTCCAAACCCAGCCTAACCATGGCGGCCAATGACTCTCCAATGGCTAGCCATGGCTTAGATGTTGGGGCGCTTTAAATGCTCTAAGGCCCTCGGGGCCTATCCCTTCCCCTCACATCTCCCCCACTCTCTCCTAACTTTTTTCTCACTTTAAAACTCTTTTCTATCAAACATTCAAATAGTGTAATTTCTCATTTCAAAGTGTTTCTAGATTGTTCATTTTTTGATTTGTTTTAAGACTTTAGAGATTAATTTTGTTTAATTGTGTTATTAATCATTTTTATGTATTATATTTATTTTTTAAGTTTTCTTCAACATGTCTTCTCCAAACCATGACATTCAAACTTCGGACACGGCGCAGAACAATTTGGTATAGCTACACTGTAATTTGATATCTATGGTAGAAGGGAGAGTTCAATGAAAGTATTATGACAAAGCAATACACTAAGGAATTTTTCAATTGAAGAATCACTTCACTGATATGAAAGGCAACATTGTCTCGTGCACACTAACTCCACCTGAGAGAAGAGCCAAATTCTATAGACATTTACAAACATGCAAGGCATTTAATTTACATATATCGGATCGGACAAGAGTGCTTGACGGCACCTCGTAACGAAGGTTTCAATGATGGTACATTGTCATTAATGTTTACTAAATCATACCAACCAAGGAAGGCAGGGTCGGGGGTCGGCCTGGGGTCGGTCGGCCCCAAAACCGATCTAGTCGGACGGGGTCGCGACCCTGGGTCGGACGGGGTCGGATGGGGTCGGATTTTATTTATTTTATTATAAAAAATTATATAAAAATAAGAAACAAATAGAAACAATAAATTTTATGTCATATATTTATGTATACATAAAATATATACATAAATATAATTATATTTTTTATATTATAATTGAATATGAGTGTTTATCTATGTATACAAGTGAATATGATTTTTTTTTGTGATTATGTTGTATTAATATATGTTGGGAAAGAGTTAATCTTAAGTGAGAAGGTAAAGATACTTAACAAATAAATTTATAAATTTTAAGATGTATCGTATATTTAGAATTATAAATTTTAACTATACGTAATAATATAAATGATAGTAAAATATTATTGTACAATCAATAAATGGAACACTCAAAAAATAATTATTTTTGACAAATATAATGTGTGTGTGAAAGAGAAAAGAGTTAAAATAGATCTTTATAAAATGTAAGTATATAACATATATTTATGATTATAAATCTTATATATATGTGATGATATAAATGATAGTGAATTATTGTTATACTATTATTAAATGCGGCGCAGAGTAGTCGCGGATCGACCTGCGCGGTCAGGTCGCGGGGGTCAAGGGGGCAGCGCCCCTTGTGGGGGGTATCAAAATTTGACATAGGTCGGGTCGCCCCGGGGTCGGGCGACCCAAAGCTGGGTCGCGCGATCCCCCGTCGGGCCGGCTTGGAGTCGGCCCGGCGGGGTCGTTTCCGGGCCGGTCGGCCCGGAAACCGGCCGGGTCGGGCGACCCGGGCGACCGGGTCGCCGACCCGGCAAACCATGATACCAACGTCTCTATGACATTAATAGTTAACCATTATTGTTAAAAATATATGACTCGGTATGACCGCAAGTCATTTACGGACAAAGACATGTATTAGCATATTAGTTGATTTATGAGCCAATATTCCAGAAGTGAGAGCGGACACAAAAGTGAGAGAGGATCGAACAATCAAGAAGAAGCTAAGGAGATCTATAATCTCACACGAGATGGCGGCCCAATAGTAGGCCTTGTGGATGTCATCACACCCACGATAAATACAACTACTATCACAACGACAATGAAGAATTTATGAGAAGATTGAGTGGATGTCATCAAGATGGTTATTTCACAGTAGCATTCTAGCGAATGCTGCAAAAGAGCCATATTACGAGTTTATGATCAACACCATAGTTGACAACTTGACACCAATATGGGAAGTGTTTGAACATACAAGAAAATATACAATATTTATCTTCTCATGGAAGTGGAGGGTATTAAGAAATACATCAATTCGTTTAAATATATTTGACAAGAAAGAGGATGCACCTTGATGACGGATGACTGGATAAGTTAGTAACCTTCATTTTTAAAACTTATTATATACTTTTCTTTTTAAACTTAAAAATTTTAAATTTATGCATGACCTTAATTTATATAATTAGGACAATGATCAACTTTCTTTAATGTTGTTAAGTTGGGATCATCTCCTAGAAGTTCGTGGATGTGTCTAGACATGTAAAGAATGCAAGCTATTTGTTTGAATTAATAAACTGGGTAGTTGAAGAGTTAGGATTTGATTGCGTTATCTAAGTAGGAACGGACAATGCAAAGTAGTTGGAGCAATGTTGATGGTTAAGAGATTATATTTGTATTGGGCACCATGTTCTGCCAATTTCTCAGATTTAATGCTAGATGATATATGAAAGAATCCCTAAATCGACTATGTAGTTAACGCGACATCATTTTTCATCTACAACCATGACTATATCCTAAACTTAATAAGAGAGTATATGAAAGGCCGAGAGCTCTTATGGCTTGGTGCAACTAAGTTCATCTCATTACATTTCTTTGAAGAGTTTGATACAGTAGATATATTCTCTTACTCAAATGATATTTTCACCATGACGGTTTAGTTGGGTTGTTAGGACCACTTTTTCGGATATGAGAAAAGGGAGGGAGGTTGAGAAAGTGTTACAAAATGGAGACTTTTAACGAGTAGTAAAGAAGACCTTTCGTATATAGCAACCTTTAGTTAAAGTTTTTAGTCTAATTCATATAAAGCAAAGGAACACACTGGCGTCAATAAGACTAAAACAGTTGGTATACTGTCATTACAACATGAGGTTGAAGTTGAAAATTTTGTAGATAATGAGTGACAACCAGGAGGAGGAACTAAGGTGGAAAGAAGAAGCGATTGGACGGCAACGTGAGACAATTGACAAATACTATACAAGATGCCAACGTCGATTTGGAGATCTTTGACGAGCAAAATTTGTTACAAGTTTGGATGAATGATTGAAAAGGATTTGACGAACATGAATTCAACTTAGAAGATTGAGAATGAGCTCAAAGAAAACTCAACGACGTACCTTTAATCGAGGAAATTCAAATTCTTTCTTCTATGGCAAAGAGATAGATGTTCGGAAAATCTTCTCGTGAAGATATGAAATCATTTAGTAAGGTAAACATATTATAACTGATCTTTTGAACCTTGCAAATGAAAAAGTAGTTGTCAAGGCACGAGAAGATATGCTCAAGCCAAACATCAAAGTTCAATATTAGACGTCAAATGATTTGATGTCGAAAGTAACAGTGGAGGGTTCGACGACGATAGAGTGATGGTCTCAAGCATGTGTAGAAGTGAGACAAAATCACAACCTCAACCGATGTAGTTCACGAAAGAAGAATATTACATGTACACCACTCAAGATGAAGATTATGGCGTACGAACACAAGGAGGAGAAGACTTGCAATGAGATGGAC
This sequence comes from Cryptocoryne crispatula var. balansae, assembly GCA_036172225.1. Taxonomy (NCBI): domain Eukaryota; kingdom Viridiplantae; phylum Streptophyta; class Magnoliopsida; order Alismatales; family Araceae; genus Cryptocoryne; species Cryptocoryne crispatula. The sequence goes on along the minus strand of CM069930.1, from coordinate 6,955,131 downwards.
GTCGACCCTACATAATGTCATATAGGGAGGTTGAGTCATTTCCAGACTTGTTTTTTCTATTTATCACTAAGAGGGTAATAAGATGACTCAACCAATTTATGGATTCTCATCCTTTACTTTTATGCATTCAACTTGTGTCAGTTATGGTTGATCTTGGAGATTTTATCAAAGTGATTATAAATGATAGTGCAGAGTGATATAACCATGTATGCATTTAGGGCCAAATGTACTTTTCTCAAATGTCTTCGGAAGACTGTATTCATCATGAGAAGAATGACAATGCATAATACTTGAATAGAAATGAATAAAATTTTTAGTCATATTTTTTAATTTTTCAGATTTTTTATATTTTTTGAATTATATATATATTTAATATCAAAATAGGGATCTGACCTGGTCCGACTGGGTCAGGTTTGGACCGGGCCGACCCGAACGCAACCCATAACCCCGCTTTTCTTGGTTGACACTTCATCGAGTTGAGCATGCTTTGTTTTTATTATCTATTCCTCTGTTATGTTGGCCGTGGTTAGCGATGGGCATCTACGTTTATAAATCTTATGTTTGGGTCCTTTTCTTCTTTAAATCTGTGATGGTGCCTTTCTTTGAACAGGCTATTCAGAATTAGGTGTTCAACCGTAATTACTTATTTATTTATACTTCTTCATATAATCATATTCTTAATGTTCGTCGAGTACATGAAGCACCAACCAGAAATCTCACCGAACTGTCGCTTCCTCCGTTAACACGCCCCACAGGAAGAGAAAGAAATGGCCCATTTGTACGAGAGGAGGAGGTTTCCATATCCAGGGGACAAAGAAGCGATGGAGGAGTTCGTCAGGAGTGGAGGTACGATAGGCACGGTCATTGGTCCCAAGGGCTTCGTAGACTCTGGCAAAGATTCCGACACCTTCCAGAAGCAGTTGCAATCCAAGAAATTTGACCAGGAAGCTCAGAAGCTGTGGCTGCGCATGAGGAACGAAGTCATAGCAGAACTACGGGAAAAAGGTTTTGATGTGGAGTGAAGCTACTCCAAGATAGAGGACAACCTCCTTGACCTGACGGTGTATCCTTATGATATCTTTCTTATGCTGTATCTCAATGCTTGTTACATGGCATACATGCACATCAGTATGCTTTGGCGTTTTTAGACTAGGATGCTAGATTATGTCTATCTTTGATAAGTTCCTTTCAGTTCTTTTTCTTTTCTAATTTCCTAGCCGGCATCCATGCCATCATGTGTAGTATGTATGAATCCATGTTCAGATATGAGATGTGGAATTTTGGTATTATTTATTCATCTTCTTGTTTTTAAGCCCTATGAATACATTAAGAAACCTGAGCACTTTGTGATGTTCTTGAAGGTCAGATGATGGAGATCAATCATTCGCCTAGATTGGGAAAGCGGCAGATGATTTAGGTCTTATTTGGTTGTGTAAAAAGTAAAAGTTGCATAAAATATTGTTTATGAAGTAACTTTTTTTTAATAAAACTTATAACATAATTTACTATTTGATCATCTGTAATTCATTTCTTCAGAAACATGATTCGTTATATGTCTTCCCGTAGATAATTTTTGAAATGTGTTTGGTCATGTGGATGTTATAACTTAGAACTTGATGGGTAGGAGATATAGAAAACGTTTACTTTGAATAAAATAAAATTTTAAGTTTCTAGGTGTTACATTAGCATGATGGCCCACAGAAGAAGCAGATGAAACGTGCAAATAAATTTTGTATACTTTTTGAGAACACTATGTATTAAAATAAAATCTGAGATGGGCAAAGACATAACATTATCATAATGGGTGAGATTTGATGATTATTAGGGCGACGACTATATATATATATATGTATGACAAAAGAAACTGGAGGATGACAAGAAGAGAAAAGAGGCCTAACCCCTTCTTTTGTCATTGGCAAATTATGTATGAAATATATTTTTGTAATGTTGTCCACATTCTTTTTTACAGGTTTTGTGATAAAAATATGGTTTTATAGTGAAAATATTAGTTTCAATAACTGCCAACATTCTTTTTAACAGGTTTTCTTTTGCAGTCCTTTCTTCTATTTACATCTTGAAGTGGCAGATCCAAAAGGACAGCTAGGTTCATGATCATCGCTCCCCTCGAGACTCTACCGGATCTTGATGTTTCGATTAATTGGTACTCAACTCCAGGTTTCTAAGTCTCATGGGATGTTTGGTTGCATGATAAATTGAAGTTTTGTTGTTATTTTATATTCTTATAACAAAATTTGTTAAAAGAAATATTTGTCGGTCATTATAATTTTATATTCTTAAAACAATTTTTTCCTTGAACAAAAAAAGAGTGTCATCTTTTTTTTATCTTGTGGTCTCCCCTTTATTTGTTATCACATCTTTTCCGACATGATAATTTTATGTTATTGATTATAGAGTGTTTAGTTACATAATACATTTTTATATATTTTCATGGTAAAAAATTGTAATAAAATAAAATATGAGATAATCAGTGACATAAAATTATCATATTTGGAAAGATACGAAAGCAAAAAAAAGTGGATATCATATATAATTAAACAAGGTGGGGGATCACAAGATAAAAAAGAGGTGACACCCTCTTTTTTGTTTAAGTAGAAAACTCTTTGAAAATATAAAATTGTAATGATTGTTTAACATTTCTTTTAACAATTTTTGTTGCACAAACATAAAATTGTAACAAGTTTTCCTTGTTCAAGCTTGTTCATTAACATCCATTAGGGTGCAGAGTCAAGTCCTGATCAAATTGAGTTCCGAATTATGTATTGACACTCTTACCCACATATATAGACTTAAAAATATTCGATGCAAGTAAATACATTTTTGCACTATTCAAACATCTGGATCGTCTATAATTGATCTTTTGATAGTTTTTAAATGCAGAGAGAGAGAGGATAATATATGAGTCTATCTCTGTCTTCTTCGAAAACATTATCTTGACAATTATAATTTAAAATTCAAAAAAAATTAAATATGTTTTGGATGGAATTGTGTAGTTGGTCAACAAAATAAAAAATAAATTTTTTTTAAGAGTTTTAAATAAAATGTAACAATGGTAGGTCAACAAGGTCACACGACCAGGTCAGAAATGGCCAGCAAGGAAGATACACTTAAATTGCCAATTTTTTTAAGTTAGATACTCCGCGGATCGAGCCAATCAAATTCCTCAGATAAACCAACAGATAATTTACTAATAACTATAAAAAAATTATTTTTTATAAAATTAATGTTTGTATTAATCATGCATAACGAAAAATGAGTATACGGTTAATTACTTTAAATATTTAATAAATAGGTGATCTCAAACTTAGCTAAAGGGTTTAATTCGAGACTTGTTTGAGTTGAATCATTCTTGTAAAAACTGACCCAACGGAATCATGTACATCCTTACTTAATTTTATAAAACATATATTTTTTCTATTTTTTATTTAAATATACTGTAAGGATTGATAAAACCGGTGAAGTAAAATATTAAATCATCGATAGGTTGACAAGTGCTCTACTGGGTGTATTCGGTTGGGATTATAAAAAGAAAAATATTATGAATTAATCTTTTTATCTTTTTCCAATTTTTAAAAATTTGTATTCTATAATAATTGATACTTTATACCCTATTTGGTTAGAGTTTCATTTTTGATACTATATCAATTTTGATATTAATATTTTCAAACATTGAAGAATCAATATCAAAATTAAATTAATACAAGTTGACACTTATATTACATAATATGTTTTGTTTGTACTACAAATTTTAAAATTGATACAATTAACCAAACACCTCTTATGGGGTGTTTGGTTGCATTTTATTTTTTAAAAAGGTTTCATGATAAAAAATTAAAATATAATACCAAACAAGATAATTTTTAAAAATGGAAACATGACAATGAATGTGTTTGGTAAAAACATTTTAATTTTTAAAAATGATAATGAGGTGTTTGGTAACCCTCTCTCTCAGCCGGAGAAGAGGAGGAGGGCCGTGCAGTAAAAGCCCCAGATGAATCCCCCCAGCCCATCTGAAGAACGCAGGAGAAGGTCGAGCACACGGCTGCGGCGGCGAAGTCCATCAGCTTCAACTTCGTCGTCCACGCGGATGCGCCGGGCGGCGCAGTGGCTGGAAGCGGCGAAAGGGGGAAAGAGAGAGAGAAACCGCGGGAGAGCGCGGCAGGAGAGAGAGAAAACAGAGTGGAGGGGGGCACGGCAGCGACCGCACGGCGGCGACGGGCGCGGCGGCGGTGGCCGCGGCGGCACGAGAGAGAGGGGACTCGAGGGAGAGCGCGGGAAAGGGGAGAGAGGGACGTGGTGGGGGTGCGACGCCGGCGACGACAGCGAGGCACGATGACGGCGACGTCGACGGCGATGGCCGCGACTGCGGCGGCGACCACGGTGGGAGGGGGGAGTCGGAGAGAGGAGCGCGGCGGCGACTACTGCGGCAACTGTGGCGGCAGGCTTAACAGGGGCAGACGGCGCGCGAGGGGGGGGGAAGACAGGGGATGACTGCATCTCCGTCGGCCCCGGCAACCGGAACCTCGACATCTCCGGCGTCTCCTGCGGCCCCGGCCACGGCATCAGCGTCGGCAGCCTCGGCGGCTCCCCCTTCGACCGGGACGTCGCCAACATCGTCGTCGCCAACTGCAGCTTCGCCGGCACCCAGAACGGCGTCTGGATCAAGACCTGGCAGGCGCCGGGTGGAGGAGAGAGTGCCGCTGGGAAGGAAGCGTCGGGAGGTCGCTGACGATTCGCTCGCGAGACGCTGTCTTGCTTTCAAAAAAAAAAGTGGTCTCTACCATTTTTTTTTTGTACGTTGTCCTTTGGATGAAAAGCATTTTTAAAATAAAAAACGAAAATGAGAGCCAAACAAACTTTCCAAAACACTTTCACTACAATTTTCAAAAATTAAAAAGAAAATGGCCATTATCACGTAACCAAACACCCCATTAATAGTTTCTATCAATATCAAATTCAAAATTAATAGTGATAGAGGTACCTAATAGTGTTATCAAATAGGGCGTTATGAAATTATTTTCTTCATAATTTAGAAAGTTGAGAAAATAATATGTTATATGCGTTTATTTTCCTTTTCTTTAAAAATATAAAACTCAGTCATTATAATCTAACGTAGAATCAAAATCAAGTGCGTTCTTGTATGATATTAAATATTTAAATGATTAAATTTTTTTTTTCATAATTCCATACAAAAACATCCGGATACGGATCGCTGATCGATTTCTCCCGTGACCGACCCGAATCCGCCGATCCGATCCGACGTGCACGTGATGCCAAGATCCGTTATCCACGCGTGCCAGAGATCTGGCGTCCGAGAGGCTCCCGGCCGATTCCCGCGATCCTGCCCGGTCCGGCCCGAGCCCGGCGGATGGGGCGCCCCGGCCTGGTCCTCTCCCACCCCCACCTCGCCTTCCTCGCCGCCGCCGCCGCGCTCGAGTCCTCCTCCCCGCATCCCGCCGACCGCCGAAGTCCGCGTGGTCGGGCGGTGAGGTCGGAGAGCGACTCGGAACCCGCTGTGGCGTCCCCCGCTTTCGGATTGTACTATCGCCCTCGATTGCGTCAGCGGTAGGTTCCAGTTCAAGGTTGTCTTCTTCATTCGCCGGCTTTCTGATGGAGATTCCCACGTTTTCCATGTCGGCCGTGACGGAGTCGGTCGTCCACCGTCTCAAGCTATCGAGACGGCGCGTGCCGCGAGCGAGAGGAGTGCTGGAATAAGGTAGCGGGAGTGGCCGGCGGGGAAAGTTGGAGTGGACGTCTCCGGGTTTTAGGAACCCGGTGGAAGCAGTCTGTTTGGCGGGTCGCATGCTTTCTGTTGCTTTTGGGGTTATATAAGGTGGTTTTCGACTTTCGTGCTTGAAGCGGCAAGCAGAGGAATTCGCTGTTGGTTTGGGCACCGGCAAGCGGAGTATCGGTTTATCTTCCCGTGCTTTCCAAACGCAAATATAGGGCAAGTTGCACGGACAAATTTATCTGCGGCCGCTGACAATTGGAGCTGCTGAAATGTTTTCGGCAGTGAGGGGGTCAACAAGCTCGCCGAACCCCGAGGTTGTCTGGTTCTTTAATGCTAGGTGTCCATGTAGAGCTCCCGTAAATTTTTCTCCGAGGAGGTGTAGGTCTGGGTGGAGGTGTGGCGTTTCACCTACTAAACGCAATCCGAATAGTGAATCCTACGGTTCCATCCGGCAGAGAGTGTCTGCCCAGAACGTGGTCGTTGCTAGACATGTCTCCGGTGGTATGGGGTACGAAGATTTTTCCGAGGATGCTATACAGATGGAGCCAAATTTTCCAGTCCTCCAAGATGATCCTATGGTGGGTAAGCTAAGAACTCAGCTCGGAGTAATTCACCCCATGCCTGTGCTTCCAATCAATCAACATGCCATGGGCTTGTTTGCATTCTTCTTCTTTTCTGGGGTTATCGTTGACAAGCTTTGGAACTGGAGGAAGAAGGTTCGATCAACTGGGGATGTTCAGCCAGGTAACTTCCCTCAAGTGCCCACAAGTTTCTCTATGTTTCTCGAAAAGGATTTTCAGAGAAAAGAGTCGGTGGAGTGGGTCAACATGGTCTTGGGGAAGCTATGGAAAGTGTACCGTGAAGGGCTGGAGAACTGGATCATTGGGTTGCTTCAGCCCGTGATTGATGACCTAACGAAGCCCGATTATGTGCAGAGGGTTGAGATTAAACAGTTCTCACTTGGGAATGAACCACTGTCAGTCAGGAGCGTTGAACGCAAAACTTCTCGCCGAGCAAATGATCTGCAGTAAGTGTTCTTTTCCATTTGCTTGATGACGAATGCTATTATTAATTTATTACACGTCTCTAATCTTGTTGTGTGCATACGTGTGATTCTTGCAGATGCATATTTGTGTAATTGTTTTTTTTCTATTTGTCTTGCTCTATTTTAACACAAATGGATTGATAACTTGATACTGTGTGCATTCTTGACAGTGTTACGGAAATCAAATACTGGATTTCCAAGTGTATAGTATGGGAAATTAGGATAGAATGTTTAAATTTCTGAGTACCTGTTATCCCAGAGAGGAAGTTTATTTTGGGAATTGTATTAGTCAAAGCATGGTTCGCCGGGTGACCACCGGGCTGACCAGGTCAGTTTTCCGGCCAACTGGTCCGGTGGCAATCCAGTCAGCCCGACCTGGTCCTGGTCGCTAATGGGGTTGCACGACCTGGCGCGGGTCACACAACGCCGCGACCTGGTTGATCAATCGACCAGGTCACTCCAATGGTTAATCGGCTGACCGGTTCGTGCCAATGGTTGGTCAACTGTTGGCAGCGTGGGGCCCCCAAGGGCTTCCCTTCCCCCACCCCTCTCACTCTCTCTCTCTCTCTCACACACACACACACTCTAAAGTTCTCTAAGTTTCTTTGCTCTCTAGTTTAAGTTTGTTTTAATTATCTTGTTATTGTTTTTGTTAGTTCATTTGCTATTCTCATTTTTGAAGTATTCTTTTTAATTTGTTAAATTTTATTATTTGATATGTATTCTCCAAGCCGTGAGTTCCCGTCCGACTCAAAATGACTTGGCTTGGCTCTATTACATGGTGATGTCAATAGAGCAAAGAAAAATTAAATGTAAGTATCATGATAAAATTCTTTATGGCAAAATTTACCAGTTGAAACATTATCTTGCCGGTATTATGAGAGATGTGACACTATGCACACGGACTCCAACCGAGGTACGAGCATAATTTCGAACTCATCCACAAGGTTTAAAAAAGTCAAAAAGAGTTTTAAAGAGACGTAAGGACATTTTCTGTGATGAAATTGTAGATGTGGCAAGGCATTCAGTACATATTAGTACCGGACAAGAGTTTCCAGAATCCCCTCAATATGAAGGTTTTGATGAAGGTATGTAATACTTAATGTTTAATAATTTATATCAATATATGTATGTAACGAAAAGTACTTAATTATTGCTTTCTATTGCAAACATATGACTTATCACTAGCAATGTAGACAGTTGGAGGTTGTTTGCCGACAAAGACATGTATCAATGTACCGACCAATTTATGGGTCAAAGTTTAGATAGTGGGAGCGGACGTGGAAGTGAGAGTGGACACAAAAATGGGAGAGGATCAAATCTAAGTGAAGAGCAAGATATTTATGATCTCACACGAGATGACGGCCCTACAATAGGTTCTATAGATCTTATCATCATATGACTACAACAAAGGTAAATAACCATCAACACGGTAATGAAGAATTTGATATTATAAACATCGAGCGGGTGGCTTTGAGATAGTTCTTTCATAGTAGCATACCGACTAACACTGTAAAAGGGTCTTACTATGAGTCAATGATTGACATTATAACTGATGTCGATAGGAGAGTGTCGGAACTGACGCCGAAAGAGATATACAACATGTATCTTTTAATGGAGGTGCAAGATATTAAAAGATATGTGATATCATTTGAACATATTTGGGATGAATGAGAATGCATATTAATGACGGATGGTTGGACAGATTAGTCCCATTTAAATTTAACATGTCTTAATTTACAAGTTTTTTTTAGTTTTAAATTTAGATGTAATACATAATTTTTTTCTTGATTGATATAAGTAGGAAGATAATGATCAACTTTCAAGTATATTATCAAGTTGGGATCATCTTCTGGAAGTATATGGATGCTTCTAGACATGTAAAGAATGCTAACTATCTATTTGAATTAATTGATGGTGTTGTCGAAGAGATATGAGAGGATTGAGTTGTTTAAGTAGTGATGGATAATGCCGCGGTCTATAAAGTTGTCGGACAAATATTGGTGGTCAAGAGATCAAATTTAAATTGGGTTCCATGTTTTGCTCATTCATTAGATTTAATGTTAGATGATATTTATAAGAATTTTTAAGTAGATCGGCTAGCCAAGGCCATCCCATAAATTTCATTATTCAGATACAACTACAACTTCATTTTTAACCTAATGAGAGAGCATACAAAAGGACGAGAGCTCCTACGGCCTAAGAGAACTCGGTTTGCTTCTCTTTTTTTTTTGGTCACATGGCCGAGTGGCCGAAACGCGCACAACGCAGTGCACCGACGGACGATCGAGCCCCAACTTCTCACTACACTTCTTTGGAAAACCTTTTTCAATATATGCATTTTCTTACCCAATTGTTACTTTTACTAGGATGAACTAGTTGGATTGTTTGGGCTAGTCCATAATATAAGAGAAAAAGGGAGGAATGTAGAGGAGACCTTAGGAAGTGGAGATTTTCCGCAGCTTGTAAATAAGACACTTGATATAATGGGACCATTAGTCAAGGTCCTTAGAATAATAGATGGTGATAAGAAAGTCAACTTGCGGTACTTGTACAACACACTTGAGTAAGCCAAGGAAGTTATATCGAAGAAGGTCTCATACTTCAGCATTTGGTGGGAGATCATTGACTGTCGATGGGAGAGAATACTACATCATCCTATACATGTAGTAGTTTTGTTCTTTACGGTTAAGTCAAACGATATATATCAATTATAATTCTTTTGCTTATGTTCGATATTGATAATGGTCTTTTTTATTGTCAATTACCATGTCACTTTTTCAACCCAAGATATTGTTATAGTTTAATTTCAAACTCATTAATGAACTTGAACTCTTAGACAATGTCAAGGATATCATTTGTAAGATGTTTGGGGATGATGGTCGCTCAATTATAGCGACAAACAAGATGTACGACTACGGAATGAGATTATTTCACTCTGGGACAACAAGAGTGCAACAAGTAGCTATGCTTCTTAGTCCCGCTATATATAATTCGATTATTTTTTATTTAGATAATTAATTTATTTCAATTTTCTTCTAATATATAAGATATCATGCGGTTGACTGGTGGATGGAACACGGCAGGGCACTGTAATATGAAGACTTGGCCAATGTTGCAATCCGAGTTTTAAACTAAATCACATCAACTTCGGATTACAAAAGAAACTGGTCAACGCTCAGTCTTATTTATACGAAGTAGAGAAATAGACTGACATCAAAGAGTTAAGAGACTTAAGCAACTGGCTGTCACTACAACATGAAATTGAAGTTGATGAATTTGTAAAAGATGAGAGACAATCAGATTGAGGAACAAATGTAGATAGAAGAAGTAAGTGGAAGACAAAGTGAGGTAACGACTGTATAAGAAGTAGAGATCGATTTGAAGGAGATATTCAAAGAACAAAATCATTTGCAACCTTAGATCAACGATCAAGAAGGGATGAGTGAACCAAAGTTCAATCGAGAATATTAAGAATGGGCTCAAAGAAAACTTGACAATATTTTTCTATCCAAAAAATTTTAATTCCTTCATTCAGTGGTAAAGAGACAGACTTGAGAATCTCGTTAACATAAGCAATCAAATGTTAAAGATAAACAAGTTTCAGCCAACCCTTTTGATATTATCGAAGCAATCAAATGTTAAAGATAAACAAGTTTCAGCCAACCCTTTTGATATTATCGATGCTGAGACGTTTGATGAGACTCGAGAAGACACTGAAATTTGGCAATATTAGACATCGAAATATTCTTCTTTAAAGAACCGTGACGATAGAGCAAGGAATGAAGAAAGCAGAGGCACCACCACCTGCATCACTTTTTTAGTTGAAGGAGAATCGATCTAGAGACGTACCTTTCACAACACTTCACCGAAGAGGAGCATTACATACGCGTGACTCAAGATGCCGACCACGAAGTAAGGTAAGAACATGGAGATGGAGGAGCCAGACATAACGAAGTTTGGTTCCACACTACGAGTATGAGCACTCTATGTATGGATCATAGTTGTCAAGGCGCCCGCCTAGGCGGCAAGGCGCCTTGCCAGGGCGCCTTGTCTGGGGCCAAAAAGGCGCCCAAGGCGCCCGCCTAGGCGCCCAAGGCGCCAGCCTAGGCGCCCAAGGTGCTCAGGCAAGGCGCCTTGGGTATTTTTTACATCATTAAAAAAAGTTTTTGAGATGTTTTTTTCCCTTGATACCCCTCACAAGGGACACTTATTTAATGATAGTTTGAATATATTAATATATTGTATTATCACTTATACTACCATACATATTTAACATTTATGATTATAAACATATATTATATACTTAATTAAGTTTTTTTTCAGCTCTTTCTTCTCTCTCTGTCTCACTTATACTATTACATACTTTTTTGGGTTCGGGGGGCTTCGCCTCCCTGACAACCCCCCACAAGGGGCGCTGCCCCCTTGACCCCCGCGACCTTACCGCGCAGGTCGATCCACGACTACTCTACGCTCCCTCCATTTAATAATATTATAACAATATTTTACCATCACTTATACTATTGCACATATATAAATTTTATAATCATAAATAAGTTATATACTTAAAATTTTTAAAAAATTATTTAATTTTTTTCTCTTTCACACACACATCATATTTACTTATGTGCATTGATAAAACACTCATATTCAATTATAACATAACAAATATAATTATATTTATGTTTTTTTTATATATAACAACCTCCCGACTCAGCCTTCCTTGAATACCGCCTTGACCGCCCAGGCGACGCCTAAGCGGCCGCCTTGTCGCCTAAGCGGAATCGGTACCCTTCAACGCCTTGGACGCCTTGTCGCCTTGACAACTATGGTATGGATTTGAATCATCTCAAGATTCTTGGTAGTCGACGTATCATCAAGGATGTGAGATGATTCAACAATTATATGGAATATCTTCCGATAGTTCTATAGTTCACATATGATAGTTATGGTGGATTTTTTAGATCTTATCTTGGGATGATTGTATGAGGTAGAGATGAATATAATCAGTTTATATATATGTTTAATGTCTCGTATTCTTCCACAATGTCACGAGGATACATATAATATGTAGAACAATAATACAATGTAATATTAGTTTGTATATATGTTTAATGTCTCATATTCTTCCATAATGTCACGAGGAGAATACATATAATATGTAGAACAATAATACAATGTAATATTTGAGTGAAGTTAAATGAAATATTTTTCTAGTCATATTTTCTAATTTTTTAGAATTTTTGGATAATGTTTTCTATTTTTTATTTTTCATGATTTTTTTTTTTTAAAAAATAATAAGTTTGACCTGGTGGCACCGTATCGCGACCTGGTCTGGCCAGATCGGGTTTGGGGCCAACCGACTCTGGGTCGACCCCCGTCCTGGCTTTCCTTGTACAAGGACCTATGTTTCCACATATGAAAACTGCCTCTTGTTTATCCTCTATTTTTCAACTTTAAGAAAGTTTTCTTTCTAACTAAGGTCATCCGTGTTCCCTTTCTACTTAATTTTTTTTCTCTGTATTCCTAACAAACAAACCTTGTAACAACCTTCAAATGAAGATGACATCTTTGCTCACAAAGCCAGATTCTTTTGGGTAACTTTTGAACATTGCATATTTCATTTTCTTCAGAGTGTCCTTCAATCAAAAGATAAACCTTCTTTTTCAGTCACATTTTTCTAGAAAGAGGTATGTTTAAAGAGCTTGATCTACAAAGACAAAGATATGAAAATAATTTGATTTGGTGTTCATCAATTTGGGAAAAAGTCAAATGGTATCTTCCAAGAGATATTTTCCAGTGGTGTTAAAATTTAAAATAGTCTACTAGTACTAGGGTGCATACAGCTGACAAAAGACATGGATGACAAAATGGTATTTTCTTCCCCATTAAAAGTAGGTTGATGGTGTTTTAGCCTTGCTTGTGTGTCCGTAACTAAAATATAGGTGACTTAACGACCACCACCCAATCAGACTTAAAGATGGTTACTAGATTCATTTTTTTTAATGTGACCCAGGTGACTATTCGATTTATAAATAAATGAGGGATTACAAGCTAAGAACAGAGAAGGAACAATGGAGGAGAATAGAGAAAACAAAAAGACAATTTCTGTCTACCAAGAAGGTGGCAGTGGAACACAACAAAGACCAATCAAAGACAAAGGCTCTTCCAAAGAAGGAAGTGGTCCCTAAAAAGTGGACCATCAGGTGCATGACCCTGGGAAGCTGACAACTAATCTTTGACGAACAAAACTAACTACTGAAAAATGTCAATCAGATTGCCGAAGTGATTTTCAAAGATTTTCTTTTTCTTAGATCTCCAAATGGACCACAACATTGCAGGCAAAGATAGCTTTCATATCATGAGTTCAATTCCTCAAGAAATGCACATATTCTACTGCTGTAGCATTAGCTGTAAGCCTGAAACACTTTTTGGATCGACCCAATTGATATTTCAACTATGAAATAAGACATTCCATGTATATGCAATAACACCACAACGATGGAAGAGATGGTCAATATCTTCTTTCCATCAACCACTGTAAACATGGCTCTTAGGCTCTTAGACACCAATAAGAACATGTAAAAGGTGTGTTGTGTCATGGTGATAAAGCGCTTTGGCAATTTCAGAGCCACAGTGGGAGTCTCTACCGTGGGGCGCCGGGATGATACAGGGAGTGGTGAGGACAAGGGAAGGAGAGTCGTGTTGGCTGGGGGAGGGTACATCGTTGCCTTTGGCATTGCAGATTCTCTTGTCTCTGTGCGGCGGAATGAATCAATGGGAGTTGTCCATGGAGGGCCGTTGGCCCCTCCCCATCAAGTTGGAGCGATCAGCTAGAACCACTTTGTGGTGAAGGCCGCTCTTGCTGATGGGGTCATTGGGGTTCAACAGCCTTCCTACAGTGAAGTGCTGAGGGGAGGAAGCAGAGGGTTCTGGATGTGTGAACGTTGTTACGAGAGGGACCACTTAACTGAGAGTTGTAGGAATGAACTTAAATGACGGTCCTGCTAGGGGGTCAGCCACCAAGAAAGGGGTGCCCAAATAAGTCCCACATGATTCCGTTGGGTGCTCGAGGCTATAGTAGTCAACGTCAACGTGATTGGAAGTTGCAGGTGTTTGGGGATGGCTGAACAAAGACACTGTGTACCTCACATGGCCGGCATTACGACGGAATTGGAGTGGCTAAAGGAATGTAGATTCGTCTATGTCAAGGGGGAAATGAGGAAGGAGGACAAGTGCACTTTGCTGGTTGTGTTTCCACTCAAGAATTGGCCAAGCTCAAAGGGATGGTGGGTGAATGATGCGGACTTTGATACGTTCGATGCGAGCAGTCACTTGTTGAGGAACTGGCTCAATGCGTCGGGCGGATGTAGTTTTGAGGTAAATGGTTTTGATGATTCAGTGAAGTTTACCTATGTACGCCCTTGGATTGATTCTATGTTGGTGGTTGAGTCGTTGCCCGTGTGCCGTGCCGTGAGACTGCGGGTGAAGGGTTTATCCATCTGGGGTTGGTTAGTTTTCGTCTAGGCCAGGATTCTTTTGCCGTTTGGTGGCCTCATCAGTGTGGACATGAAGAATTTGTGGTAGCCCCATGCAGGTGAGATCGAAGTTATTATTGCTAGCACAGTGATTTTTTCTGATGTCTTAAGGTTTTCAGTTCTGGTGGACAATTTGTAGTACCTTATCACTGTCAATGAGCCTGTGCCAGTGGAAGAGGAGGACATATGCATGGAGTGGAGGTTATAAGGCTCTCCGGGAGACTCGGCAGTGTGCACAATTTGAATTTTTTCTACATTTAAGTTTGGTCCATTTGGAGGAAGCCTGGAAGGCAGTCAGCTAATTTGGGAAGTCTTTTTGGGAATTCACGGAAACCAGCTGTGGAAGTGGGACAGCCATCGTTCCTGGACCCTGCGGACTCATTCGTAGGCCAAGATCTGAGTAACTTATGCAATGAACCAGAGAGATCCTCTACTGGCCCGGTTCAGTGGGTGGGTGATTCTGCCGCGACCAGTTCAACTTTCGGATCGAGAGACCGGCTTTGTTGTCTTTAATCTAGGCTCAGGGTCGAGGAACTGTGACTGCGATTTTTGGTTCGGGCTACCTGTTGCGTCTAACGGGGGTGGGGGACCAGGGGATGGATTGGTTTTGTCTGATTGCCATCGTCTCCCGATGATGTGAGAATGCGAACAACACAACAATAGAATCTCAGCGGCAAGGTGCGAGCAGGTGTCTGTTGAAGAGTCCGAGGTCTCTTCCAGGGCTTCACTCTACTTGCTGACTACTAATGAACATCGTAGTAATGCTATGGATGTCAACCAGGAAGCTACTGTGGTGGAAGAGAATTGGGAATTAGTTTTAGTCTGGGTCTGCAATACAGTAACAGAGACACTAGAATGGCCCGTAGAGGATAGTCTTTCTTGGGCTATCTCTAATTACCTGATTAGAGCCTTTGGAGGGCAAATAGGGATTTTGTTTCTTAGGTCGGGAAAAAGTTGTCAAGGGCTTCTTTGGAAAAATCCGTGATGACATGTTGGGTTTGAGGAGTGGCTCTGGCAATTTTAAACAGGCCCGCCAGAGAGTTGGTACGAGGGAGATGAACTTTTATTTTCAATAATGAAGTGCCGGTAACAGGAAGAGGAAACAAGAAAGAGAGGGAGGAAGAGTATTGTTATTTATTTATTACTGTTATTGTTTCATGGAATTGCAGAGGTACGCAGGGGAATGAGAAAATTAGGGAATACCACAACATGATCATGATTCCAAGCCAGACATATTGCTTTTACAGGAGACAAAGCTGGCTGATGATAAGATGGATATTACAGAAGCTATGAAACATGGGAAGCTCAACAAGATCTTTTTCGTACCTGTCCTCCGGGAGGAGCGAAGGTCTGGCTATCTTTTAAAATGACAACCGATTCAAAGCCAAAGGTATGTTTAAGGACAATAATTTTCAGATCTCTCTTCTAAGCAATGGTTTTTATGTAATGTTTATGGTCCGGTGAGGGAGAATGAGAAAGATGCTTTTTTCCTTAAGTTGACATGGGTTATGAATGACTTTAGTGAGGATCCTTGGTCTTGGAGGGGACTTTAGTGCTGTTTTGAAACTGGGTGAAAGATGGGGTTAGAATAGGTGGGTGTGGAAAATGTATTATTTCAACCAGTGGGTTCAGACTTACAGTCTTATTGAGGTGAAGAGTTCTCATTTGAGCATTACGTGGTCTAATGCCAACTCCAGATCAATGCTTGATAGGTTTTTTATTTCCTCATCGTGGATGGATAACCATGGGGCTCTGGATGACTTCTACTTTCCAAGGGTGGTCTCGGATCATACGGTGGTAGGTATGTCCTTGGATTGTGATAATTTTGTGATGAGCAAGAGATATAAATTTGCCAAGCATGGCGCAGGAACCCGGATCTCAAAGACCAGGTTGCTTGGTGGAGGGAGGGCTATGAGGTAGCTTCCTCCTTAGCCACATGGAGGTTTGTAAGGAAGCTGAAATGGGTTAGAAATTACTTGCAGAAATGGTCTAAGGAACATTTCATGTTACGCCAAAAGCTAGGTAGGATTTGTTGGCCAAATTGGACCATTTTGAGAAGCTTAATGATTTAGGGATCCTGGATTATGCACGAACTGTGGAGTGGAATATAGCCAAGGGTATTTATAAAGAATGGAGTCTACGGGAGGAGATCAAGTGGAAATAGAGATCAAAGGAACCGTGGTTGAAAGAAGGGGATAAAAATACCAAATATTTCTATGTTATGGCTTCACTGCGCAATAAGAGAAACACCATTGACAAATTGTCTATCGATGGAGTAGTCTTTTTTGGGATGAACCATACAAGGAATCATGCTGCTGTCTTTTATGAAGAGCTCTTTACTGATACTAAAGAATGGTCTCCTCTTATTACCTTTGACATGCAGAGAGTTTTTAAAGAGGAAGAAGCTGATTTTTTGTCAGCTCCTTTTTCTGAGCAAGAAAGCACTGAGGCACTGAAGTAGATGGATCTCTTTAAGGTGCCTGGCTTGGATGGTTTTTTAGTGGGCTTTTATTTACATTGATGGGAAATAATCAGGGAGGATTTTTTGGCCCTTATTGCAGAGTTTCAGGTCAGACCAAGCTGCATCAAATTGCCAAATACTACCAACCTTGTCCTTATTCCCAAGAAAGATGATGTGAAGAATATTAAAGATCTCCGGTCAATCAATTTACTGAACTATAATCACAAAATCACTACCAAGATGTTAGCCGCGAGACTGAGCAATTTTATTTGTAGGTTGACGAGCCAATCTCAATATGCTTTTGTTCCAAGAAGATACATCCTTGACAACTTTATGGCAGCATATGAATGTTTATATGAGCATCAGATTAAGAAGAGACAGTGTGTACTCCTGAAGTTAGACTTTGGGAAAGCTTACAACAGAGTCAAATGGTCAGCTCTTTCCAGAATAATGAAGCTCATGGGTTAACTGCTAAATTCTTAGTTATTGTCAATGGTCAGAGCTTTGATTTTTTTGGTGCTTCTAGAGGACTAAGGCAAGGGGATCCAATTTCCCCTTACCTATTTGTCCTGGTTGGTCAAATTCTAAGTCTTATGTGATCAACTGCTGAACGTCTTAATTTCATTGAGGGCATTGCAGTAGGTTCTAATGATGTCAAGGTGACTCCTCTGCAGTTTGCTGATGATACTTTACTCTTTTTCTCAAGGAAGGTTGACAAGTGTAACAATTTTAGAGTTATTATTTCTTTTCTTCCCTCAGTCACTGGTTTGAAGATTAATGATGACATGTGTGAGATGCTCAGCTTGAATATTAGTGTGACCTTGAAACTCACTTTCCAAAGGGTCTTCACGGTGCCTTGGTCAATCTTTCCAATCAAGTACCTAGTCTATCTTTATCCAGCAAGGGGACAAGGAATAGTGATTGGCTTCTGATTATTGCTAAATTTGAAAGTAAATTGGCTGGCTGGAAAAGCAAGATGCTCTCTTTTGGTGGGAGATGGATCTTGTTTAAAACAATTCTGTGGAGTCTACCTCTTTATTTTTGTTCTCTATCTTTAAGGTTCCTAAAGGTGTTGTTGAAAATTGGAAGGAATTAAAGCATGTTTTTTCTGGAAAGGTAACAAGGACCGGAAGGGATTGCATCTTATCAAATAAGACCACGTTTATAGATCCACTAATGAAGGATGAGTCAGCTTTGCTCCACTGAAAGACTTGTACTCAGCTCTTTTCACCAAATGACTGTGGAAATTGAATCTCAATAGAGATACTTTGTGAGCTAAAATTGTTGTTTCGTCTTATAATATTAGGACGAATAGATTTTGGATTTCTAATTTCAGGTACCTAGTGGTACTTCTAGCTTTTGGAAGGGTATTCTTTATACTTGAGATTTCTTCTACACTTCTACTATGATTGAGGTTGGGAATGGAAGGAGAACCTCATTCTGGGAGGATCGGTGAACTGGTCCGCCCCTTTAGCTCATATTTTTCCTGCACTTCATAACATTTGTCTACACCCCCGTGCGAAGATGGCTAAGCTTTGGGACTATTCTTCACAATGGAATATCCTGTTTGAGAGGAATCTTAAGAAGAATGAGATCAAGCAGTTGATTGGGTTGTTTGCCTTTTTAGAGGACCACAAATGTTTTGTTGGTAGGGAGGACTCCCTATTTTGGCTTCTGGACAACAAGGGTAGATTTTTCGTCAGATCGGGTCTGAGGAAGTTGATGAGTGGTGGTATTGAAGTCCTTTGTCACAGTACTGTATGGTGGTTTGGATTGCCTATCAAAGTTTAAATTTTTTTATGGAAGATAGGAAAGGGTAGACTTCCTACGAGAAGATATCTGCACAATATTTTTCCGAGTATTCCTATATCTTGTGTTTTATGTGGCATTATGGAGGAGGGCATTGATCACATTTTCATAAAGTGTGATATTATCAACTACATTTGGCAATCTTTGTTTCGCTATTGGCAGGTGCCGTGGAAGGATTTCGAGGGCACTCTACAGTTGCTTCTTGATTAGCCAAGCCTTAATCCATGGTCTTCCAACGGTAACCTCCAGAAATACATTCTTCCAACTATGTTGTGGTCTATTTGGCGTATGAGGCATCAACGGATATTTGATGATAGGTTTGATAATGTTATTGGCATTCTTTTACAAGTTCCGTTGTTGCTTAATGAATGGGCTATGGCTCAAGTGGCACTCATCTTGGATTGGAACAGAGAAAAACATCAATATCCTTTTCGGTCACTATTCTTCATGCCTTTTGTAGAGGGAACCTTCTACTGCCTTGGTAGTGGTGTTTCCTGCTATTGTATTCAGTTTGCTTTTCTCCATTTTCTTATTTTATTTTATGTAATCTTTTCGCTTTTAATAGAAAATTGGTCTATTGGCCTTCAAAAAAAGGTTCTTAGACACCATGGGAAAATGCTTATGCAAAAAAGGACCTAGCAGGTAACCTGTCTCTACAAATCTTTCACAACAACGTTACTTTTATGGGAAACATCGGTTGTCAAACATCCTTCCACCACCACACGTCAGCACCCATCATGCAAAGTCTACTGCAAGTAGATTCACAACCATGCAGTTAGAGATGCAAGGCACTTGAGGTGAGGGAGGGATCGCCTCGCCTCAAACATCATAGGAGACCAACTTAGGTGGTAGAGGCGAATGTAGAGGTTCAGAGAACTCACCGGATGCTGAAGAAGTCGGTGGATGCTAGAGAAGCCATCGTCTCTCTTACCATGTGGGAGAGACGAGAAAACGGGACACGTAGGTCTCATGTTAAGTTTAGCGGTTCCTATGAACCAGACCAATTCATTTAACTAGATCCACTTAACTTGCCTTACGGTATCAAAACGGTTAGGCAAGCGGATCCCAGGACCGGCCGTGATGGGTTCTGTCTTTCCTATTCGATAGGGGCTTGTGGTGGAGGGGGTACTCTGGTGCTCCACATGGCCACCATCGGCCATCAGCTGTCAATGAAGGGTATGTTGGACCTTCGACGAGCCCTTAAGTCTTTTTATGAGGCTTTTAAGGTGCTTGAAACAACCGCCTTGTTCGTTGTGGTGGAGGAGGTCGATCACCTAGGGATTTAGGATAAAGCGAGGCGTTTTACACTCGCCTTACCTTAACACATCTAAACCCCTTAAGGAGAGTCAACAAGTTTGCAAATTCAGGCACTTCAACATCCTTCGAGTCTCTTCTGAAAAAAAAATCTAGTTATCATGCACAACACAACATCACAATTCCAATGAGAATTGATACATGTAGTTTTGTTCACAACTAACCCGAAGAGGTTGGGGAATCACACAGGAAGAGGCAAACCATCATCCCAACAATCTTTCTAGAATAAAATCATTCTGCCATTACCCAACACAATCGATGAGGAAGAGAAAATAGTGCCAATTCTGGAGAATCTTTTTCTATAACTGGAGAGCCGACATGTAACACTAATGTCTTTAAGCTCCTTAAGATTCCTGCTCAACTTGTATTCGGACTAGACCACAATGCTTCAAAGTCATGAGTGAACTGTAATTTCCAAATCCACTTAGTAAGAAGAGCATTGTTTATGGTTTCTAGAGACATGCAACCAACCCCTCACTAATACTTATGCAGACATGATTCTACTAGACCAAATGAAGACCCTTACCCTTCTCCTTGCCATGCCAGAAAGAAGAAGCATGATGGCTATCACAACACCTTTCAACATAGAGGAATCATCTCCACGACACGTTTCAATAGGAGCACCTCTCTTTGGTTGGCATCATTCTCCTCTTGCACTCTTGCAACAGTTTTTTCCGCCTTTTCAATTAGTGGCAGCCTCTAGCTGATAAGAGGAGGCCCAAATACCTAATAGGAAAGGAACCCTACTACATGCCAAAGATCTTTTACGAAACCTCCTTCGTAGCTCCATCGATGTTAATTTAAATAATTTTGTATTTGTCCATATTTATTTTCAGTTTTGTCACCGCTTCCAACATGATAGCAAGTTCTTAAGCGTAATGCATTCAACACCGAGGTTTAGGTGAAAAGCAAAGTATCACTAGCAAATTGCAAGTGAGTAATATGCATCATGTTGGTGTCAACCTCTATCCTTTCAATTAATTGTGCATGCAAAGTCTTCTCCCACCTAGTATTAAGAACTTGGTCAGCCAAGTTGAAGAAAAGAGGTGAAATCGAGTCACTTTGTTCGAGCCCTTTTAAACTGACAAAGAAGCCAAAAAAATTCCTGTTAATGTTCACTGAGAACTTCGCCATGCTAACACATTGATGAATCCAACTGATCTATTTATCATTGATCTCATTAACTGCATGGCTCTACTCAAGTAATTTCAATTCACTCTGTTATAAGTTTTCTCAAAGTCTAAATTCAGCAATACACACTCTTTCTTCTTATACTTTTATTCATGATTATACTCATGAACTTATCCATGAATCATGATATATCTGTCTTGAATGAAAACTCTAAGAATCACTAACCAACATTTCTTCATTTACTAAATCTTTTAGTAAGGACCTTGATAAAAAATTTGTAACTGCAATTGAGAAGACTATGAACCTCAAATCGAGCATCAAATCTTTGATATCAGTAGCACACTCATTTTTAGGCAGCAACACTCTTGCCGACGACTCTGCCCAAACTTTTAACTACATTCTAATGAATTTTAATTTTCTCATGGAAGTAGCAGAAGGCGATGCACCTGGCCTAGCGTCATTCCACTAACTCCGAACAAGGTCCTCAAAAGAGAGCTCCCTGCACCAGGCTAATTTAAGTGGAACTTTCTTTCAGACTTTTGTAATGGACTGTAATGAATTGCAATAGAAAAATGGTTAGAAACCATCCTTGGAAGATGACAAGCTTAAGGAACGCAAAACTTCCAATTCAATGAGAAGAAACCAGGAACCTGTCCATTTTAGATTTGACCTAGTAGATTGAAGATCAGTATCCTCAATTTTGGTAAGATGACATCATTCACCTAGTTATTGAATAATCCATATCATCACTCTAGTTTCTCCGATTCTACCTTTCCCTTAACTTTTTAACCACATTGCCCTGTAGATGCACCAAATACAGTTGGTTGAAGACGATAGGAACTACCTCAAATCTCTAAAGAAAGTCTCTTTCTTTCTTTTTTCTTACCATGCCATAGACACTTGCTAGGGACTATTGCTTCTTCAAAGTTGGTGATGAGAGACTTCACTCAAGAATATATTTGGAACCACTTTCACTATGCAGAGGATTTTCTTATCTATAAAGTACCTTGTGCTCAATGCGTGATTCACAAACTGGAGCGTAAATAATAAGGATGGAAAGAAAGGATGTTATTTATAGGAGGAAGATGGATGCTATCCAAAGGTGTGCTGCAAAGTATTTTGCTTTACTTTTTTTCCTATTCTTAAAGTGCCCAAAAGTATTTGTTCTAAAATGGACAGCATCAGAGGTAGGTTTTGTTTGGCCAGGAACCACCGATAAAAAGGGCTTTTCAAATGGAATTATGTATGCATATCAATGAAGGAAGGAGGGGTATGTCTGTCATCTTTGGACACTGAATAAAGCTCTATTTCCAAATGGTTCTGGAAACTCAACATCAATAGACACTATGGGCCAGAATTATCATTTCCAAATATGGTGTGGAGGAGAATGAAGCGTGGATTAGAGATTTTAGTGAAAGAAGCATAGTTTATAAGTAGCTGGAAGGGTATCATTGGTAATTGGAACTTTTTTAACTGTTCATAGTCTATCGAGGTGGCAAATGACAGTAATACGTTTTTCTGGGAGGATCAGTGGTGTAAACACACTACTCTCACTATTATGTTTTGTAGTCTTTTCAACATATGTTGTAATCCTCAAGCCAGGGTTAGTTCCAATTGGGTTTCCCAAATACAATGGTGCATACTTTTTAGAAGGGTTCTGAAAGAATTTGACATCTATCATCTTACAAACTTGATGTCACTTCTAGATAAATATAAATGCATTAGAGGTAAGTAAGAAGGACAAGCTAGTGTGGTGGCCTAGTAACAGTACAATCTTTATGGTCAAATTCACCTTAGATCATAGATCGCGGAATCGGCCAATTCCTGGATCGGATCGGCCTTGCCGATTTGATTCTTGGCCGAAGAACCGATCTGAAAAAAAGTTCCGGTAGAATCGGTCGGGATCGGCCGGATCGGTCGGAATCGGAATCGGATCGGCCGAATCGGTCGGAATCGGAATCGGAATCAGAATTGGATCGTTTTTTTTCTGTTTTGCTATTCCAGTCGGATCGACCAGGATCGGCCAGAATCGATCTGAATCGGCCGGAATCGGTCCGGAATCGGATCGTTTTTTTTTTGTTTTTTTTCTTACCGATTCTGGATCGATTTTCTTCCATTGGATCGATCGTAATCGGTCCAATCCGATCCGATCCCGATTCTGATTCCGATCCCACGATCCTTGCCTTAGATAGACTTTTATAGGAAGGTGTGAAGGTCTTGTGGCATCAAGTGGTCTGGAAATCACCATATCTTATAAAAATTAAATTTTTTTTCAGGAAGATATGCAAAGGGGAGACTCCCAATAAGAAGTCGTCTTAATAAATTATTCCCTGATATGACCGTGAGATCTGTATTCTGTGGTTTGAAAAATGAGACTGTTGACCACCTCTTTATTAAGTGTGGGATCATGACATTCTAATGGATGAAACCAAACAACGTTACTTCTCTCTTATTTGCATGGCTAAGTCTAAACCTTGGAAAGTGGAAACTGAACTATGGGAACTCATCCTTATCCTACCTGTTATGATATGGGTTATATGGTGAACGAGAAATAGAAGGATCTTTGAAGAGAACTTTGACCTTCTAAGATCGATAGTTCTTTTGATGTGAATAGTCAAAGACTGGAAGTATGCTTGCATTGGAAAGCACATGGAAGGGACAACATTTAGGGATAAATTCTTACCTTTTAAAGCTTTCTTCATGTACTCCCCATCTACCTCAACCATCTCGGTAGATGCTTCATGATAGGCCTTTACTTTCTTGTTTACATTTTCTTTTCTCTATATTAATTTGAATCTATCAATCTAGGTTTTAAGCTCTTTTACTTCGTCATCAAGGCTGACAACGTATATGTACTTGTTGGTTTGGGACCTTTAATCTCAGTCTGGCCTCCCCAATTGCATCAATCATGGTATAAAAGTAGGTGTTAGTGATGATATGTGCTGGAATGTTTGCATTAAGTTACGATGAAAGTAAATTTGTTATTGGCCTATTAAGGAAATATATAGAATACACGTGTATGAGCTGGCCAATTTAAGATCATTACCTGCATATAGAAATCACTTGTGGATATGCCTGACTATTTACTTTTGCAACGTAAGTGATTGTGTTAACCCTTTTAAAAGCATGTCTTATCGTTCTTTGTGAGCTGTTTTGTTGTCTAAAAATGTGAGGATGTTCGGTGGCGGTGGGTATTGTCGAAGTAGATTGACGGAATGGACCCTACCCATCTTTACCTCTCACATCCTCGGTAGATGTGGCGTGTGGGTTAGGTGGACCGTGACCGATGATATGCCGGCTCCCCGGCCCCAAAGCCTCTTGCACCCATCCTTTTTTTTCATCTTCTTTTGTGTTTGCTTGTTAGTATGTCTTACTCTCACGAAGTCTTTCTTAGAATTTGTGGATGAAGAGAGAATATGTTCATGTTCCTCTTCGTTCAACACAAATATCTTTTGTGAGGCTCTTTCGGTCATATATGCCTTTATAGCTTCACTTCTCTCTCTAGCACTTTGTCACATTTTAACATTCCTCCCACTTCACTTGTGTTACTTTAAACAGAATAATCCTTCATATATATGTTTTTCATACCACTTACATTGCACTATCTTTTTATTGAAGTCCACCGTATGGTCATATTTCTACTCAATATCACTAGAAGTATGTGCATCTTACTTGGCCATTGCTTCTTGACATGGTATGTCGGGTCGCGACCCGGGTCGCGACCCGGCCCCGACCCGGTCGGGTTTAGGCCCGACCGGCTCGGTCGCGACCCGGTCGGGGCGACTCCCCCGGCCGGGTCGCGGAGTCGTGGCCGGGTCGCGCGAGTCGCGCGACCCGGCCGACCGGGTCGCGCGACCCGGCCGGGTCGCGCGACCCTCGGGCACGGTCATACGACCGTTGCCAACGGTCTTGGGGGCGCAGCCCCCATTCAGCCCCTCGGGGGCTATTTAAAGCCCCTGCGGGGCTCTCCTTACTCCCACCCCCCACTCTCACTCTCAACCTCTCATTTGTGCTCTCATTGCTCTCATCGCTCAAATTTTTTGTCTCATTTACTTAATTATTTCATCAAGCATTGGATTAGTTCATTTAGTATATTTATTTAATATTAGTTCCATTGATTAGTGGGTTAAGTAGTTTATTCATTTTAATACTTATTTGCTTACTTGCATACTTAGTTAGCTAGAAGATTAGTTAGATATTTAGTTTAGTAGTTACTTAACACATCATTAGTTGGAAGGTATAGTTAATTACTTATTTAATTAGATAATTAGTTAGTCATTTATTTTACATAATTAAAAGTTTACTTAGATTAGTAGTGACTAATTAACGTCATTAGTTTTTTAAATAGTTAATTACTTACTTAAGTAATTATTTAGTTAAAAAATGTCTTCTCCAAGCCAAACAACCCAAACTACCGGCGCGACCCGGAGTGATCCGGCTTGGTTGCATTGCGATTTGATCTCCATGGCGGAGAGAAAAGTGCAATGTAAATATTGCGACAAAGTAATATTCGGCGGTATTTATCGTTTAAAATTTCATCTCGCAGTACGTGAAGGGAAATGTTCTTCCTTGCACACGGACTCCGCCGGAGGTCAGAGCTCAATTTCGTAGGCACCTACAAGCGATGGAGCAAACGAAGGGAACTAGCAAAAGACATAAAGAGACCGTCCGAGAAGAATTGCAACAACCGGGGAGACGATCCGTACACATTTACGGAACCGGACAAGAGAGGCCGGATATTTTTGGAGACGAAGAGTACGAAGGTATGGGAGGTGTTACTCATAAACGTGCTTCATTATTCTATTTTAAAGGATAATTAAGTAGCCTCGATACTTAAATATTTTTTAAAAAGATGAACTCTCACGAGGGATGGAAGCAAGTCGAAGATCATTCGCCGAGGAAGACTTCTATGACAGAGAGGCCGAATGATGGGTTAAGGGTCCGGTGCCGGAGTGGTCGAGGTAGCGGAAGAGGATCCAACAACCAACCGCAAGATCGGGTTCGTGATCTCACACAAGACGACGACCCGGCGGTGGGTCCCGTGGATCCCGTAATCACCGGACCACGACAACGTCAAACAACAATCACGACGGCGATGAAGAACCTCAAATTATGTAAGGATAGGATTGGCCGGCAACGTCAAGGTGGTTCTTTCACCACGGCATTCCGCAAATGCCGCGAAGGGACCATACTACGAGAACACGATCGACACGATCGCGTACGTCGGGAGGGGAGTGCTCGGTCCAAACCCAAAGGAAATATACAATGTATATCTTCCTATGGAGGTGCAAGAAACAAAGAAGTACGTGCAGTCATTTGAACGCATCTGGGAGGAACGAGGTTGCACGTTAATGACCGACGGATGGACCGGTAATTAAAGTTTCGTTTACTCATTCATATTAGATGTATTAACATTCTTTTTGGTATAACTTATTTATCATCTTATACTTAACAGGTATTACTAGGAAGACTATGATCAATTTCCTAGTGTACAGTCAAGCCGGCACGGTCTTTTGGAAGTCGGTCGACGCATCAGGACAGGTAAAGAATGCGCAGTATCTTTACCAATTGATAGATGGAGTGATAGAACAAATATGAGAGAGGCGGGTTGTGCAGGTAGTCACAGACAATGCGGCCGCATACAAAGCGGCCAGTCAGATGCTTATGGTCAAAAGACCAAAGTTGTATAGGACACCCCGTTCGCCCACTCTTTAGACTTGATGTTGGAGGATATATGCAAGGATCCTCAAATAGACGGGGTAGTTAAGCTAGCCCGAGTTTATTTCTTCATTTATTTATAACCACGAGTTTGTCGTTGCACTTACGAGGGAACACTCCAAGGGGCGAGAGTTGTTACAGCCCGGTGTAACCCGGTTCGCCTCCCACTATATTTCCTTAGAAAGTTTATTGAGTCAAAGGAGAGCTCTAACTCAAATGGTCATTTCACCGGGTTGGGGTAGTTGGATGGCTAGATGTAACCCATCGGATAAGAGAAAGGGGAGAAAAGTAGAAGAGACAATAGAGAGTGGAGATTTTTGGAAAGTTGTGAAGAAGACGTTAGACATCGTCCAACCCATAGTGAAGGTACTAAGGATAGTTGACGGAGATAGAAAAGGCATACGTGGGGTATTTATTCGATGCGGTTGAGAGAGCGAAGGAAGAAATGTCCAAGACCGTGTCGGACTTCGCCAAGTGGTGGGATATTATAGATAGTCGCTGGGAGCGTACATTACATCAACCCATACATGCAGCAGGTATATTTTCTTAAACATTTACTAATCTTTTTAGTACTCACTTGTTGTGTATAACTTGTTTCCTAATACTCTTTCTTTCGTAGGTTACTTTTTCAACCCAAGATACTGCTATAGTGCACATTTCAAGGCGACGAACGAGCTATTAGATGACGTGAAGAGCGTCATCCGACGGTTGCTTGGTGACGACGACGGGCAATCATCGCTTGCAACAAGATGTATGATTACAGAATGCGGAGTTATCACTTTGGAACGAGCAGAGTTGAACGGGCTGTGATGATAGTAAGTCCCGGAACGTAGTAATGATTTTCATCACTTAATTAATTAAAGCTTACTTAGATAATAATCCACGACATTCAATTTATCGACCTCGTTGCGGAATGCACCATGTTAAAGTGCCAGGGTACGAGGACTTGGGGGACGTAGCCACCAGGGTCCTAAGTCAAACCACATCGGCTTCGGGCGGCGAGCGAAATTGGTCTACATTCACCTTGATTCACACAAAGCAGAGAAATAGGTTGACATCAAGGAGGCTTGAAGACCTCGTGTATTGTCATTACAACATGAGGTTAAAGTTGAGGAATTTGGATAGAATGAAGCAGAACCAGATGGAACAAAAGAGATGGATAGCACAGGCAGCGGGACGTTCGGTGGACGAGCCGCCAATCAAGAGGAGGATATCGATTTGGATCAAATATTCTACGAGAAGAACTCCTTAGAAGCTTGGGTAAACGACCGAGAAGGGTTGGGAGAACCGGAGTTCAACCCCCAAGACCGACAATGGGCCGAAGGAGTGCTCGACGATGTCCCTTTAGCCGAAGAATTCCAGATCCCTCCCTCACTAGCAAAGCGCCACAGGACCGGAGAAGGAACTAGCCAAGGTACGCAAAGTAGGCGAAAAGATAAAGAAGTTATGACCGATCCTTTTGATATTGCGTATGCGATACGGTCGAAGACGATCGAGAAGATACGCCGGAGCCGAACATCCGAGTGCGGTACCGGACGTCCGAGGATTCGTCGTCAAAGAGTAGCGACGATGATGGTGCTCGATACGGGGGCACGGACACTGTACAAGTACAAGGGACCTCAGATCCTCCCATATCTCCTACCACGTCGCTACGTTTTACCGCCGAGGTGCAATAGACTCTCCCGACCCAAGAGACCGATCATGGGAGAAGGCCGCCACAAGGTAGAGGAGGTCATCGTAGCCATGGAGTTGGAGCGAAATACCACGATGCCCCCGACTATGTGTATGATTCATCCCAAGGCTCTTGGTTCCCTACATACGATCAAGAGTACTGTGGAATGAATTATGTGGAGTCATCGGATACTTCGATCCAATCGACCTATAGTTATGGTGACTCCTTTGGATCAAGTCTTAGGATAGTTTCCCGAGGGACAGACGAATATGATCGTCGTGTGTCCATGTAACAAGCTTTGTACTCAATGCAAATGACACGGGGAGAGTACATCAACTACCTACAAAGTGTACAACACATCATGTTGGAATAAAATTGATGCATTATTCATTTAAATCATGTCATTTAATTTATCCAATTTTTCTGTATTTTTTAAGATTTTTTTTCGCATTTTTCTTATTTTTTTGAATTTTTCAAAAAAAAAAATATTTAAAAAATAGGGTCGCGACCCGGGTCGCAACCCGGTCGCGACCGGGTCGGCCTGGGGGTCCCGCGACCCGGTCGTGACCCCCGACCCTACCTTCCTTGCTTCTTGAGTCCTTACCTCCATGGTCTACAATAAACAAGAAATCAACACATTAAAAAAAAGTTTAATGATTAAAGGGGAAACCCATAACCGGGGTGGGTGGGAGGAGAACAGTCCGTTAACCAGGCTATTCAGCCACGACAGTCCTCCCTTAGGGGACTGTTTTTTGGAGCAAAGGGGCGGTCTGTTCAACAACAAGGGGGCCTATCCTTAAACAACTGAAATAGTCATTGAATTTGGGAAGGGCCATGAATGGGGGCTGGGATAGGTCGAATCTATTGGAGGGGGAGGGAATCGCCTGAAGAATGAAGGAAGGATCATGGAGGAATCAGCAGATCTTGGAGGAATCATCGTCAAAATCGCCGATTCTTGGAGGAATCATCGCCAAATTTGTTGGATGGTCAAGGAATCACTACTGGAATCACTTTGCAGAATGTCAGGATGGGGAAGAATCGCTGCTAGATTGATCCAAATGTAGACAAATTGAAGAGACCACCAGAAATGCCATACCTTGGCCGATTTGGGAGGAAGGAGAGTGCTCAAGTAGAAATAGGGTCGATATTAGACCCGATGTCATTAACATCACAGTACTTAAGTTCTCCCAATCAAATCAGTGTAATCGCTCGATACCACTCCGATTCAAACAAATTAGTCGATTCATGACTGATTCAGATTGATGCCACCGATTCTCGATTGATTCCACTAGGAGTTGCATCTGCATTGGTGCTCCATGCTAAAATCGGATTGACATCAACCAATTTGATTCAGGAATCAGCCAATTTTGCTCCGATTCTACCGATTTTGCAATCCATGCGACGATGTTACCAATTGATCTAATGCTGTCATTAGAGATGTGCCTTAAGGCTTAATCCAATGGTTTTGTTGGCCCATTTAGACCGAGGATTTTTATCACTATTATTGAGGACAAGAGCAAGCTGTAGGTTGCTACTCTACAACTATACTGACAACCAGCAGAACCAATTCTTGAAAGTTGTTAAGATTCAGATTTGGGGAGCCATCATACTTTTTGCAAAGTCCGATAAAGCTCTGTTGAGGTCGCCCCCTTCACTTTTTAAGCCATCAGACATGTCTTGCTTCAATCTTGGTAGCCATCGAGGGTAAGTCTCGGCTGACTTACCCAAAATACCTGAATGGTCTCGTAAATCACTCTTGCTAGCTGAAGACCTTATAAAATTGGGGTGTCTGGGATTCTAAAAAAAGTATGACTCTCTCCAAGGATAGAACAACAGTGGTAGCATGACCACCCCTAACCACCAACTCTTCAATAATCAGGCAAAGATTGACAACATATTGAACCTCTTCAATAATTACTGTAATCGTAAACCTAGAATTGAAGTCTAGATGACACTCAGATGCAAACTGCCACAGCTTCCGACGTAGGCCACCAGAATAGTCTTTTGCTTACATAAATGAGCTTCTCAATAATACTGGAGATTGATTCCACATAGCTATTGAATACCGGTAGTCCGCAAATCTTAACGCAAACCTGGCTTGCATTTCTTTGCCAATGCAACACCCTGTTCTTCTTTCTTTCGCGGTCGAACACAAATCCTTCACTTCTTCGTCATGGCCCTTTGCCGCTAATTGTTTGCATTTTTCCAAAGATAACCAATCAATGAAAGAGTTATTCCATTCTAAAAATTTCCCGTCAGCCAAGATACCAATTCACCATGAGTGCACTTCTGGCTATTTGCATCTTAGAATAGAGCTAAGCAAGGTTCACTTCTCCTCTAGCACCTCAGGACCACCCACAGACACTCGGTGGCATTACCTAAACCAAGCTTGTTTCACCTGTATACCACTAGACACCGGTAAGGGGACAATGTCGACACAAAACTCCCCATGGACGAAGACTTGTCCTGAGCATGATGATTGGGAAGGGGGTGCACGATGCCTTACCAGAGCAAACAAGCAAAGACACTCTATGCTCAATTCCACAGACACTCTACGGCATCGCAAATCATTTTATCAACCTGCATGGACATGGTCTGAACTATAGCATTTGCCGTAGGTGCATTGCCTAACACCCTCTCTTTCACCACACCAAACAACACCACATCATGGAATGATCTTCGATGGGCAAAATCATCATCAGCAGAAAGGATGCCTTTCTCCACAAGGTGGATCTGGTGCCCATCCCGACCGTTGGGAGATGGTTCTCTAGAACACATTTTTTCACCACTCCATCCGAAACGCCAAAGATGATCTTCCCAATGCCATAGAAATCACTAGAATCAATCACTGGCGCAAGCTCCAATGCACCATGAGGGTTGGTGATGGCCCCTGAAGAATTCCCTCGTGGGGATCTAGAATCACCAGAGCCTCTCGCCTTCATCAACTCCTCCGGAAACAATTCTAAGCTACCCCGCTGAATATACAGCTGGTTAGGATCAACCTTAAATAACCACTGTTCCTAATTAACCGGATCAGCAATGTAATGTGGGCCGGGCCTGCCCAATATATTTTGGATCAAGTCTTAATCAGGCTGACTTGTAGCTGGGGTGAGGTTGGCCCTATTCCTATTGACACCCATAGCTAGTAAAATGAGACAAAAATAGTTTAAAATGACAAAGAAGAGGAATGCATCTTGGCTGCTTCAGGATTTGACAAATCTTGAATATTGGAATATCCTACACCTCTTGTATTTTTTTTTTCCCGCTTCACTACCTTTTTCAGCTGATATTCGGACATTTGTTTTTTGCCGGTAGTGAGAGGGTTTTTTTGGGTTCCTTCTTCTGTTCGTCGTAGTTTTTGGCTGCATTTCTTCTGGCCCTCTCCAATAAGTTGATCTATCTGCTGGTTGGATCTTTGTATGAGTGGTTATACCCCCCTATTCTTTGTATATGTTTTTCTGTTTTTGGATTGCTGCCATTTTGGCAAGTAGCCCTAAGAGTAAAGCATGGCTGAGGTCAATATTAACCGTGGTTTGGGCTCTGCCATGACATCTCTTATTCTCTTTTTTCTTTTTTGGTTATCAGGGCCTTTTTTTTCTTGCTGGGGTGGATCTAAATGGATGTGGAGGGAACTACACATCCTTGATCAATCGTGAATCTTTTTATGTGTTTTATCTAAGCCATTGGTGATATTACTAGGAAAGTGTTTTACTGAATATGCAGGTTCTATGTGATCTCATTTTGTATCTTTGTACACGAGGATCAACTGTACATTATTTTTCATATATTATTTTTGTAATAATATATAATAATTTGTAACAATATACAAGCTACTATTTTATATTATGTTGCTATTTGTTTTATTCATGACCAGAGATCACAACTGGTGGAGGTGTTTGCTTAAATCAGAGTCCAACTTTGCTAGCCAGTCATATGAGGTGTTTGCGAGAGTTTTTGTTCGGGTGGATATGGTGTGCATCAACCTCCTATGTCGTTTGATGGAGATGTCGTTGAACCTCAACTCAACTCAACTCAACTAAGGCCTTTATCCCAAATTACTTGGGGTCAGCCATATGGATTCTCTTTCTTCACTCATGTCGATTTTGTGTTATTTCTTCAGAGATATTTAAACCATCTAAATCATATTGAATTACCCTCCTACAAGTTAACTTAGGTCTACCACGTCCCTTTTTTGTTTCTGTCATTTTAATATTTTCTATCTTTTTAACTGGAGCCTCTTTAGGTCTACGTTTAATATGTCCAAACTATCTTAATCTCCCTTCTTTCAGTTTGTCTACAATTCTCGTTACTCCTACATTTTCTTTAATATATTCATTCCTTATTTTATCTTATAGAGTGTGACCACTCATCCATTTTAACATTCTCATTTCGGCAACACTTATTTTAGAAGTATGTTTTTCTTTTATTATCCAGCATTCACTACCATACAGCACTGCCGGTCTTATACTTATACGATAAAATTTTTCTTTCAATTTTAATAGAATTTTACGATTACATAGAACCCCTGAGGCCAATCTTCACTTCATCCAACCTACTTTAATCTTATGATTAACGTCTTCATTATATTCTTCATCTTTTTGAATAATTGATCTAAGATACTTGAACTAAATTTTTTGAGACAATATTATCCCATCTAAATTGACGCCATCACCTACTTCTCTTTGGTTTTCATTAAATTTACAATGCATATATTCTGTTTTAGCTCTACTTATCTTGAAACTTTTAGTCTCCGAAATATTTTTCCACATTTCTAACTTTCTATTCACTTCTTCTTGTGTTTCATCTATCAATACGATATCGTCTGCAAATAGCATACACCAAAGTATATCATCTTGTATAGTCTTCATTAATTCATCTATAACTAAAGCAAAAAGATAAGGACTACTTGCAAACTCTTGATGTAAGCCAATTGAAATAGGAAAATCTCTTGTTTCTCCACCAATTGTGCATATGCTAGTAGTTGCATCATCATACATGTCTTTTATCATTTGTATATACTTAACAGGCACCATCCTTCGTTCTAACACCCATCTGCAAATGGAGATGTCGTTGAAGCTGAAAATAAAATTCATCAACAATTAGACTTCCAATAGTGTATGGTTGCAAGTGGCAAGGGGACGATAAGTTTTTAAAATTACTGTTTCTAAGATAGAATGTCAATGGGATGTGACGATTTAATGATTTCATTTTATTTATCTTAAAATTTTCTTGTTAAGGTGCCACACTAGTGTTTTATGTTTAGCATTTGAACATGATTTTTCCCTGTTAAAATTTCATCCAAATGCCCTTTATTTACCATGCTGTTCAAAATGAAAAATATAAGAAGCCAGCAAAATTTGTAACTGGACATTTTTTTCATAGTTACTGGGCTATGACAGATAGGGCAGATGATTGGATTTTGTGCAAAGTTTACGCTCTTTGAAGCATTTTTCTACTTTATGGCTAATGCCACCAATATTTGAATATGATAGATTGTTGTTGTGGTTAATATGCTTTTCTAGATGTTCATACCTTCATTTTAATGTTCAATCTTTTGTTTTCATTTTTCATTTTCTGCAGGTACCAAATTGGACTTCGTTACACTGGGGGTGCTCGCATGCTTCTTTACTTATCTCTAAAGTTTGGCATTATTCCTGTTGTTATTCCAGTTGGAATACGAAATTTTGATATTGATGGGGAACTGTGGGTCAAACTGCAACTTATACCAACAGAACCTTGGGTAGGGGCTGTATCTTGGGCTTTTGTATCTCTTCCCAAGATCAAATTTGAGTTGTCGCCATTTCGTTTATTCAACCTCATGGGTAGGTTATCATTTTCTAGGTTTAGTAATATTTGTCACATCCATGGTTTAAAATTGAGATAGTCCTTGTTATTTAGATGTTTAGTATTCTTATTTTTTTTATTTTGAGTATGTGCTTCACTTCTTTTGGTTTCATGTACAATTTGGAGCTTGCGATGCCATGCTGAGCAGTTACAATTTTATATAGTCAACTGAGCTGTTAAAATTCTATATAGTTAAACTCATGTAGCAATGAACTATTAATTGTACTGTAGAGTACAACCTTACAGAGTACATCCTTACAGTGCTTTCATTTTACTTATTTCAATAAATCCACAATATGTCCAACTAACTGATGCAAAATTTTCTGTTTTCTGCATGTAATGGTTCATTCGATCCCAGCAATTCCTGTCCTTTCAATGTAAGTGTATCCCTTTCATTACATCTTTTGTCTCTTCTTTATGCACATTATTTCTTCTTCTGTAAAAGCTGGAGTTTTATTTTTCTTGTTCCATGTATTATCTGAACCAAAATGTTGTATTATTTTTTTACCGCAAGATAATACGTGATTTTGGAAAACAAAGTACTCCTTTTCTGATTATCTATTTGAACTGGATAGTACCACAAGGAAACATACAAGTTTCATGCCCTCCAAATGAAAGAATATATTTGAGAATATGTAAAGCTCAAAAACCACCATGAAGGTGCAAGATGGTGACCAGCAAAATCTTGAAGAACTCTACTCAACCTTCTACCTGTATCTGGTCCAGATATAATCCTAACACAAAACACATGCATTTCTGTACCTAAAAAGGAGTATGACTTCACATGCATATTGAAGTGCAAGTTGTGTCTGCATCACTTATCTTATCAGTGAGAAAATCTTGGCCTCCTGCCGCATCTAATAATCACGTGTTACCAAGATTAAAAAGTAATGCAGACAAGAAATCTTTCTTGGAGTGACCTTTCTTCTTCTTATGGAAAATCTGTACCCACTTGCTGTTGAGTTGTTCACCTTCAAAGCAACTGAGCATGTGGTTGAAGTAGAACAGTGTGTAACCTCAAATTTTAATCATTTAAAAGTCTTTTGTTTGGCTTAGCATCGACCACTATGAAAATAGATGATATTTCATAGAAGTACTAGCTAATTTGGGTGATATGTATACAAGTATGTATTGAGGTTATTAGGTTCTTTGAAATTTTATTTTTGACCTCTTCCCATCTGATGGTACGAAGATCCGATGTTAATTACATCAAGAATACTCGAATATCCTTGATTAGCTGTCATAACAATTCGTGAATAGGAGATATACATCCACAAGATGAACACAGAAGGATAGCCCCATATGCTTAATGGAATGCAAAAACTTGGTGTTTGACACGGTTTGGATTTATTTGAGTTGTTTGATTTGGGTTTGGTGTTAGGGCTTGTTTTATATTGTTTTTTTTTTATGTTCAGGATTTTCAATTGCGTTTTGAAATTAAATGGATGTTTAGATTTTTTTATTTAATTTCTAATTTAATGAGTTTTTGGAATCAACTTTTATATTTGGGGATTTTCAGGATTTTAATTGGTTAAGACTTGGTGTCCTTTGGTTGAGTGATTTGGCCTCAATTTGATTTGAATTTATTTTAAAAAATTGATTCACGATGTGTTTTATTTTTTTAATTAAGACTTGATGTCTTTGATTTGAATTTTGCTTGAGCCAAATTGTGATTTTGTTTGGGATCCATTTTTATATGAATTTATCATTTTTTAATTAAGACTTAACACACTTTTTTTAAGGATCTGATTTAAATTTGATTAAGTTTTTTTATTATCCTTTGGGCTTGATTTGAGTTGATTTGGACATTTTGATTTAAGATTTTTTGTTGTTTTGGGAATTCCATTTTGGGTGCAGTTTTTTGATAGATGTTGGATTTGGATTTAAGTTGAATTAGTTTGATTTGGATTTATTTGATTTGTTTTTGACTTGTTCTTATTTTGTTTTTGTCAGAGGCTTGTTGTTCCAGGATATTGACTTGGTGGATTTGAACTTGAAACACTGACTTATTGTTTTGGATTTCTGAATTTATTTATTTTTACTCTCAGATTTGGGCTTTCCAATTTAGGTTTCATTGGGTAATTTTGGTTTTGATTCACTTTTTAATTTTGCCTTATTCTTTTTTTATATATATTTTTGGTAGGTTTGTTGTTTCTTTTGCTGTCATGGGTTCAGTTGTCATTTTTTGTTATTATTATTTTTTAGTGTTTTTTGTTTGACACATTCTTTTGTTTTAGAATAGTTGAGCTTTTCATTGTTTGTGATGCCTTTCGTTTATTTTACCAATTTAACATGCTTTTTCTTGTTTTAGGAGCTTTTATGTTTTATTAGGTTATTTTGAGATTTATTGGTTTTGTTTGATGTATTTATTTATTGGTTGGGCTTTTAGTTTGTAAAGTTATTTTCTCTTTTTTTTGAAGTCATGAAAATGATTTGATTTTTTTACATTTTTAAAATTTATTTTGGGTATCTTTTATTTGTATGGAGTTTTTTAATTTATCATTTAAAATTTAACTTGTTTATTTGCTGAGATATTAAGTTGATTTGGCTCATTTTTGCACGTTAATTGGGTTTTCATTTGAGAAAATTCAACTTTTAATGTTTTAATTGCCCGAAAATTATTTTAACCTTGAGTTTTTTTTCTTTTCATTTGGAATGGATTAACTGGTTTCGAATTTTTTTGATAATTTTTGTTTATTAGATTGTATTTATCTATTTTAGTTTGGAAATTTTATTTTAGGTGTTTTTGGTTATCTAAAAAGTATTCTTTTAGAGTTAGAAAATTACTTCTTTATTATTTTGAACCTGTATGGGGTATTTTGGTTTTATCTGGTTATTTTTATTGGGTTTATTTGCTCTATAAATGGTATTTTGATTTATGAGATTTATTTTTTGGTGTTTTAATTATATGAAAATTATTTTGGAGTTGGAAAGTTATATGTTGACTGGTTTGACCAGATTATTAGTATTTTCATATTTTTATTTAATTATTTTTTTTCTCTCTCTTTTTATTTGCATTCCTTAATGTCTATGGGGTCCTCAAGAGTTGCCAATAACAATAATTATGCATAATTTAAAATTTTCATTCATTGGCAAATTCAAATACAAATTGCATGTGGGGGACATAAAATGTCGTGTTTCCCATTGATGAATTTTCCTTAATTCTTGATGAACATAGAATGATCCTTATTGGCATTTTTTTTTTCATTTTTAATTTAAGGGAAAAGTTTGGCAAAACCTCTCCGTAAATTGATGAGATATACCTTCCTTAGTAAGTGGAGTTTGATACTCCCTACTTCGGGAGAAGGATTGGTAGAAGATGGGAGTTAGCCCTTCCCCATCTAGATCGAACACCTCCGGGAGCATGCCCATATGGGTCCATCCTATGAGGTGCCTATGGAGGTAGGCTAGCCTCTTATATATATTTTTTTGTTTCAGATTTGTTTAATTTTTTTTAAGGCCCTGATGGCCAGTTCAATTCTCATGGGGCCTTGATG
Source organism: Cryptocoryne crispatula var. balansae (assembly GCA_036172225.1). Taxonomy (NCBI): domain Eukaryota; kingdom Viridiplantae; phylum Streptophyta; class Magnoliopsida; order Alismatales; family Araceae; genus Cryptocoryne; species Cryptocoryne crispatula. The sequence continues at coordinate 6,917,353 of CM069930.1, read as the reverse complement.
ACCGATTTGAGCTTTTTGAGGCCTTGGTAGCTAGATTGTCTTCATCGGGGCCCGGGCGGTCTGTGGGAATTTTGACAAAAGGGAGGATGCTGGCTTATCCCAAATCAGCACGTCTTCAGGAGATTTATTCTTTCACTCAATTATTCTCAGCCGTCAACTTCAGCATCTCCTAATAACCAGGGCCCTGGTGGCCAACTCCTCTTGAGACCCAGGCAGCCAGTGACCAGCTGCAAGTGGTCATCTCCTTAGTCTCCTCCATCAGTTCCTGTTGAGGGGTAGGAGCATCATTAAAAGCTCCCCTCAGTAGGGGCAACAACATCTGATAGGGGCATTGACATTGGAGGGACAGGCGACTACAGAAGTATGAAAAGATGGCAAGCTCTTCTTTTTTTCTAATGGGCATAGGCAGCCTCAACAGGGGGAGAAGCTTCTGTCAACATTAGATTGGAGATGGCTGCAACTTCATCTCCTTTTCTTCTTTCATCCATGGTGGCAGCAGATTGGAGATGGGAAGAGGGAAGATCGACAATAGTTTGCCAAGGTTGGAAGAGAGGATCTCCGTTCTCTTTTCTTGCTTGAGTGGATTTGACGACAGGAGCATGGGCTCCTTCCATTGGCGCATCAACAGGAGGGCAACAACAACATGGGCTTCAGCCCTTTTTCTCTTAAATTGGTGCAAGGGGGAATAGCTGACAGCATCCTCCTCCTCTCCTAGTGCAGAACGGGCAGCAACATCAGTAGGTGATGGCAGCGGCTGTAGATTTTTCTTCTTCTCCCATAGGCATAGGCATCAGGAGGCATAGAGAAGAGAAAAGAATGAGCAGTGGCTGGAAGAGATCCCCTGATCTTCTCTCCAACCCCCTTGGAAGGTGCGCAGGTCTCTTTTTGAGAGAGAGAGAGAGAGGCAGTTTTTTTTGAATGGGATAAATGGTTGAACAACGTGGGAGAGGGGAGAAGATGGCAGGTGGGAGCTGCAGCCTTTTTTGACCTGGTCAGAGATGCCATCTTGGGGATATCTCGTGACTTTTAAGATGGGCTGGAGAAGGCTCTAGAAGGCATGGATTGCAGAATCGGCCGATCCGGATCAGGATCAGCCGATTCTTGGATCGGATCGGTACCCACCGATCCGATTCCAGCCGGAACTACCGATCCAGCTGTGACTCCCGGCTGGATCGGTCTGAATCGATCGGATCAGTTGATCCTGGACCGATCCAAGTGGATCGATCCGGGAATCGGTCGATCCGGACCGATTCTCTAGAACCCGGAAGGGTCCAGAATCGGATCGATTCAGGACCCGATTCCGGACCATTTTCTGGTCCGATCTCCCCCAATAAGGGGGAGATCGGACCGATTCCCCCAAGGATTCCGGACCGATTCCGATTCCGATTCCGATTCCCGGAATCGGCCGATTCCTGGGAAGAGAATCGATTCCGGATCGGTCCGGAATCAGTTTTTTTTCCTGTCAAAAAAATTCATAAAATTCAGAAAAAATTATAAAAAAATAGGAAATGAGTTAGAATTTTTTTTAAAAATAACCAATGCATTCATCCACAGGACCACATCGAATACTAATGAATTCCAATTGAAGACTTGAAGTTAAGTACATATTCCAATTCCATTGATTCAAAAATCAAAGAGATGATACATCATGAAAAAAAAAATTTACATCATATCAATCTACTACCAAAATCTAGGATATAAATATGGGTCTTCCTCCTCTCTCTGCTGCGCTTCCCGCTCCTCCCTCGTGCTCAGTCTTGTATACTGTCCGGGACCATATCCATATGAAAATAATGCCGATGCCATGCCATCAAGGTCGTATGGATCGGACTGCGGGACGACCGGGACGTAAGCAGAGGATGGTGGAGCTGGTGGTGTGGCTCCTGTCTCCTGGGGTCAGTCTCTCGGTCCCAGCCCGAGGTCGGGCGAGCCGATGCTGATCGGCCCAAAGCTGGGTCAACTCTGGACCCAGACCCTCCTGCTCCCCTCCTCCTGTCTTCCTCCTCAGCAAATGCACGCTTGCTATCGTGCCTAGCACGTCTAAGCTCGGAGTCCGAGGACTCGTCCTCGCTCTCTGGCTCCGGCTCAGCTGGTGCCTTTGATGGGGATCCGATCCGGTCCATTTTGGGGTTTATTTGCATTTACGTCCATTTGGACTTGTTTGTAAATATTTGAGTTTTATTTGTGGTCTTTTCTTTTTATTTGGGTCCTCAAGAGGACATGTATGTAATTAGTCATTTATGATGACTTGTTTGTAATAGGCTCCTCTATTTAAGAGGGTCACTTGTTGAATGAAGGAGAGAGAGTTATTGTTCAATTTTGGAACCACTGGGGGCTGCCCTTGTCTTTGGGGCGTTGCCCCTTTCCCCTTCACCCCCTCCACGATGAAGGTCGTCCAGCTCCACCTCCGGTGAAGACCAGTCTCTTCGCAACCCTCCGGCGTGGGTGCCTTCTCCTCCTCCTCCGTCCAGCGGCCTCCGAGCCATTCTTGCCCCTTCCCCCCTTCACCGGTTCGTTTTGCAGCCCTATCGACACCGTTCACCCCCGTCTCCGTCCGTTTTGACACCTCCGACGACGTCCACCGCCTACGCCCTTCCACCCTCCACCTCCGCGATCCCCGAGTACCCCCATCCACCCTTCTGCTATCTGCGCAACCCCCCTTCCCGCCGGATCTGCTAAACCCCTCCGACAGACCCCTTTACGGAAGTCGACGAGACGAGGACGGAGAAGGAAGGAGGAAAAGAAGATGAGGGAGAGATAGGGGAGGTCGGACCCCCCCTAGGGCCCCTCGGCCCCTCCCTGCTTCCTCCATGCGCCGGTGGCGGTGGCGGCCTAACCGGCTTCCGCCGGTTCCTTCCCCCCCTTCTGCGCATCGGAGGCCGGCGACCATCGAAGTACACCCGGCTTCCCTCCTCCCGCGATGGCCTCCTCCGGCGACGATGGCCCCTCGGGCCACCCTCTTCCTCCTCCGGCGACGACGGCAACTTCGGCGCCCGCTGCTCCCGCCCGACGAGGCCCCCGCGACCGTCCGCGCGACGAAGGAAGACGGCCCCCCCGGACGCCCGAGCGCGGGCTCCTCCCGTCGGGGGTACGCGGCGGCCGGTGAGCCGGCCGCGTCTCCCACCCCCGCGGCCAACCGCGGAGGGGCCACGACACCCCCCCCGCGTTAAGTCGGGGCCGGTTCGCCTCCGCCCGGCCGGCCGGCGCACCGGCTCGCGCCTCCCGCCCGCCCGGTCCGCCCGATTCGCTCGGGCCGGCCGCGGTTCGTCCCCAGACCGGGTCAGGCCACCGGTTTAGCCCGGTTCAAGGCCGGTTCGGCCCGGTTTGACCCTCCAGAGGCCGGTTCAAGGCCTAAACTGGCCGGTTCACCATGTTTTGGGCCGGTTCAGGCCTGTTCACCCTATTTTGGGGCCGGTTCAGGCCCGTTTTGAGCGATTCGGGCACGGTTCGACATATTTTGGGCCTGTTTTGACCGGTTTAAGTCCGGTTTTGCTTGTTTGATGCATTTTTAGGTCTTTTGCGCCTCTTGAAGGCCCGCTGCAGTGCCATGTCGCCGGACCGTCCCGCCTCGTCCCGCATCAAATGATGGGGATCCGATCCGGTCCATTTTGGGGTTTATTTGCATTTACGTTCATTTGGACTTGTTTGTAAATATTTGAGTTTTATTTGTGGTCTTTTCTTTTTATTTGGGTCCTCAAGAGGAGATGTATGTAATTAGTCATTTATGATGACTTGTTTGTAATAGGCTTCTCTATTTAAGAGGGCCACTTGTTGAATGAAGGAGAGAGAGTTATTGTTCAATTTTTGGAACCACTGAGGGGCTGCCCTCGCGCCGGGGCGTTGCCCCTTTCCCCTTCACCCCCTCCACGATGGAGGTCGTCCAGTTCCACCTCCGGTGAAGACCGGTCTCTTCGCGACCCTCCGGCGTGGGTGCCTTCTCCTTCTCCTCCGTCCAGCGGCCTCCGAGCCATTCATTCCCCTTTCCCCCTTCACTGGTTCGATTCGGAGCCCTATCGACACCGTTCACCTCCGTCTCCGTCCGTTTCGACGTCTCCGACGACCTCGACTTCCTCCGCCCTTCCACCCCCACCTCCGGCGATCCCTGGAGTACCCCCATCCATCCCCTTTGTCGTCTGCGCAAACCCCCGTACCCTCTGTTGGAACTGCGCACCCACCTGCCCCCTGGCGGACCCCTTCCGGGAGTCAGGCGCGACGAAGACGGAGAAGGAAGGAGGAGAAGAAGATGAGGGGGAGAAAGAGGAGGTCGGACCACCTCCTAGGGTCCCTCGGCCCCTCCGGTCGACCCCCCCCAGCCGGTGAAGGCGGCACCGCAACGGCCCTCGCCAGGGCTGCGGTGGCCTTCCCTTTCCGGCGACCTTCGAAGCCCCCCCCACCTACCCCCCTCCCGCGACGGCATCCGGGGACGGCCACGGCCCCTCCGGCCTTCCTCTCTTCCTCCTTCCCCGGCGGCGAGGGCGACGGCGACGGCGACGGCTGGGCCTTCTCCCGCCCGCGGCTCCACCGCGCCCGTCGACGAGACGAAGGCCGACCGAAGGACCCCCCCCACCGATCGAACCCTCGCTCTCGCGAGGTCGACGACACCCCCCCGGGGGGGGGGTACGCGGCGGCCGGTGAGCCGGCCGCGTCTCCCACCCCCGCGGCCAACCGCGGAGGGCCACGACACCCCCCGCGTTAAGTCGCGGCCGGGCGAACCGGCGCCTGTTCGCCTCCGCCCGGCTTGCCGGCGCACCGGCTCGCGCCTCCCACCCGCCCGGTCCGCCCGATTCGCCCGGGCCGGCCGCGGTTCGTCCCCAGACCGGGTCAGGCCGCCGATTTAGCCCGGTTCAAGGCCGGTTCGGCCCGGTTTGACCCTCCAGAGGCCGGTTCAAGGCCTAAACCGGCCGGTTCACCATGTTTTGGGCCGGTTCAGGCCGGTTCACCCTATTTTGGGGCCGGTTCAGGCCCGTTTTGAGCGATTCGGGCACGGTTCGACATATTTTGGGCCCGTTTTGACCGGTTTAAGTCCGGCTTTGCTTGCTTGATGCATTTTTAGGTCTTTTGCGCCTCTTGAAGGCCTGCTGCAGCGCCATGTCGCCGGACCGTCCCGCCTCGTCCCGCATCAGCCTTCCCCTTGCCTTTCCCTTTCGAGGTAGGCAAATCGCAGTCCCTCCTCCTCTGGAGTAGCTCGTCGTGCAACTCCTCCCTCTGCTCGATCCTAACAGCCCGTTGAGAGGCTCTACCTGTCATGTAGCCTCTCATCTCCTCACTCTTCTCCCTGAGCACCTTGTCACATTTCTTGACATTCCCACCTGTTCCGGCAATATGTTGTTTCTGCCGGAACACCTCCCTGTTTATCTCCTTCCCACACCATTTGCACTGTACCCTCTTCCTGACTGGGTCTACCATCTGCCCGTGTTCCCAACCTACGTCGGAAGCACGTGCTGGTGCTGCATCACCTTGATCGGCCATTGCTTATATCTGCAAAAATTGTAAACAATGCACCAAAAATGATTAGATAACATAAAAATTGATTTAGACGCTGTTCGGGAAGCAGACAACCCAAGTAACACACCATTCGGTATGTTTAAAGGGTTACGTATTTGCCGGAAATGGTCGTAAATTAACGTACGGGATATCCGGAATTTTTTCCGTGCAAAATGGACTTAAACGGATAGTTCAAAACGTGGACGGACTTGTTCGGTCGGAAATCACAACGTTTAACGACGCTCGGACTCGTCGGAAATGCGTAAGAATGGACGTACGAAGTTTTCGGCGAAGAAATCTTACCAAAAACCTTACAAAGATCGAAGAAGAGGTTGATTCGAGGCTGGTCCGAGCTTGAATCGGCGGAATCCCTTGAAGACGTTGCTTGGAATCGCCGGAATTGCCGCCGGAATCGCCGGAATCGGTGGAATCGGGCCGGAATCGATGCTTGGATCGACGGAATCGGCCGGAATCGACGCTGGCAGCTGGGATCGAGGCCGGAATCGCCGGAATCGCGCCGGAATCGCCGGATCCAGCTTCTGCCGCCGCGGGATCGACAGAATCGACCCCCGCGGGTCGATTCCGGCCCTTTTAGGGCCGGAATCGGTTCGATTCTTAGTCCAGAATCGAACCGGGAATCGAACCGGGCCGGTTGACCCGGTCTTCCGAAGGAATCGATTCCGACCGATTCCAGGCGATTCATACCGATTCCGCGGAATTCTTCCCGGAATCGGTCCTTCCGCCAGGAATCGGATCGGAATCCAGCGATCCGATTCTACCGATCCGATTCCGGAATCGGTCGGAATCGGACCGATTCCGCCGATTCTGCAATCCATGGATTCCCCCTTCCCACCCCCTCATTCTCACTTCCCCCCTCCCTTTCATTGTCTAGGGCTCCCCCTAGACCCCTCCCCTCAACAATCCACCTTGAACATTGGCCGATCCCCCCCTAAACAGGTAAATTTAGGGGGGGGCTCTGATCCCTTTTTCCCCCTTCCCTTTACCACCATAAAAATAATTTTTCTTCGGGCGGCGTTGTCCCCCTGATACCCCCCACAAGGGGCGCTGCCCCCTTGACCCCCGCGACCTTACCGCGCAGGTCGATCCGCGACTACTCTACGTCCCGCTGATGATAGTGTAAACATATTAATATATTTCACTATCACTTATACTATCACATATATAGAAGATTCATAATCATAAATATATATTATATACTTAAATTTACATAAAGATCTATTTAACTCTCTTCTCTCTCTCTCTTTTATATAATAATATATACTTATATGACAGTTTCTTGAAAGGAACTTACGTTGTATGGCATTGTTTGATAGAATGTCATCCACATTGTTTTTTTATTTTTCTTAAATTTTTTATTTATTTCTATGATTTTCCTGATTTTTTGAGGATTTTTATGATTTAAAAAAATTTAAAAAAATTGCCCAATCCGGACCGATCCAGGATGCCCTTTCTTCCAGAGGATCGGCCGATCCGGACTGATCTGATCCCGATCCGGATCGGATCGGTGGTCACCGATCCCGATCCCGCGATCCTTGCTAGAAGGTGGTGAGGTGGCAGGTGGAGAATTCTCTAGAACATGGGCTTATTTGACTTGACATCTATAGCCCATTAATTGTATGAAACATGGGCTGTACGTGAGCTAATAGGTGGGGTCATCTTGTGACAATAAATGGGCCCATGTATGAGTCAAGTGACAGCCCACTACTATGACATAAAATAGACTGAGAAAATAATATAAAATGAGCCCATTAAGTGACTAAAATACAGCATAATAATTGTCAATACAGGAGACTACGAAATTGTCAACAAAAATAGGCTTATTTTTCAACGGATTAGGCTCAAGGATGGGCCCAAATTGGAATGGGAATTTATCCCATTAAAGATATAATATGAGTTATGCAAATGGGTATAAAAGATGGGTTATTTATCAAGAAATTGTCAATGAAATAGAGCATAATAAATGGGCCAAAACTGATAATGGATTACGATGTATCATTGATGGTCGAATTGGGTTTAATCCCACCTCCCTGAGTATTGAATATTTTAGGTGCCAACAAACAGTTAAATACATGCTTCTATCCTGTCAAAGCTCATGAGTCTCTTAATCTTGTAAAAGGTCATCTGGCCTATTCAATGGTGAGCTTTTTGGAAATGCAGCAAAATGACTAAGCCAAGGCTTTCTTCGGCTACGACACATTTGCCTGAGTATTCCTGCCTCAGAAAAAGAGTCCCTTAGTAACAGCTTATTGGCCTATTCATTAGTTTTTTGGCATTAGAGAGATGCTTTGGAGGTAACATTATACATCATCTTAGAGGCTGATGATGTTATCAATCTTAACTCTAAAGTCTTTTGAGTGAAGAAGGGCAACGGCTGAATTGGGGCCTGGATCAGCAAGGCACTGATCTGCTCCAGATATGGGATTGGATCAGCTGTCCACCCTATCTGGCAGAAGCCAAGAATGAGCTGCAAATCAGTTGAATTGCCCTGACAACTGACATGGCTTTGATTCCACCCAGTTTTTTAGGAATGGGTCAATTCAGACTCGGGACCAGCCTATTCAGGCCATTTTCAGTCTGTCAAAGTTCAGACCAGCCAGTCCCAGCTGATGCTGGTTGATTGAGGTAGCTCGCAGCTGATTCATGGGGATTACCCCGGGATGATTCTTATTGGCACCATCAAGTTGGCTATGGTGACTTTGATCCAGATTAGCTGATTCTGTTACCGTACTTCAAGCTACCAGCACTGTTTTATACCCTCACCACCTCTCTTTTTGTCTGCCAACTGTTTAAGAAAGAACCTGGGAGGAAAAAGCATCTGGGGTTTAAACTTCTATTAAGAAATCAGTTTAGTTTGACTAGAGCATCATAATAAATAGGTTTTTCAAGACCTCACCTCCATGCTCTGAGTTCCCAGAACCTGAAATCCCTTGCCACCAAATAGGTAAAAGCTTCATCGTAGAGAGGAAGGACCTTCAATAAGGGAAATCCTTGCCTTTTAGGTCCCAGAAGGTTCCTCTTCATCCAATGCTCTATGTCAACGACCAAGCTTTCCTCAACCACTGTTCTCTTGATTAAGGGTGTTCATTAATCGGGCTGACCCGTCAACCCCAACTGAACCAGTTCAAAACTGTTGGGTTGGTTCAGGTCAAGACCCATCTTCGGGTCACTCGGGTTTAAAAAGGTCAAACCCGATAAAAACCGACCTGAACCATCAACCCAAACACATGCTGGAGTTGCCACCATTCACCTTCTTTAATGATGCACTGTCTTCCCCATGAGAGGAAATAAGCATTGCTTTGCATTTGGGACTGCCGATGCGGGAGTAAACTTCCCACTATTTACTGCCAGCTGTAGCACACTATAGCCTTCTCTTTTGTCCCACCTCAGTGCTTCCAGGATAGTGAATACCGTAGAATCTTATGAATGGGAATGGACGTTCATGCTAATGCCTTGTGGATTAGAACTTGGATTAGCAAATTTTAAATAAAATAAAACATTATTATGAATTTCTCGGTTTAACCCAAACCAAACCAATTTTAAATGGTTCGGTTTGGTTTGAGGGCTATGATCAGGTTGGTTTGGGTTGATAAAAAATCTCTATAAACCAAACCAAACCAAACCGACCGACCTGTGAACACCCCTATTCTTGATCCTTATCTGCTATTGGCAGATTACCAAGAAATTGAACACAGCATGGATCCTTAACATTCCCCTGCAACAATGAGGAGCTCCTGGATCTTTATATTATTGATTGCTTCCATGTGGATGCTATCCTCAGAAGCAGTCAGATTCTCTCCTTCGTAAAAAATCACCAGCTTTTGTGGCTTCTTATCTTAACATTGCCCCTATAGATGTTGATCTCTATCTCTCTTTGAAATAAGGTCATTAGTCTTAAATTCTATTAATAGCAAAAGATAACGTAAGAGAAAGAGTACAAGACAAAAACCATAAGAAAGACACGGGAAGGGGAGGAGCTCATCTACCAAGATGGTAGACAAGCAACAAGACTACATGAAGAACACCTTAAGTGTTGAAAATTTCTCCTTGACAAAAGCCTCCCGCAGATGATGGCGAGAAAAAGCCAACATCCAATCTTTGACATAGGCGGTCATGGCATTCAGGATCACCATTGGGTTCTCAAAATGATCTCGAAAAAATGTATTTTTCTTCCGACGCTAGATAGCCCAAAGCATAGTAAAATATAAGCATCTAAATCATGGGATCTGACAGCCATCGGTTTAACTGGGACCAACCAAGCAAAAAGGACAGAATGTTGTCAGGGTCCAACCATTGGATCTTCCAACATTTGAACATGACTTTCCACTGGAAATTGATAATCCCACAGTTGAGGAAGAGATGTGTCATGCTTTCCTCCTTGCATCCGCAGAAAACACAAGGTCGAATCCACAGGAAAAATCTTTTGAAGGTGACGCCTTGTTGGGATTCTCTTTGCCAATAGATGTTGATCTCTTGACTAGGGCCTGGAACACCTTAAACATCCAAGTATATGCACCTGCACTATGCCTGAGAAAATATGAGAGGCTGGTAAAACCTATCATACGGTAAGCTTTGGGAAGAACATTTTTACCCTCTGCAACTTACCCTGCTGGAGGACAAGCAGGTTCGTGGAGCAGATCAGTCATGGAGATTCCTATGCTTCCTAGGTCACATGCAAACAGAATTGGCTGGAGCTGGGCACTGGAAGGGAGCACAGGAGTCCATGTTAGCTTCCATTTATATATATGTGTGTGTGTGTGTATAATTGTGATTCTGTTTCGCATATAAGGTGGGGTATTACTATTTCTGACCTACGCAAAAGACAGATGAATTCCAGTCTACCATAAGCACACAAAAAGTAAGGAGTTTCTTACAAATGTTATTTGCGGGTTTATATAAGCTGTTAAGCCTAAAAAGTGAGAGATTTTTTTTTGTATTTTCCTCTTAATTATGCTTAGTAATCTGTCGTATCATCAGATCAGTTATTCAGATCTCCAATGCTTGTCATGAGCTTGTGACTAGTTTTAAGTTTCGAAGGGTACATTGGATAAGAGAGGCAAAAATTTTCTTGAGCTGATTGTATGAACTGTATTTTGGCAAACTAATGCAATTTGGTGCACATTTTCTTGAGCCTTAAGATGTTGCTTGAGAAAGCATTTTCAGTTGTTATGATAATATACTCTGTTTTCTTCTGTTGTGACACTGTCTAGACACTGTCTCTTTAATTCACTTCTTGAAAACAGTGATTTTCAGTGACTTCTGTTTATTTTCTTTTGTGCATTATCTTTAAATGTCTTATGCTTTTTCATGTTGACTTTTAGGTTCCTGACAAAGCTGCTGACTGAAGATTTGCCACGGTTATTTGTTCGCCCAAAAAAGATTGTTCTTGATTTTCATGAGGGAAAAGCACTCGGTCCTGTTCCAGATGGTTTTAATGCTGATGGAATTTTGGAAGGAAATACAGATTTTCTAGGAGAATTATCTGTTACTCTGGTTGATGCTCGGCGGATTCCTCACATTTTCTTTGGTATTTTTTTACACTCATAGTGGCTTGCTTTACATTTTGGAATGTGTTCATGTGATAATCTGTACCGAAAAGATTTTCTTTCTGCTGTCATGGTTTTGGAACATCATGGGACCTTAAATTATTATTTTTTGATTTGTGGCATTTTACTTGCTGATGTTGAGTATTATCTGAAACTGCTCTTGTTTTCAGCAAAAACTGATCCATATGTTGTCCTAAGCCTGGGAGATCAATCTATTCGCAGTAAAAGAAATAGCCAAACAACGGTCTTTGGGCCACGTGGAGCACCAATCTGGAATCAAGTACATTTTCAATATTGTTGGCACTGCTATATTTATTTTTCAGTATTTAATAGTGAATAGTTGACTCAAGTACTGAAATACTGACTCTTTTCTCTCCTCTTGGAACAGGACTTTCACATGCTGGTTGCTAATCCTAGAAAACAGAAGCTATATATTCAAGTGAGAGATTCACTTGGTTTGACAGATTTCACCATTGGTGAAGGAGAGGTAATCTATTTCCGGTAGCCCTTTTCCAGCTGTAGTGATCTGTTATTTTGAATGCCAACCATCTTAACATGTAACCATGGATTCCGGAATCACAATTAGTTGGGATTGATCTGATTCCTTGGAATCGGATTCGGCCATTGATTCCTGGGAAGGAAATCGATTCCGGAATCGGCTAGAATCATTTTTTTTTGGATTTTTTTCCTTTAAAAAATCATAAAAAATAGGAAAAATAAAAAAAAACAGAAAAGGCCTAGAAAAATTTCTAAAAAAAGTTGGGCACGCATCTACATGCATTGAAGCACGGAATTGGCCGGTTCCGAAAAGATGAAGTTTTTTTACTTGTTTCTTACTAACATATGTAACATTACAATTTACAATAATAAGATGCTAATGAATCTAATGATTGTAATATTAAGACAAGAGAACATGCTAATAATTGTGAATAAACGTGAGAAGATGTTAACTATATGGTGAGATGTAAAAATTATAATAAAATGTAAGTGTATCACATGAAAAGAGAAAAGTAAAAATATACATGTTATCACATCTTCACCAACATCCATGATATGGATATTGGCCTTCATCCTCTTTCTACTACTTTTGAAACTCCTCTGTTGTGCCTATTCTTCTATTCATTGCAGGGCCATATCTATAAGAAAACAATGACGATGCTATGCTATCAAAATCGTAGGCATCGGACTGTGACATGTAGGTAGGCTCAAGTGGAGGAATCGACGGCTGTTGAGGATCATAGAATGCTGGATATTCTGGCTCCATATAATGATGCCGCGGTGTCTGCTCATATAGCGTAAAATATGATTTTGGCTTCTGTGAATCAGGTGACTGCGGAGCTGCTGGCTGCGTGGTTGGTATGCAATCCTCGTCATTATTAACTGAGGAGTGAGAAAGAGTTTGTGTGCTGTCATCTAGGCTCACAAGACGTTGTCTGATCTTTAGCTTCCTTCTCTTCACTTCTTCAGCCATCTCTAATGTCCCACCACAGCCCAAAGATTTTTTCAACTTTGAAAATTCACCCATTTTTCGTGTTGTCACTTTTATTTTAGTTTTGCCTGAACTATGAATGGGTTGGGTAGCTGCGGCTGGGGTTGGAGCTGGGGCTAACGCTGGAAGTGGTTGTTGTACAGTTGCTAAGGCAAAAGAAGGTTCTGCCTGAGCCTGAGAAGTAGGTGGAACATTCTCTTTAGCCTCTACACCATCCAACTCTCCTTCTACCTATGCACGGTCATCGGGATCAAACTCAACTGGATGATCTCTAGCTGCCCTCTCCTCTATCCAAGAAACATGTGCATGCTCTTCCTGAAATATGTGATCTATGTCGACCTCCTCAAGTGGTGATGTGGCTGATCTGTACCTCTGCTCGTAAGGACCACTTGCAAACCCTACAATTCTCTAATATGAAATCTTATCTTCTCGTCGATCTTTAATATTTTTGATGTGTAACCTCACGTTGTAATGACGAGAAGACCAACTTCTCTACCGTCATGCGAGGTTAACATGTTCCTCTTCTTTGTATGTATCATGTTAAATGTGCTCCAGTTTCTCTCACAATGAGAGGAACCAGTGCTCTGGCTAATATTCTGATACCAATAGCAGCAAGTGGATTCCATTCACTCCTAGTGTTCACCTGAACCCACCACTTTGCTGCAAAAAAAGGTAAACAATCAGCCCAGTATCTTCAATAACTTATAAGATAAGGAAATAAAAGCTTCATCTTAAATAAATATACCAGGAGACACTTTGTTGCAAGAATATCTCAGATCAACATCTGAGTATATCTCGATCCTCATCTTATACCTTTGCATCTGAAAAATGACAAGAATAAAAATTTATTAGTTGTCAAATAATTATTGACTCTAAATTATTGACTAAACTCCAACTTACTTCTATCTCAGTTTCTACCCTATCCTGTTGAGATCAGTAGAGATGTTGAATAATTGAGAGTGTACCTTGCATCACCTCATTGTCGTTCATCACCTGTCCTCCATATTGGATGCGGGGGTTCAAAAAATACCCTACAGTTGTTTATCAATATTAGTATTACATTATGAACAAGACAATTATTGACTAAACTGAAAATAAGTAAGCAGTAAGCACAAATAAATTATTCACTAACTAACTTGCAGCATGTACAGCATGGTGCAAGTCTTGTCTCATCGGTCATTTATGATCTTCCACCATTTTTTGTAACCTCTGAGATTCTTCTTTTTTATTTTTAATTTTGCCCGGTCCATTGCATCATACAGAGTGCCCATTTGGTTCCTATCATTGGAGTCTACCAACCTCAGCACAACAACCAGTGGCTCTATAATTGCCAAGTAGTAGGCATTCCTCTCCCAAAATCTCTTGTCAGTGATATGCTTCTCAGACCTGACAAGAATATCCAACTGGTCTTCCTTGTTATGCAGGTGGTCCACTGTGAAACCGAAATTCTTGACCCCTTTACAAGAAGAAGAAGAAGAAACGAAGCAGCGGGAGAGAAGCCGCCGGGAGCCGCCACAAAAAAAGGGGAAGGCCCTTGCGGGCTCTGTGTCTGTCGCGGCGAGGGGCAGAGGAAATGGCGGAGAAAAAAGGGGGAAGGCCCCCTGGCCCCCGCCCCCTTCGCCACCCCCACCTGCCGCCGCCTTCCCCACCCGCGGTTCCCGCCGCCATCGGCGCCGGAAGGTGCGCCGCAAGCAAACCCTCGCGGGTGCCATGCCGTGGGGGAGGAGCTCCTCCCGCGCTGTCATTGTCGCCGGCCGCCGCCGGAGCCCGCCGTCGCCGTCGCCGGAGCCCGCCGTCGCCGTCGCCGGCCGGAGCCCGCCGTCGCCGTCACCGGAGCCCGCCGACGCCATCGCCGGAGCCCGCCGGAGCTCGCCGCGACAAAGCCCTCGCGGGCGTCTCCTGTTGGGGAGAGAGAAGGGGCCGAAGGGGGGAGGCAGTTCGCGGTCGAACCGCGGTCAACACAAAAAAAAGGGGAACGACCGCCCGAGTGGGCGGTCGTGGCCCACGCGCGGGCGGCCGTGGGATGAGACCCGGTCAAAGACCGGGCCAGCATCGGGGGGTGAACTTCCCCCCCCCCCCCCCGTTTGACTTTGGTCAAACAGTGGAGGGAAATCGAAAAAAATGGGGTAACTTCACCCCACTCCGGTCACCCCCCACTAACTCGAAAATGGGTTTAGTGGGGTCTTCAAAATGACCCTTTTGCCCCTCTAAAATTCCTATAAATAGCCCCCCAAGTGCCATACGTACATGGGTTGGAGAGTGGTGAGAAAAGAGAGAGTTGGGAAGAGAGAGAAGCTCCACATTCTCACTCCTTAGAAGGTAAGAAATACCTTGGTTTTGTGCTACCTTTCCATAAAAAGGGGCTGGTTTTGCGCTACCTTTCCATTAAAAGGGGCCCAAAATAGTTCGCTATTTTGGATAGAAAATAGCCAACCCAACTCCGGTCTAGTCGAAATGCTGCCGAAATTAAGTGGTTTTGGGCTACCTTTCCATTAAAAGGGGCCCAAAATAGTTTGCTATTTTGGATAAAAATAGAAAAAACCCAAGTCGGTCAAACCGAAATGCCGGTCAAACCGAACGGGAATTCAAATAGAAAACCCAAGTCGGTCAAACCGAAATGCCGGTTAAACCGAACGGGAATTCAAATAGAAAACCCAAGTCGGTCAAACCGAAATGCCGGTCAAACCGAACGGGAATTCAAATAGAAAACCCAAGTCGGTAAAGCCGAAATGCCGGTTAAACCAAACGGGAATTCAAATAGAAAACCCAAGTCGGTCAAACCGAAATGCCAGTCAAACCGAACGGGAATTCTAAACGAAAACTCAAATCGGTCAAACCGAAATGCCGGTCAAACCGAACGGGAATTCTAAATGAAAACCCAAATCGGTCAAACCGAAATGCCGGTCAAACCGAACGAGAATTCTAAATGAAAATCCAGATCGGTAATGCCGTAATGCCGGTCAAACCGAACACAAGTCATGACATGTATTGAGAAGAAAGGTTTGAA
Organism: Cryptocoryne crispatula var. balansae; assembly: GCA_036172225.1. Taxonomy (NCBI): domain Eukaryota; kingdom Viridiplantae; phylum Streptophyta; class Magnoliopsida; order Alismatales; family Araceae; genus Cryptocoryne; species Cryptocoryne crispatula. Next base: position 6,901,809 of record CM069930.1, on the reverse strand, counting down.
TGCCCTCTCATTTGTTGTACTTCCATGTACTCGGATCGACATGAAATGAAATTCAAGTTCGATTGATGTGTTATGTTACTCCAAAAGTGACATCAAATCCCCATGGACTCCAAAAGATGGAATACACTAAATAAATTATTCAAATAATTTCCAAACTTAATCAAATAATTAAATTTGATTAAATCAAATCAAATAAGTAAATCTAAAAAATCAAATTTGATTAAATCAAATCAAATAATGACTTATTTATTAACAAAATGTCATCATAATCAAATCAAATTCATGCCATAAAATCATACATAAAAAATGACTACAAATGGTTACAAAACATGTTAAGTTTAAATCCGACTTAACCATAAAAAATTAAATCAACCCAAATAGATAATGCTACTTAATTAAATAAGTATGCATAACAAAATTCAAATCAAATAAATGATCAAAACGTTAATAAAATGTTAACATAATCCAACCAAAATTATGTCATTAAATAATGCATAAAAATGTCAACCAATGACTACAAAAACAAGTTATGTCGGACTAAAATCAACCATGAAAAATTAAAGTGATCAATATTATTAAGAACAAATCTTAATAATAATAAGAAATTCACTTAAATCAAGCAAAAAAATGCTAACAAACACAAAAAATGGAAATTAATTCCTACAAACAAATAAAAAAAAGATCAACTCAAAATTGTCTAAGTTAACAAATGACCAAAGACATAAACAAAACAAATCAAATCAAATCTTAAATCAAGAAGAAAAACAATGAACCCAAACTTAAAAGTTTGAATTAAGTTCAACCAAATTCCATCTCATAAGGCCATGGGGATATGTCTTTCTGCTTTCTTTATGTGGATGAATGACTTCCGATCAATATGTTGCTGTGACGGTCAATCAAGGGTATTCGAGTGTTCGCTCGATGTAATTAACACCGGAATATTGCAAGTCCGGTGGAGAGAGGTCAAAATTTATTTTCAAAGAACTCAGATAACCTCATAAATTAAATTGTGGTTCAGATCATCTAAGTAGTGGGTGATATCCATATCGACGTTTAGCAAATCTGTGGAACCATCGGTGTTTCTATAAAATAATACCACATCAAATTAGATAATACTCCTATGAATACCACATATTTTCATAGTAGTCAATGCTAGCCCAAAGGAAGAAAAAAGAATTTCAAAAAGGAATTCTAATCTCCCCTAAAAATCTCTTTTCCTCTTCAAAGAGAGGGGAGGAGGGAAAAAACGAGGTTCCAACATCCACCATATAATTGTAATACTTTTCGGATTTGGTGAACCTGACAAGTGCATGCCTGTGCCGATGTAAGCTCTCCAATGCAATGAAGTTTATGGCAAAATGAGTTGGATTGGGCCTGACAAGATCGTGCCCTCCAGTGTATGATCTCATAATATGTAGCAGACGAAGGTGTGAATAAATAAATGAAGTGATGGTCTGTGCTTGCCTGACAAGTGTAGAAACTGTCTTCTCCTTGCCTATATCCTCCAGTATGAGATCAATAGAATGTGTCGCATAAGGCACCCAAAATAAATGTTGCCTCTTCTCCATCAACTTCTTTCCAACCGCCTTGTAGGAGAGTTCATTATCAAGGACAACTTGAACCACATTCTCCTCCTCAATCTCCTCCACCACGGCATCCATCAAGGGAAAAAATGTAGTCGACATTTTTTATCTTTCCAGAAGCATCCACCGACTTCAAGAATGTTGTTCCCTTCGAACAGTACACCAAAAAGTTAATCACGGACCGCTTTGTAATGCCAATCCATCCATCGCACATCACTGTGCAACCCCTCTCATTCCACACCAATTTAAAGTCATCCATACACTCCCTCAACTCCCTAACCTTCTCATCCAGCCCACTGCCATATATATGCCTGCTGGTCGGGACTTGCAATCCCGGTCCAACCTCACCCACGGCATCAACTATCATATGGAAGTAAGGGCTGGTGGCTATATGTGATGGGATGCCTACATTAAGTTTAAACAAAATGTATCAACCATAAACAAGGTTAACTAAATAAAACATACTGACATCTTGTTGTAAGAGTGATATCTGCATGTAAAAACCACTTAACAATGTGGCAAACTGCGCTTTTACAGCCGTTCTTGTTGCCTTCATCCCTTTCATTGTTTGTTTGATATTCATCTGTTCAGCACTTTGTTTTCTAAATAGGTACTCATCACTCAGTATAAACCGAGTACTGCCAAAATGACGATGTGGTTCCTGTCTCCCTCCCTCAGTCACCCGGTCCGGGGTAGGACGAGCCGATGCTGATTGGCCAAGAATAGGGTCAGCTCTGGACTCTTTTGCTCCCCTCCTCCTCTCTTCCTCCGCAGCAACCTCACGCTTGGTGGCATGTCTAGTTCTCCTGAGCTTGAAGCCTGTGGAGTTGTCCTCACTGTCCGGCTCTGACTCAGCTGGTGCCTTCCTCTTGCCTTTCCCTTTGTAGATTGGCAAATCCTGGTTCTTCTCCTCTCAAGTAGCTCATCCTGCAACTCTTCCCTCTGCTCAATTCTAATTTGCCGTTGAGAGGCTCTACCTATAAGGTAGCCTCTCATCTCTTCACTCTTCTCCCTAGGTACCTTGTCACATTTTTTTTACATTGCCACCTAACCTGGCAATGTGATGTTTAAGCTGAAACATTCCCCCGTTTATCTCTTTGTCACACCACTTGCATTGTACCCTTTTATTTGATATGTCTACCATGTAGCCGTGCTCCCAACCGACGTCAGAAGGACGCGCGGGTGCTACATCGTCGTGTTTGGTCATTGCTTATACTTGTAAAATATATAAACAATTCATAGCACCATGTTAGAGATGCATACAATTGTTTTAGGACCTATTTGGGAATTGATCGGACCAATTCGGGAAGCGAACAACCCGTCGAATGGGCTATTCAGTATGTTTAAAGGGTTACATCTACGTCGGAAAGGACCGTAAATCATCATATGGGGATTCCGAAATTTTTTGCTTACCAAGAACATTTAATCGATGTTTTTACAGGTTGAACGAAGTTGTTTGGAAAGAAATCTGCACATTTAACCATTGTCGGAGTCGTCGAAAACACGTAGAAAATGGCGTACGGGGTTTCTGACGAAGAAATCTTACCAACAACTTTCAAACGATGGAAGAACAAACTGAACGGAGGTGGAATAGAGCTTGGATCGCTGGAATCCCTTGAAGGGATCATCAAAATCACTGGAGGATTGCCGGAATCGCCGGAGAATTGTCGGAATCGCGTGGAGGATCGCCGGAATTGGTCCAATCCTTTTGCAAACGTGTAGAATCGTGCGATTCTATGCTGAATCGACCGATTTTGGGCTGGAATCGCCGGATTGCAGCTCGTCGGAAGGGGGGATTGAGAGGGGTTGCGTAAGACCCGGTGAATGGGTCGATTCCGGGTCCGGTTCAGACCCAGAATCGATCCGAATTCGGAACTTAAGACTTCCGGTGGAATTGGTTGGATCGACCAATTCCGCAGTGAATCGGCCGGAATCGGATCGATTTCACCCGATTCAAGCGATTCGGACCATTCCAGGAGGAATCAGTCCTTCAACCCTGGATCGGATCGAAATCGACTGATCCAATTCCGGAATCAGCCGATTCCAATCCGATTTCACCGATTCTGCAATCAATGCATGTAACTGTAAACCATGGTCATGAAGATAGATAGCTATAATGATATTCAGATTAGCTATACATGTTCTATTGAAGGTGGTGCCAAAACTGATGACATTTCATTAACCGGAAAGGGATGTAAAACGACAGGCTTAGCATACTAAGGTAGTACCAGGAATTATAGCAGACAAATAAGGAAGGAATAGGAGCCTCTCCCTCAACAGGTGCTCCTTACAAAAAGAGAAACAGACGAAACTATGACTTATCCTTCAGATTGTAGAGAACTAAACACTTAGGTGAAGCTGAGCTAAACAATGAATTTCTTCCAGAAAACAATAAACTATTGTAGTGCTTGCTTCCTTCTTGAACATAGGCACACACCAAGGACAACCCTTGAATATTCTGCTTTACTTTTTTTCAATATTAAATTTGATAAAGAAAAGTATCTTCAAATTTTATCTCATTACGGACTCTCCAGACAGCTTAGAGTATAGTGGGGAATGCCATATGCCACCATGTGCCCAAAGTACAGCTTTACATGTTTTTTATTACTGTTGAAAAGAATTGGTAGATTGATCAATAGGTCAAAGATGGAAATGGAGAGAAGTATCTTGACTATTTTTTCTCCAAATTCCTACAAATGGGAAGCCCAACCATCCTTTGGGCCAAATCCACATGCGGAGTTAAAGTTGACAAGTAACAAAGAGGGTCAACGACCCTACTTCCTCTGGATCCTCACTTGCGGCAGCACCATCATACCCATTAGGCCAGTTCAAGAAGCTTCATCCGACAAGAGCAGGGGTATTAGTCCAAATTTCCCTTTTCAGTCCTTATGTTTTGAAGTTACGGAGATGTTACGTTGGATTTAATAAAACTGAATCAGCATCTTGTTATCGCCAACTTATTAACCATTTAACCTGAGTGGGGGAATGCTCCAAATGAAGAATCTTGCTACCAGCCAATGGAACCAGCCATATTCTTATTAATGCAATTTGGTCTGTTTGAATTCGGTTCAGTTCACAAATGAGCTCATTAGAAGCCCATTATCAGCCCAATTTTAGTCAGACTTTCAATAGGACCATTAATCAATCCCTTGCGATTAAAGTGCAGGTAGTGTGAGTAGTTTGCAGCCATATCAGGCTCTTTTGTACAGTCTGTTCGGTCCATCTGTGCTGGCTGTTCATGCAAAAAGGTCCCTGCAACACGAGCATCCAGTCTAAGTTTCTTTTCTCTCGACATTGGATTTAAAAAATAGAAAGGGAATGCAGAACAAAGGAACAATCAGGAACACAGAGTGAATGCCTTGGGAATTCTTGCATACCAGACAAAGGAAATCGTTGAAAAGAAAATTGGAAAAAAAGAAGGGCAGAAAACCCTGTACAAAGAGAAGAGTGAAGGCTGGCCATATAGACTCCTACAAGTTGATGCCACCATCAACAAAATCAGCAGTCATGCCGATGAACCTGCAAGACCATCAGATAGGTCCTTCTCATTCATAGTCAGTCCCCACTGGCCAGTGCGGACAGGGGCTGGTCCAGCACCATCCGTCAAACACCCCATGCCCAAGAAGGTTAAGGTCCCCAAAGAGCTGAGGAAAGGTGGGGTTGTCACCCCTCATTTCCTTTGCTAAACCTTGTTGAGAAGTACCTTCAGCTGCAAGACTTCTGCCAGATTGCCTCGAAACCATAGAAGAGCTGGAGGAGGTGAGAATGCTGCGAGTGCTCCCGATAAGAATAACCCACGAATACTTTCTGGTGCTGATGGGGAACATGAACACCAAGGAAAAGCTGCTAGATATCGACCCTGAGGAGGCCCAGTGGCATGATGCTTCAGCTGGCGACGAGCTAAAAACAAGAGAGGACAGAAGGGTGGTTTTCACTTCTCAAGCAGCTGGATGAACAGAAGGGAGGCAGGAAGAGACCCATGCCAGCAGAGAGAGGAGCTGGCCTCTCATGCTGCTGCTTCGCACCACAGGGCCAAGGGGACGAACGAGCATGCCAGCCTGGACAGCCGATCCTGCTCACCAGATTGGAAGTAAGGGCCAAATGCTTTGGAGTCCGAACCACAACCCAAAAAGGAAAATAGTGAAGAGGAAGAAGAACCTTGGAACCGTATGCGCTGACCAGAAGGGAGGAGGCAGCCCAACTCCTCCAGGTTCCTCAGCCCCACAACCAGAAGAAGCGGGAAGCTCCTCAACACCGCGATTGGGATAGGAAAGAAGGAAGCCAAGGGTGGGCTTTCCCACTGCAAGTGATGCTAGGAAATAAGATGGACACATCTGATAGCCTCTATGCTGGACAGAGAGGAAGAAGCTGACAAAGAGGCTTAGTGGAGAAAAGGAGAAGATGCTGTGCACTCCAGAAAAGAGGAGAGTTGGATGATAGGGAAGAAGAAGACCACCCGTCCATCAGCCATAGAGAATGAAGGAAAGACAAGGAAAAAAATTTGAACAATACAGAGCCGCAGCACTGCTGCGGTGCTACTTTGCTGCTGCCCCATCCTTGTTGCACCAAGCAAAGTGTCTGTTGCATGCTGTGGTCCTCTGTGATAGCCTCAACTTATGCCCTTCAGTCTCATACCAGAGGCATGCTTGGGCCCTCTCATGAGGGGAAGAAAAGTGAAAAGACAGAAAAGGAGAGAGAGTTGTGGGCGGTTACTGGCACCAGGGTCAGCTTACCGCGCGATCTCCTATCATTGACTGCCGGTCAAAAGGGAAGAAGAAAGGTGATGAAATGGAGGAGCCAATAGGGATGTCATGACCCCTCACATTGACTACAATCAACAAATAGAGAACAAATTAAAAAAGGTTTTTAAATATTGAAATAAGGAAACTAAAGAAAAAGAAGGAAAAAAAAAATTTTACATAGATAATAATTGTTTAACACATAAAAATGCTATCACAATTATTTTAACAAAAAACTAAAAGTACAAAAATAAAAATTAAGTAAATAAATGAATTAAAGAGAAATGACTAAGTGGATGAAAATGAAAATACAGAAGTAAATAGTAACAAAAATGATGAAAAATGAAAAAGGTGACTGATCAATAATAATGATAGTGAAAATTGATGAATATGATGATAAATTAAAAAGAAATGATAATAATCAAAATTTTATAATGAAAGATTGTTGAGCAAAGACTTACTGCCATAGGTCATTTGCATAGGATTTTATCAGGTATGTTGACTTGCTATGTGTTTTGTGGTAGCGAGGAAAGTGTTAACCACCTATTCATTAAGTGTGGGATCATACATTCCACGTATGGTAGTCATAGTAAATTGTTGAGATCTTATCCTACGATGATTGTAAATCAAGTTGTTTTGCATTCTACCAAAATGTCACAAGGAGAGTATATAAATTATGCAGAAGAACAAAAAATGTAAATTTTAAATAGAAATAAATGGATTTTTTAGTCATATCTCATATTTTTAAATTTTTTTTAGCATTTTATATTTTTTACTTTTTTTAAAAATAAAGTTTTACTTAGACTGGGTCTTTCTTGGGCCTGACCAACCCCGACTTGACCCCAGACCATTCCTTCCTTGATGTTGTTAATGCTCCTTCCTCCATGAAAACAACCCATTTCTCAGCCTCCTGCCCATGCAAACAGAGTAGCCTATGTTCATGCTATAGCAACTCCTACCATGGCCATATTGTAGCCTTCATATTGCCCTTGACCGGCCTCCTTTCACGGCAACAAGATAGCCCATGTACCCTCTGTCCAGCCCCCATCTCATGGTCATATGATAATCAATACCCTGCCATTTGACCTTTCGTCCATGGTCATATGGGTCTACCTATGGCCTATAATAGTCCCCATATATATACATCTAGATCCATAGAAATCAGGCCATATTCGGCCCTCTAATGGTTAATACTTTGAACTAAAGAGGTAGCTAGGTAGCCTTGGTACCATGCCTATGTAGAGCCCTCTCCATGGCCTATATTTTTTCAACATAAGCCTCTTTCGTACCTGATCTGAGTGCACTTAAGGTTATGGGGCTGGGCTTGACTGCCTCTCTATGACTCATAAGGTGGTGACATATGGCAGCAAGTCCTTGAGCTCAAAGCCGATGGGCAGTAGGCCTAAACGATTTGAATTTCATGGCATCAGGCCTTTGAGATCGGTGTTAATGAAGCATCCCAGTGGGTTTGAAGTCATAAAGAGTGAAGACCGAACAAGCCTTTAATGGTCAGAAGATGCTGATGACAGGCTTTCCATGGCTGATATGACTATAATGATAACTGGCCTTCATGGCTTTGGACAAATGATCCTAATCATATTGAAATTAAATGAAAATGTTTAGCTTATTAAGTTAGCCCCCCTCATAATATCAGACAGATACAGGGGCACATCCTTAGGGTGTCCCGATCCTGAGCGAGTAGACGGGCACACCCCCATGGTACACCAATCCTTCCTTTAACGTAGATAGTATCAAACTCTATCTATTGACTGAGGTAAATCCCACTAATTTGATAGAAAGTCATGCATGTTGTTTTGCTAAACCAATTTTTAATTTGAGTGAGAATGATATTGAAGAATGACATCATGACAAATTGAGTGGGAATTACGACTCCTTCGTGTCTTCTCACATGCATGTCAATAGAACACGCTTCATGCACATTCATATAACATACTTCATGGATGTATTTTAAATATGGCTGACACTACTATTTTCCTCAGCTAACGTTGTTAAATGCTATCACTTAAGAATCATGCTTTCCATAGGGCTTAAGATTAATAGGGAGAAATGTGAACTTATGGGTATCAACTTGCTCAATGAGCAGAGAGATCAGATTCAGAGTGTTTTTTTATATGAAATGGGTTGTCTTACCTATTAAGTATCTTGGATTACCACTTTCTGATAGAGGCACAAGGAGTAAAGACCGACAATGCATCATCCACAAAGCTGAACGCAAATTACAAGGGTGGAAAGGCAATGTTATCAGTAGGTGGAAGATGGTGGCTATCTAAAGCAGTGCTGTAAAGCATCCCACTCTACTTCTCTATTTTCAAAGTTTCCAAAAGCATCCATTCTAAGATTGAGAGCATAAGAGCTAGGTTCTTCGGGCAAGGCACTAATGAGAAAAGAGGGCTCCATCCCATTAAATGGAATGATGTCTGCAGATCTACAAAAGGACACGTTGGTTTGGCACCTGTGGACATTATGAATAAAGCCCATCTGACCAGAATCTCAATGGGCCAGAATCATTTCTTCCAAATACAGTATAGGTGAGGCTGATACGTGGATCAGAAATTTCAGGGACAAAAGCAGAGTTTCGAGCATCTTGAAAGGTATCTTGAGTAATTGAGACCTTTTTAACTCTTCTTCCTGCATTGAAATAGGGGATGGTAGCAGCATGTCTTTTTGGGAAGATCATTGGTGTGGGTACAACACTTTTACTCTAATGTTTCCTAGTATGTCTAACATTTACAATAATCTCCTAGCCAAAGTTAGTTCCAATTGAGACCCCAGAACACAGTGGTTTATTTCTTTCAGAAGGAATCTTAAAGAGTTTGAAATTTGTGAATTTACAAATCTATTATCTTTTCTAGAGAACTATAAATGCAATACAAATAAGGACAAGCTAGTATGGAGGCCCAATAACAATTCAAGCTTCACTGTCCAATCCACTTTGAATGGAATTTTGCTGGGAGGTGTAAAAGTCTCATGGCATCAGGTGGTATGGAAACCTGACTATTATATTATGATTCGACTTTTTCTTTGGAAGATTTACAGAGGTAGGCTACTTACAAGAACTTGGCTGAATAGACAAGACTGTTGACCATCTCTTTTTTCCGTGTGGGATCATTTGCTCTCTGGGGGTTGCTATGTTTAAAAGTTGATTGATTATTTGGTAGCAACCAGCAAGTGCCACCTCTTTTTTGTTTGTTTGTCCAAGTCTAAAATCCTTGGAAGGGGAAAGCTAAACTTTGGGAACTCACACTTCCAGTTTTATCATGGGCTATTTGGCGGATGAGAAACCTGAGAATTTTTTAGGAGTGCTTTGAACACCCTAGATTCATTCTATTCATGATGGCTTCTCTGGTCAAGGACTAGCATCATGCTCATTCTGGAATGCACATGGAAGGGGCTTCGTTCAGGAATAAGCTTTCAACTTTTACTTACTGCTTTTTGTAAAACCCATCAGAAACTACCATCTCAGTGGTATGTTCTTTGATGGGTTTTTTATTTTCTTTTTTTCAAGCACTTTTGTATTGTTTTCTTACTTTAATCAGAATCTTGACCACCTGGTCAACTTTAAAAAACACATAAAAAATGGTACTGAGGGCGATTTGAGAATTCCGAACAAGGGGGCTCAGGGGTGCACCCTTAGGTCCTGCACCCGAAAGGGGGATCCTCCCCGGTTCCTGCAGCTGCTGGAAGGGGATTGGGAGGGGGGGGAGGCGGAAAGGGGGGCTGACCCTTTCTACCATAGGGGGGTCCCCTTCCTTACGGCAAGGAGAGGACGAGGGATAGAGGAAAATGGGGGGGTGTTTATATGTTTATATGTATACATAGAATATATATACTATTAACATCTAATTATATGTATAAGCATCTAATATATATACTACAGCCTAAGTTGCCTAAGTGACATCTAAGCGATCGTCTTGTCACTGAATTGGATTTGGCACCCTTGACCACCTTTCTTGTCATGTTGACAACTATCTTGGGAATCTATATGTAGGATAGATCATTGTCTATGGTTTTGGCTTTTCACCACAATTGTATTCATTTTAGTTTGCTTAAATAATTGCTACCTCAATTGCGGTTTAACCTTAAAAAAGGACATGGATCAGTGGATCTGGGATGAATCAAGGCTGAGTAGACCTGCTGAGATTGTCCAGGGTCCGCTTGTCTTGAGCCTGGATTGACTGATCCTAGCTTAGAATCAGCCGACTCTGCCAAGTGAGATTGGGTCACGGTGGAATCGAGCTGAGTCATGGCCAATCAGATTCAGGATTGGCCCTCACCAATCCAAGGTCTGATCCCAACCCGGAAATCCTTCTAGTGGATTGATTGATACACTCAAATAACTCTTTTGCAGTCTATCATTATTTGATGGAGTGTAAAGTAGTTTATTTGTAGTATGAAACTTATTCTGAACTTGTTCAGTTTTATCCGAGTCAACGCTGAAGTGTCAAGATTCATAGTTCTTGTCATTTTGGACAGTTAGGGTGTAACCTTTGAGAATTCTGGAAGCTATGTGGCACATGGGACTTGATTACAATTAATGCTCAAATTTTCAAGAATTTGTTACATGTTTTTTGCATCTGTTGATTCATTGGATTCCATTTTTCATTTTGAATCCAGGTTGAGTTGGAATCACTTCAAGATACAGTACCAGCGGATAGAGTGATTCCACTTCAGGGGGGCTGGGGACTCTTAAAAAAAGGTTCTTGTGGAGAAATATCAGTTCGCCTCACCTATAAAGCTTATGTTGAGGATGAAGATGATGAAACAACTAAAGCCAAGTGGATGGATAGCGATGCTTCGGATGACGAAGCGGGCACTGATGAACCGGATGGTTCTTATGAGAAAAGAGAAAGAAGCTACACCGTTGGGAAAGAAAGAGAATCTTTTATGAATGTATTGGCTGCTTTAATCGTAAGTGAAGAATTTCAGGGCATAGTGTCATCTGAGACAGGAAAAACTAAAGTAAATGGGGTACCTGTAAATGCAAGGCAACCTGTGTCAAGCCCGCTTGGTTCTGATCCTGACTTCTCTGTTCTTGATTCTTCGGAGTCTATACGTTCCGGAGGTAATTTTTGCATGACTTTGCTTCGTAAGGGAATGAATTATACACTTGCTTGCCAAGGTTTTTGAGTTGTGTTTGCTTGCAGAGAATGTGCTACTTTGGTTCGCTGTTATCACAAGTATAACTGTGTTGATTGCTGTAAATATTGGTGGTTCAAGTTTCTTCAATCCTTAATATGCTGTGAAAACTAACTGCCAGGAATGAAGGTACAAGGATTCATTGAACTTTGAAATTATTAATATACATATCTTATAAATTTTCTTTTGTTGTCTCATATTTTCAGCATATGACTAATTTGATAACATTTGAAAAATAATCTTTACAACTATGTTGATTGAATTCTGTTTTTCATTTTTTTTCTGATTAGTGGTTGGTAGTTGGTACCACGTATTATGAATAAGAAGTATAGAAAAGAGGGGAATGTACATGTATAACTGCAAGTATATTTCACCCCACTCTAGGGGTGTAAACGGAATCCAATAATCTGATTCGATTCTGATAAAAACTAACAGGTTCAGAACTTATTTTTGTATTTTATAAGCTATCGGAATCGGAATAGAATATTCCGATAGCTTATCAGAATTGGAATCAGAATCAATTGATTCCATTTCCGTTAATCCGATTCGATAAAAAATAAGTATATATAAATAAAATTAATTAAAATAAAGTTCAATAAATTATAAAATATAAAATATAAATTTATAAAATGATAAAAGTAAAGTTTTAAAGAGATTATATCAAATTTTAGTAATTATATATAAATTATTAACTTATTTTTGAATAAAAATAATATTTAATATGTATTTCAAAAATTATCGGATTCGGTTTCAATTCCGATAATGGAATCGAAATCAGAACATAGTGATTCTAAAATTATCGGAATTGGAATTGGAACTTCTTAACTCTTATCATAATCGGAATCTAATTTTGATAATTCCGCTACCGAATCTTTATAGTCCTACCCCACTCCCTGACAAATGAAAAAAATTGATGCCTAGCTTTGAAGATAGTCATAAAACAAAATCTTTATAACCAAACATCAACGCTGTGTCATGTCTCCCCAAAAGACCAAAAAGATAGCAACAATGATAAATTGAAAACAAAATGGCAGGGCCATTATTTTGTTGTTACAAATGAACAATATCACCAAATCTGTTGGTGAATCTTCACATTTGAAAAGTGGAAATTTTTGTGATTTCTTTTTATCCAAATGGCCCTTATAGTCATATGCAAAATCAGCCACAAGATGCAGTTGCCACCAGTTGGCCATCCTTCTAGTTCTTTCCCATAAAGCAAAAATATTGGCATACAAGAGATTCAGAACAAAGCCAGTCTCAGTCTCTCAAGTATCTAGATAGTACTCCAAATGTCTTTTATAAATGCACACCACAAAGAGATGGCCCATATCCTCTAAATCCTCATCACAAGAGGACCTCTTTCTCACCTCAGGCGCTTCATACCTTCTCACAACATATAATTAAATTCCCATAAGATCTGGATGTTCAACTGTAGATTCTTCTACCAAACCTTAAATTCATTTCTCTTCAACACCATATCAACATGGCTAAGTTGATTCTGCATATAACAGGTTACACATTTTGATTCTTGGTCACTTCCTTTATGTGGGGTGGGTGTTTTTTTCCCGTTGAATATCTTGTTTTGCTTTCTATTTTGTTGATGTCTCCTCTTGATAGGTTCTACCTTCTTGCTTTCTTATGCCCTCTTTTTATAGACATATTCTTTATAATCAATGATTTTGATATTGGCAAATATTGATGTCTAATATCAGAATTGAAATTACTCCTGTATTAATTTCAATATTCAAACCAAACAGTCCCCTTTTCTGGATTTCACATGCTGTAGCAGTTTTATGGTTTTCACATGCTGCAGCAGTTTTAAGTGTGATTCTTCACCTTGCTTACATTCCCATCAAAATTCAAATCCCAGTGAGGAACAGCTTCTACATCCTAGACAAGGAAATCTTAAAAAGAAGACTTATACTTCCTAAGGAACCACTATTCTATTCTGCGATCATTCAAAAGGATCAAAACTTTAATAGAACTTCCATTACCACTATCAACTAACAACAGGCCCACTTTCCACATGCCCTGTGGAATGGAAGAGTTGAAAAGTTGATTTCTCACTCGTGCTTACTGCAGATGCAGACCAATATATTTTTTTATGATTTTATATTTTAAATTATTTTAATTCCTGATGTGTTTGAGGGTGGAAGTATACAGCTTCTTGAAATATTACGGATTCCCAACATTGAAGTAAACTTGTAATGAGGACAGGATCAAGGAATTCTTGATGAAACATGTACTATATATAAATTGATACTAGGAGTGCTCTGTTTAGCGAGGCAAGGATTCTTTGAAGGTGCATGTATCTGCATGGGCAAATTTACCGGCAATGCACTCATCATCTGACTGCTTTTCAGATTAAATTCAAGTGTACTGTTTAAGTTATCTTTTAGTGGCTTATTACCAGTGTTCATTCAATTACAGGGCTTTTGTCTGACTTGAATTTGCTAGTGCGACAGAGGATACAATATGTTGGATGCAAAGTTGCTTCTTCCGATTCCTTGCTACAAGTGGGAAATTTATAAAGAATCGGAATTATGATCTTCCATTCACGGCCCCAGACCAGGCTGCATCTGAAAGACCGATACTGGTATAGCAGTGCCCACATACATACATATGACAGAGGTTCCCTCCAAGAAGACGATGTTTGGCATACTGGTATTCCTGGAGGAGATACCTTGTACATGGAGTCAGACGGAAGCGGTCACTTCCAGAACTTGGAGAGGTGACTGCCCGACTGGAGAGAGCAATCTCTATCAACCATTAACTTTAGGAGGACAGATACCAAGTAGGGTGTGAAAGGGATCGTCCAACAGTAGACAGAGAGGTATTGCCTTTTGGCGATGGATTTATATAGTCGATGAGTTCCTGAAGACGTAGAGCAAGCAGAGTTGGTTTTATGTACTTTCTCTTGCCATGATCCGCAATGCTTCCTGCCCGGTGGGCTGTAGTTGCCTCCTGTCAGCTGGTTGAACAAAGCACTTGGCTCTGGAGTATGGCAACCACTGCAACTTTCTGAGGTCAGAAGATCAGGACAAAAGTGCCATTATATTGCTGAAGGCCCAGAAATATTTTACTATTTGTATTTCAAGTTCATTTCTTTTGTCAATCATGGGCTTGGCATAGTAAAAATAATGAATTCGCTTGAACATGCAATGATGCATGCATGCAATGATGTGAATTCACCATCACATCATTTAGATTTTGGGTTGATTACACAAGTCACCAAAAATGACTCCACTTTTGAGTCATCTCCACAAAGGTAGTGCTGTTCTTTGTATCTTTGAAATTGTGAAAATGGCTTAATTGTTTATGCGTGTATAATGGTCCTTTCTTGTTAAGCAATACATCCTATTTTCCTACGACATACAAGAAATGCGCTGTCCGACGACATATTGAAATGCGGTTATCTTTGGTTTATGTCATGTTATATTTGTTCTCAGATTAAGGTGAAGCAAGTCAAACATTTACCGGGCGTTTGACTGAACTAACGTAATCTCTAACCTTTGACTCCGTCAGGAGGTGGAGATTTTTGATGATTTCTGTGGTTAAAAGTGTTAGATTTTTTAATAAAACGCGTATGTATGATGATGTTTTAATAAGTCACTTATCATTATGGGTACAAACGGAATGTTGAAATTTCAATATTCTATTTCATTTCAAACAAAAATTTGCAGATTTAGAATAGTTTTTTGTATCCTATGAGATATCATAATTGGAATGGTAGTTCATGGGAATCAAAAATGAAAATAGTCAATTTTGTATTTATTTTAAAAAATAATATTGTGATAAATAAAATATGAACATTATTAAAATGATGATATATAAATACTAAAAAGGTAAAATAAAATTTTAAGCATATTATACTAAAAAATTTAATAAATATTTTATTGACTTTTTAAATAAAATTAGTATATATATTATAGATTTTAAAAAATATCGTATTATTCTGATTCTAATCAAAATAAGAACAGAATTGAAAATGTCATCGACTTAATCAGAATTGAAATCCGAATCTTCTAACCTTTGTCAGAATGAAATCGACGGGTAATATCAAGAGTAGGACTTTTTGCAGCCGTCCCGGTCATAGATAACTACTTGTTCTTGAACAAATTAGTATATAAATCTTTTTAAAGGCAGAATTTGACCAAAATGCATGGAAGATAAGTGGATCTGAATCTTGAAAGGGTTCTATTTTTCTTTGAGCGGTCAGTAGGTTCTATCACGGATGGAGTTTCCGTTCTGTAGCATGAGCAAAAGAAACTGCGAAGTTGCACTATGTTGTATTCACATTGCAAGCATAAAGCTAGTTGAAGGATGATAGGAAGCATGCTTGTAATGTTACGTATTTAGTTAAAAAAAAAGGGTTAATAAATATTTATTATTATTTTTATTTCCTCCTTCTCCTGTATATCCTTTCCTCCCCGGTCGAAACTCTCCCCGTACGTTTTCCCCGCCGCCTGAAAAACCCTAGCTTTCTCCTCCTTTTTCCCCCCCTCGGTCGCCGCCTGCGCGAGCCCTCGCGCGATCGCCTCCCCGCCTTCTACTTCCCCCCAGCACCGCCGCGCGCTGCCGTGTGGCCTGTCGGCGCGAGACGCCGCCCCGCCGTCCTCCGTTGATTGCCCGCGCTCGCCACGTCGCCGGCCGCGACCGCCGCCTCGGTCCCGCCGTTGCCCGCGGCCGCGTCACCCGTCGGCCGCCGCGTGTCCGCGAGAAGCCGCCACGCCAGCCGTCCCGCCCCGCGTCGCCGCCGCCGCGCCCGTCATCCTCGTACCTCGTACGAGCGCCGCCGCCCGCCTCGCCCCGCGTGCGCGCCCGCCCCGCCCCGTCGCCGCCGCCGCGCGCGACCACCGCCGCCCGCCTCCGCGCCCGGCCGCCGTGCGCCGCTGCGCCACCCGCGCCCGCGCAGCCCTCCGCCGTGCGCCCGCCTGCGCCACCCGCCGCGCGGCCACCGCCTTGTGCGCCGCCCTCTCCTCCGCGCGGTACTCTCTCCTATCGCTCTCTCTCCTATCAACTTCTATTCAACTCCATAATTCATGATTTCTTTTCTAACCACAGATTTTAAGAACACCTACCCGGCTCAATTTTTCGTCGCCGACGCAACCGCGGCAGTTTCGTCGCCAAATTCAAATTCCTTGGATTTTCCGTGCGCCGTTCGCCGTTGCCGTCAAGGTAGGCGTCTCGGCTATCCTTAGCACTATATATATTTATTTAAATCGTAAAAATTATGTTTAGATCATCATGATTGATAAGTTAGAAATAATGGGCTGTTTTTGATTTATTTGCATATTTAGATAGACTTAGATTAATTTGTTTAATCCATGCATGTTTAGATTAATTTGAATATCCATGTATGTTAGACATCAGGATGAATTTCGTATATGTCTAATTTAGCTAGTTTAGCATTGTTTGCATCGCGGTGAACCTTAAATACATACACCCCGATTTGTTAAAAAAAGCCGATGTAAGGTTTAGGCTTATGTTGTTAGAATTTAGTTGTTTTCTTTTATGTGATAGGTAGTTCTGTTTAAGCATGTAATTGTCATGGTTAGGTTGTATATTGCATGATCTTATTTATATGCATCAGTTTGTGATAGATTGTGGTATGGTATGCAAATATGTGGTGCATAGAACCATGTGTGTTCATCTATGTATTTCATGTTTGATTGCCAATTAAATGTTCCTGTTTTACTGTCAGAGTTAATTAAATGCTTGCATGGTGTGGAATGTGGTTAGTGCAGTAAGCTGCATTGTGATAGAAATATACTTCACCAGACTATGGTTCGAAATTCTGGGCGGCGGATGAATTCGAACAATGCTGGAGCATCCTTCGATCCCGTATACCGTGGTTGATCCTAAGTCCTCCCCTGCCTATGGGGTACTATGGGATTTAGTTACTATATGTTACTTCCTACTATATGGTAAATCTGGTGCTAGTTTTGTGATGTGACTACATTTTATCAGATGGAGCATGGTATTTACTCAGACAGGTGTCTAGTTGTGTGGATTGGCATAGATGGTAGTGTTATAGATATGTCATTGGTTTTATGTCAGGTTTATGTGTTCTGGGCATACCTAGAACAATTTAATGTGTAGGTTATGTTGGTTTTTAATGCATATAGAGTCTAGTTATCATAGGGGGTAGTTGATTGACTTTGTAATCAATTAAATGAAGATATATAATTAGCTTAATCTTATGTATGATAATCTGATTTTTAGGTTTATTATGTATAGAATACCACTAGAATCATTATTATAGTGGGGTAGTTCGGGTGTAAGACCTACTGAGTCTGTTGTGACTCACCCCTTCCCATTATAAATTTTTCAGCTGATTTCGAGGAGCCTCTTCCTGAGGAGGACTTTGGAGAAGAATTCGAGGGAGACCTTGGAGCTGATCCGGAAGCTTGAGGACCCGTAAGACGAGGAGTTTGGTGACGAGTGATCACCTTGTTCTATCTAGGTTGCTGAGTTTTTCCTTCTATTTGTTAGTTAGTAGTTGTTTGGTGTGATTTTCAGAGGTTATTTGGACTATGTGTTAAGTCCTCTTAGTTGTTTAGTTGTGGTTATTTGCAGTGTTTGCTTGGAGTTCGAATTTGATTGGAACATTACAGGTTGTTTTAATTATTCAGATTTGATGATAGTGTGAATTAGATTTTGTGTTCTCCTAAACTGTCCCGATATTTCGGATTTATTTTCCGCTGCGCAATTGTATATTCCGGGTCGTGACAATGTTTCACTTGGATCCCTTGGACCATATTTTTATCAATATCAGATATAAACACCACAAGTGATGATGCAAATAGAGATGTGAGAGTTCATCAGGCATGGCACGCCCTCCCCAAGAGATAATAGGTTAGATAAGAGTACCAAATACCAATTGTCAATTTCAGTAGATACTCAAGCCAGCACTTGTCACAAAGTCTGACAGATCTGAGATGTAAAGTCCATTGCAAAATATGTCCATTGGGGACAACTTTAATTTGTTTAGAATAGAAGATACTAGGTATGTATGATCCAAAATTCATGAACCAATGGAGGAATTGGTTTTGAGTAATGTGAGGAAGCAGGAGTTCAAGGAAAGCATAATAAAGTTCAGAGCAATATGGTTAGCCAAAACATTGATGATTATGCATTTTTGGGTTAATGAGAGTTTATTAGGTATTTTATGGTCAGAAGCACATTTGATATTCTGGATTCTACTCTGGGGGTATTGTCTATTGAATGAAGCATGTTTAGTGGGCTGACTGTTGGCACTGCATACTGATCTACCAAATTAAAGAAACTGCTAGCCGGGTGTAAAAATCAAATGATGCTAAACATGAGTAAAGTTGGACATGAAAATTTCCATAGGAACCACACCAAAATAATGTTAGTTCTTGATAAAAAAAAGAAACTCTGGCAAGTTTATTCTTGATTTAACTTGAGAACAACTTGTTCTAAATTTTGCATATTTTGAAAAATTAGGAAGCTTATGGGGTGTTTGGTTTGCATAATAATTTGAGTTTTTGCTATAATTTTATATTTTTGAAATAAAAGTTATTAAAATAAGTGTTTGACAATCATGATAATTTTATGTTTTTAAAATATTTTTCTTTTTAGACAAAAAGTGAGTCACTTTTTTTTATCTTGTAGTTCCTCAACTTTGTTTGGTTATATATATGGTAGTTGCTCTTTTTTGTCGTCACATCCCTCCGCACATGATAATTTTTTTGTCATTAGTTAGTTTATAGTTTATTTTAAAATAATATTTTATCATGAAAGTGTATTTTTTTTTTGTTTAATCAAACACCTCGCTAATTTTTTTTGTTTATTTTGATAGAATCCTTTATCTATCCATCTACATGTGTGGGTGTCTATATGTATCTCTCTGTGTGTGCGTGAAAGTGCAGACAGCCTGACTAGCGACTTAGCGAGCGCGGGTTTCTGTCACTTCGCCCTCGCGAGAATATTGAAGTCCTGAACTCCCGAGGCGCACACGTTGGTACAGAGAAGCATGGCGCTCTTGCTCGGGCGGGTCTCCAGGCGCGCGCTGCTGCAGCGTTGCTTGTCTCGGTCTCCGCCGGTCCAATTTGTTTCTTTTCTCTCGCAAAACGACGATTTGGGTATCCGCGGGCACCTAAAATTCTTAGACGCACCCTTTTCCCGTCCTCCGGAGTATGAATGCTCGGGATCCGGCTACTTTCTATGGAGGTTGCGACAGAGGCCGGCGGAGCTGATAGGCAGGTTCCGCCCTGGTGGTCCGTTCCTCCCAGCGAGCATTTCTAGCACTTCAGGGGCTGCCAGTGAGCGGAGACAGCGGGGCGAGGCGAAGGATCAAGAGGCTTTTAGTGCTTCTCCTTCATGGGTAGAACGGTACTTACACAGGAAGCTACAGCCCTACGCGTTGCTTGCTCGTCTGGACAAGCCCATAGGTACCTGGCTGCTTGCCTGGCCCTGTATGTGGTATGAAGCTCTCTCTCTCTCTCTGAGCCAAATGAAACGAGAAATTTAAATTGGTCAGCTAAGGGATGAGTTTACCGTGGGTAGAGATGTGTTCCTGCTGTTGGATGTTTGAGGAACATTGTTAATGGCAGATTTCTGGATTTTGTTGACCGCTGTTGATGGTATTCTAGTTCTCGGTGTTGTCCATTTAAGTGTAAATTTCTTGTTTCAAAATGGTGGCCTGGGCTTAAAAATCATGTGAAACTAATCTTGCTCTACTAGGTAATGACTGTAGTAATTGGGTGAAAATCGGACACATTGCAGAAAATTATCAGCTAGGTATTATCTTAGTCTAAGACTCTAAGTAGGTGGAAGGTATCTCAGGTTCCTGGTAGGCTGGTGTCAAAGCTGTGAAAGTGATGCCAGAAGCAGTTGACTTCATGAGTACTGCTTTTCACATTCAACTGGATGACAAAGCTAATGTTTTGTTTCAACTGGACCTTTCAGTCCCTATTGCATCTCTCATTTCTAGTTTGACCCCAAAGTACCTGAATCAGGCTACACTGATCACTTTCTTAAGGTACTTAAATGAAGAGAATGTGCTGCAGTTTGTGAACATGTTCAGCATTGTTTTGCAGTATTTTGTTAAGGAGATGATGAGTAAATTGGGACCCTTGGGTATGGATGTTTTATTGGGTGTTTGGATATAGTTTTTTTACTCTTTTCTATTTTTAAATAAAAAACAAGATAGAAAGATATATAGGTATGTGTTTGGCTAGTTGTTTCATATTCTCAAAAGAGATGATTTTCGCTCATGTTTATCTCTCTCAAAATAAAAAAAACAATGAAGTTGTTTTGTTTTTAAGAAATCATTGAAGACATGAATGATGTGGGAACGTGGCCTTTTCCATTTTCTAAATACAATTACCAAACATGGTGCACCAGTTTTCAATAATTATGTTATTTTTGCCAAACATCTCTCTTAAATATCCTCTAAATTTAAATGTTTAGAGTATTATACACTGTAGAATAATTTTCAAAATAAATACTATTTAAAAATAAAAGTTATATCCAAACACCTTATTAAGCTTTTTTGTTTTTTTTTCTTGTGTATGGAAGACTGATCCTGGATTGGATTTCCATCCGATGGATCATCCTAGCCAGCCGATCCCAATCAGGATGGGGCTGGCCCTGACTGATCCCAATCCAAAAATCCTTGTGATGGATCCATAATACAGACTGACAGCATCATAAGGAAATGTTGATAAAGATGCAGGATAACTGCTCAGCAGAATGGAACTACCCAAACACTAGTCTTCACATGAAAGTTTCACCTTAAAAGGCCTGGTTGCTATACTTGTTTCTCAAAAGCTAAATGAGGCTCACGTTTGTTTCTCAAAAGTTAAATGAGTCAGCCCAAAGTGCATACACTGATCTCACTTTGAAGATGCCATCCAGTGGTGTCTCCTGGCGGTGATCTGGCCCCACAGCCAGGAGCCTGATCCGGCCAAGATGCTCTTTCTGGTATTGGGCTCCCCCCTCCCCATGGATCAGGTAAGTTGGTGCCAATCGGCCAATCTTTTCCAGCTCTTTGTGAGGGGCATTCCTTTATTTTACTGAAGATGAACCAGCACATCTCTTTTGCTATTTCAGTTGAGAAGCACTTTTCATGTTGGATTGCAGGCGGGCATCCAAGGATGATGAAGTTGGAGGTTGATTCTCCATGATATTTGTTGAGATGTTTGTGGGATGAGAGGAGTAAAGGGAACTTCTGTTCTCCAGATTTTGTTAGATATTTTATCTCTAACGAGGACTGGATTGAACTTATGTCATAACAAATCTTCACACCCCGAACTTATTTCTTTTTGTGTTTTTGTCCTCTTCTCAGCCCAGTTGTGTTCCGAGCTTTTGTTGCTTCATCTTTTTTTTCCTAGTAATGAAATTTGCAGTACCACTCAATTACAAAAATACATTGTTCTAACGGAAACAAATATTTCCTGAGGCTGTTCGTCATTGTATAATGATGGATCAAGGAACACTATCTTTTCATCCATGCAGGTCAATTTCCCTTGCTGCAACCCCGGGAAGTCTTCCTGACCTTAAGATGCTAACCTTGTTTGGGTGTGGTGCGGTGCTTCTTAGAGGGGCTGGTTGCACGATAAATGACCTTCTTGATAGTGACATCGACAATAAGGTACATAATACTTCACAACCTCTTGTCTTTATAGTTGATCAATTCCCCTTCACTTAGAATATGATATGTATATTGTAGCACCATTATGTTTAAACACTGCCGCTATTACAAGTGGATCATGGGAGCATATTTCTTTTGCTTATGTTTTACCAACATCAATTTTCTGATTTCAGAGGAATAAAAGGGAAAAGAAGATATTGTTTTATGAGTTTATTTCAAAGCCTAAATAGTTAAAGATTTTAAAGTTAATTAGTGATATTTCCATTGTTTTTTATATGTTAACTTTCCAAAAGGTTATTTGGTGCTATTCGTTACCTTTACTGTCTCTGCACATCCTCCAGCACTACCTGTGTAACAGTCTTTGATTGGATATATATATATAATTTTTATCTTGATGCACTAATCTATGCTCTTCCATATCTGATAGCAGTTAGCACCCATGGTAGAACAATAGCTGAAGTTCAGACATTCCAAGGATCTGCCTTTAGAAGAAACCTGTTGAATGATAAATTGTGTGAGCTGTTATCACTGCCCAGAAGTTTACATTTATTTGGTAATTTGAGGTGACAGAACAAGGACAACATTATTTAACTTCAAAAATATCTCTTTTTCTCCTCAGCGCATCTTTTTATTACTTCAGCTCTATCATAACATGGATGGGCTGCTGAAGTTGCATCCTAAAATATTTGCTGACCCAGATGGAATTCCACGTAGCAATCCTAGTGAAAGATCATATTCCAAAAAGAGTATGATCGACCTATTCCATATGTTGGATATTAAACAATTAGCTGAAATTGAAAGTGCATCTTTTGCATTTGGCTTCCATCCCAGATAATAAACAGGAAATGCTTTCTACAATATCATATTGTAAATTATGTGTTTCCAAATCCTTGGAATACTGTTGGAAATTTCTAAGTACCCATACAAATTGAGGGTCAAGGTTGGTAACATGGTTTGCAGTCTCAGCGAGATCTTGCAAGAATATCAGTTTTGGCAGGCTGCCAAGATCTGAAGTCCTGAGAGGAGCTGCTGGAGTGGCTCTGTCTTTCCTTCCATATCAGACCGTGAAGATGGTCTCCCCGGTTCAGGTTTGCAGACCCAAAAGAGACCCAGAAAAGATGGATCTGCAACTTAAGTTGTGGATCCTGTGACCTGGAAAAGATGGATCCACAACTTAAGTTGCAAATCCACATATTACTGGTAGCCTTATGGGACTGAGAATCTGGACTGGCATCCTGTTTTCTCCACCCCAAGGTAGCACGTGCGTGTCAAGGAATTCTATGTTAGGATGGGGTCAGGATTAGATTGGTTGGATCAACCAATGTGAGGGAAGAAAAGTGATCCGTGATTGGTTTGGATCAGTCTTCCAAAAAGGAGCGTGGGTTGCAAAAGGAGCTCGGCTTCGATGCTGCTGATAGCTGTGATGACTCTGTGCAGTCAGAGGCTGCTGCAGGGCGGAGCTGTGCAGGGCTGGGTGGCAGGCAGTTAGAGAGGCAGCCAGGCATGGCTGGATGAGGCAGCAATGTTTTTTTGGTCTGGATCGGTCCTCCAAAAGGAGTGTGGGGTGCAAAAGGAGCTCGGCTTCGATGCTGCTGAGAACTGTGTCTGTGGTGACTCAGAGGCTGCTGCAGGGCGGAGCTGTGCAGGGTTGGGTGGCAGGCAGTTGGAGAGGCAGCCAGGCATGGCTGGATGAGGCTGCAGGGTTAGCAAGAGCGGGGAGGTTTTGTTGTCTACTATGGAAGTGGGTGAGGTTTGCCAGCAGTTTTAGCGACTTCTGTGGGGTGAGGCTTCTGCGATGGCTCTAGGCTTGCAGGCTCAGGTAGGTTGGGAGGCTAGTGTGGTCGAGTTGGTGCTGGGTTAAATGCATTGCAGGGGGTGTGCTGGTAGGTGGGGAATGTTGGCCAGCCAGAAGGGGACCAGGTCAGAGGGGATGGAGGAGAGAAAGCACAGCTGGCCAAAATGGAGAGGGGGCGGGCTGCAGGTTCTTGCACAGTTACTGCATCTTGGTGGTGCAGGGCCAGCCAATAGTGCTGCTCTGCTTGTTGTGCCCATAGAGATGGGTGGACTATGCAGGGCTTTCGATTCTACTGGCTCAGGATCAGCGGCTGTGGCGAGCTATGTGGTAGGGCTGTAAACAAGTCGGATTCAGTAGCAGATTTACTTGTTTCCGATTTCGATTCCAATAAGAGTTAAGCCATTTCCAATTCCAATTAACTTGGGAACATGATATTCCGATTCTTTTCTAATTTTGATTCTGTTGTTGGAATAGAAACAATCTGATTTTTTGAAATCTTTATTATATATTACTTTTATTAAAAAATAAGTTAATTAATTTCATATTATTTTAAAGTTTGAACTAATGTCTTTAATTTTTTACTTCTACTTTTTATCATTTATTTATCATCATTTTAATCCTTTATATATTATTATTATTGTATTACTTTTTAAAGATATTTTTTTTTTCAAAATCAAGAAAACATATATGAAATTGATTGTTTTTTATTCCAATTCCGATAAACTATTGGAATACCTATTTTCAATTCCAGTAGCTTCTAGGATATGAAAAGTGATTCTGAGTCCCTTAACTATCATTGAAATTGAATCAGATTATCAAAATCTCAAATTCTATTTGCACCCCTACTACATGGGGAGGATGGCAGGCCTGGTACCTGCAGGCTGCACTACGGGGTTGAAAGGGGGCTGATGATGGATATTGTGGTGGTAAAAAGAGAAAATGAAGGTTAACAAGGAGAGGAAGAAGAGAGGTGTGCCTCCTAGGCCAGATGAAGAGAGAGATGTTGGAGGCAGGAAGGCCACCTTGGAAGACGGGAGAGGGGGAGCAAGGGGGTGCTCAACCTTAAATCTTTTTTGTGTTCAATGCTTCCATGGGTACACCAATGGAGCTCTTAAAGAGACTTTACTTTTACGTTTTAGTCTCTTTACCCATATTACAAAATTTGTCCTTGTCCCTTTACAAAATGATACTATTTTCATTCCTAAAATATTTAAATTTTACATTAACACCCAAGAGAATGAAATAACACCTGAATAAGAAAATACAAAAAACAAATCCTAAACATTAGAAATTATTTAAAATATGATCGTGTTGTCCTTACCATACTAGAGCTTCATCATCTCATATTATCTTATGTACCTTGTTTGAGCGCCATCACGTCAATTCTCCAAGTTACAGAAAACTTGCCCTCAAGCTTATAATGCCGTGTGATCCACATGGCCATTATAGTTGTAGAGAACGATTTTGGCGAAACCTAGATGATGATAAGACGTAACTCAAGCTCCAAAAAATTACATAAGTCAATTCAAATGGTATTATAATAGCTTTCAAATGGTATTACAATAGCTGTCAAGTATCAAGTCTCAAAACCCTCTAACTACTGCTTGTCTAAAGATGGCGCCTTAAGTACGAAACTGGCTATCAGTGGTGGTTCGGTCAAATTACTGGATTTGTCAGCCTTACCTTCAAGGCATACTGTCAGTAGTGCTAACTTATAGCTCTGGATTAGACTTATAGGTGACCTTGATAGATGTGATAATTTTTGCTCCTCGACAACTTGATCCTTAAGATAATTGTTACGAATTTGTATTGTCTCCCTGT
The DNA here is from genome assembly GCA_036172225.1 of Cryptocoryne crispatula var. balansae. Taxonomy (NCBI): domain Eukaryota; kingdom Viridiplantae; phylum Streptophyta; class Magnoliopsida; order Alismatales; family Araceae; genus Cryptocoryne; species Cryptocoryne crispatula. The sequence continues at coordinate 6,876,093 of CM069930.1, read as the reverse complement.
AAAATTGTACTTGTCAACTTGCAATATAAAGTTCTTGGACAGTGATATCCAAGTTGGCATGTTGATCGACTAGTTAGTCATACCCAAAAATGATTCAATGACTATATGGAATAACCTCAAACCTTGTATCATTCATATTGCGAAGAGCTTGTGTTGTCACTTTACTCTTAATCATGTGTGCAAACTAGACATACATATGATCATTCTTGATCACAAGGAAGCTTGGGACCATCAACTTTAGAAGTGACCATGAAATGTAATTTTATGATATTTCTGTTAAATTTATTGTAGTATTAGCTGCCAATGGTAACGTGATATCAAAGATGAAATGTTAATGTCTTGCATAACATGAATTTCTCGACTCATTAAAACAAGTCATCTAATACCAAACTGATGTAGGATGAGGAGTCGATATCCATTTAGACGTGCAACTTGACCTGCAAGACCAGCTGAAGTCGTCACACCCCAATGGAACTGCCAGTGGTCATTCAAGGGTGCCTCAATGGCAATAGGGGAAGATTCTCGTGGTGGGTAATGTTGCGGTGGGGGTTGCAGAGGAAGCTGGTCTGGAAGTTATGCTTCGCTTCTTGGTAGGCCTCCTTGTGATGTTGGGATGAGCATCCGGACCCACCCTATGGCGACGGATGTCTTTGCTGATCGAGGGGTACTGGCTACCTGGAGGACCTACAGCCGAGTGGTCGTCATGCATGGAGTTCGCAGGAGGACTTGGATTTGTGGCAGGTGCTATGGCGATGATCATGTGATGGCCGGATGCAGAAATGGTTTGCGTTGTCACAAGTGTTGGGGCGTCAAGCATCGCGAAAGGGGTTGCCTAGTGTCTATGAGGTGATCTGATGTTGGTTAGCATGCCTCTCCCCTTGATGTGCTTGGGGCGAGCTACTTTGATGTTCCAATGATGGTCAGGATAAGGGAGAAGAAGGTTTGGTTGGATCGATATCACTATTTGTGCATCAAGGGGGATGCGAATCATGCTTCTAAGAGAAGTTTCTTGATTCCTTTTTAAGGCTTAATTGGCCAGTCTCCCGATCCAGGTGGGTTCTTGCCCACACACCAGGGGTCTTCCTTGTTAGGAGTTATTCATTATTGGGATGGCTAAATGCAACAGAGGAGAGCAACTTTACTGTCCAATTGTTAATGGTGGCCAGTGTGCTATTAACATTCGACCATAGTTAGATGGAGCTCTAGCATTAAGGTTTCGGAGAAGCACCATCCGATGAAAGTCTCTGTGCAGGGGTTGCCTGTTCTCACTCGGACATAATCATGTCTCTTGAGAACCTTATCGCCCTTCGGCAGAGTGGTGTTCGTGGACAAGAGGATGTTATAGCATACAAAGCTCTGGAGGTGGGCATTGTTAGTGCCTTCAACTTCGGCCAAGGCTTCTTTCCAGTTCTGATTGATGGCAAGCAGTATTGCGTTGCTTTGAAAGATGCTTCGTTGAAACAGGGCAACGATGGTTTGGCCAGTGCTTCAATGGAATGTCTTTTAGAATTCAAAAACTGCCACTTTCAGCAAGACGGATCTGGTTGGGAAGATCCATAAGGGCAAGTCAGTTGAGTTTGGCAAGTCGGCAGCTTGGGTGCTCCAATGGAGGAAGGCTCCTACCATTACTGGTTCAGTGCCATTTTCGAATGGGGAGGATGAGTACTCGGATGTTCCAACGGGTACTTGGAATCCTATATGCCAGAATTTGATTAACTTAAACCTCACTTGACTGGGCTCTTCTTTGCAGCGGCAGTAGACCGGGTGGGTGGAATCACTTTTCGAGCCACCTGGTGTTTCTTCAAACTGGCTCATGTCTATGTGCAGGACAGCCCAGGTGATCCCAATCTGGGCTGGGTGGGAGAGCTGTTCAGTTCAGTCCAACTAGACCATCTAACTTTCAAGGTAAGGAGCTTGTGGACTAGGCGCATAGTTGTCAAGGCGCTTGCCTAAGCGGCAAGGTGCCCCTTGCTGGGTCCAAAAGGTGCTTGCCTTGGCGCCCCAAGGCACCCAAACTAGGTGCTCCAAAAATTTATACAAAATAATAAAAAATTTGTTTTGGAAAGCTTCCCCCCCCGATAACTCCCCACAAGGGGCGTTGCCCTCTTGACCCCCGCGACCTAACCGCGCAGGTCGATCCGCGACTACTTTGCATCCCCCATTTAATATTATTATAATAATATTTCACTATCACTCATACTATAGTATATATAAGATTCATAATTATAAATACATGTTATATACTTAATTTTATAAAAATTTATTTCAATTCTCTTCACTGTCTCTCGCACACGTCAAGTTTAGCAAGCTTAATTATTTCTCAAAATAAATATTTACATATGCATACATAATTACATAAATAAAATCACATTTAAATATATGAACACATAAATATACAGATTCAATTATAACATACAAATATAATTATATTTATGAATATATATTTGTATGTAGGTATTAATATATATATAATACTAACATCTAATTATTTATATGATTGTGTATATGCATATGCATATGTATATACGTATATATAAATCTCCAATGTTACCACATTAACCGCTTAGGCGACGCCTAAGCGGCCGCCTTGTCGCCTAAGCGGAATTGACACCCTTCACTTGTCGCCTTATACGCCTTGTCGCGTTGACAACTATGACCGGGCATTTTCGCCCGAGCTTTGCTGCAGACAACTCAGTGGTGGAAAGGGCTATGTAGACTCAGGAGGTGGTCAACCTGGTCTCGTGCCCCTCTCTGGAACTTGGTAATGGGAGAGTGGGGGCTGGATCTGATGCCAGGAGATAGAGGATGGTCAGCATGGTTCAACTCAGTGAAAAGGGGAATGAAGATCAGGAACCTGTTGGATGCTTTCAATGATGATGGGTGCTCTAAATTGAGGACTTAGGATGATGTTCAGAATGAAGAGGAGCTATCTATTATCCCTTTAAGGAAGGAGGGGATGCCATGTCTTAGCTGGGCAGAGGAGCTGGAGACTTCATGGAGAATCTCTGATGACGATATTCAAACCATTGGGAAGCTAGTAGGACTGAGCTTTTTGGAAGAGAGCAGGAGGTGAGGGTTTTTTGACAACCTAAAGGAAGAGTTACTTGGCCTGAAAGATATTAAGATAAGGAAAAAGAACATCACCGCAGGGGATAGGTTCTAGAGAGATGAGCTTCATATTGGAGAATAAGATCATCAAAGATAGCTGAAGAGGAAAGATGCCTGGGAAAAATGTTGTTATTTATACACAAATAGTATTATCACATGTAACTGTTGGGGGATTGTGGGTAAAGCAAAAAATTAGAGAACCTTGTAACATGGTGGCCTTGAGAAAACCAGATGTTATTTTCTTGCAGGAAACAAAAATGGATTTTGCTTCAAAAAAAAGATAGCTGAAGAGGGGCTTAAGTGTGGAAATATGTATGGCTTTTCTTGTGTTCCTTCTTTGGGGCGGAGTGGTGGCCTGGAATATTATGGGATAATAGAATGTTTAATGTCGATGTTATTTGTGAAGAGAGACACTACCAGGTCCTCGAGTTCAGAAGATCAGGGGATGGTAAAGTATGGCTCTTGTGCAATGTGCATGGCCTTGTGAGAGAATGAAAAGTACACTTCCTTCTCTGATTTACAAGAAGTTATCAAGAATTACAATAACTCAACTTGGTGCGTAGGTGGAGACTTCAATGCAGTTCTCAAGCAGAGTGAAAGATTTGGTCAGGATACCTGGATACAGGAGATTTATGCTTTTAATGAATGGGTCAGTGTTTGTGGTATGATTGAGGTACCTATGCCTTCTATCAAGTATATGTGGTATAAGCGCAATTCTAAATCAATGCTTGATAGATTTTTTTCTTAATGCTCATTCGGTGGGACCTTCAGTATTCCAGAGTGCTTTTACATCCCCAAAGTGGTGTTGGACCATTTTGTTGTGGGCCTGATGCGGGACAAACCGGCTAGACCGGGCTAAACCGAACGAAAATGACTTAAACCGGCGCTAATCGCCCTAAACAGACCTAACGAACCCAAAATAGGCCCAAATCGGCCTGAATTGGTCGAAAACAGGCCCGAACCAGGCCGAACCGGGCCCAAGGTGGTCTGAACCGGGTTAAACCGGCCCAAAACGCACTGAACCGGCCTGAACCGGGCGGTTCAGGCGCTGAACCGGCCTCAACCGGGGTGAACCGGTCAGGACCCGGTCGAACCGGCCAGTTGACCGGCCTGGGCTGCGGACCGGCCGGGTGGGCCGTTGCGGGCCGCGCATGTTCGCTCGCGGGGTGTACGGACGGGGGGGAGTCGTGGCGCGCGGGAGAAAATTGGCCGAGGTCGCGTGGAGGGGATCGTGGCCGCATCTAGACCGTCGTCGGCCGGCCGACGTGGCACCATCGTGCCGTTCCCGCGATCGAGCATCGTGACAAAAGACGGAGAGGACGGAGGTGCCCGCGTCGTCTTCGCGGCGTCGTCGTCCGGACGGCTTCTGCGCGCAGGTTGGTGGAGCAGGGGGGCGTCCTCGACGCAGTCCAACGAGCGCTGCCGAACGCCGCGGAGCAGCGACCTCCGCCACCGCCGCTGCGAGGCGAGCCAAAGCCGTCGTCCGGTGGCCCTCGGGTGCAGGCGGGACAGGGGAGGAAGGAGCTGCGGTGCCGACAGGGGGAAGTGGCCGTGGCGCTGTCCGGCCGGTTTCTCGCGGACGACGGAGATGGAGACGACGGCTTCGTCCGGCGGCTGCGGCGTGCGGGCGGGTGGAGCCGGAGATCACGCCGGGAGGGAGCCGCAGGGGAGGAGAATCCGGGGATCGCCGGAGATCTGCCCCTCCCCGAGCTTCCGCCTCTTCTCCGCTTCTTCTCCTTCTACTTCTTCTTCATCCGCATCCGCGAAGGGGAAGAACAGTCCGTCGCCATCGCCATCACCAACGCCGCGGGAGGAAACAGTCATGGGTGGAGGACGGAGTTGGAGGCTTTGGGCTGCTGTCGAACCGAGAAGGGGAAGAACGGCGCTCCATCGCCGGGGTGGGAGGAAGAATGGGGCCGCAGCCCCCCGTGCGCGGGAGAGACACCTCCGAGGAGCTCCAAAAATTTCACTATTTCTTGTTCGATATGTACATTGGGTCTTCCTCTTATAGGGGAAAGAGGAGAACAATTAAAGAAAAGGACTCCCTAAAATCTATTTACAGACCAGTCCATTTTAAGGACTCAATTTAAAAAAATGCTCAAAAATGTCCCCATCAGGGCCTTTCCTATGATAGGCTCAGATTCGAATTAGCATGGTGCAGAGATTCTAATGTTAAGGAACTAGTTAAAGGATGGTGGAATGAGTATTACATGGAATTAGCCTCGGCTATTTCGAGATTTACAGTAAATTAAAATGGGTCAGGAGAGGAGAGCACTTTCACCCCTCAGCTAGAGAGAGGAAGGCTTGGGCTTCTAAGATTGATCTCTATGACCGTTTGTATGACAATGGCTTGACCACTTTTTGTCAAATTTAGGAGTGGAACAAAACTAAGGAAGATTATAAAAAATGGAGCCTTTGGGAGGAGATAAAAGTAGAAACAAAGGTCTAAAGAGCTGTGGCTTGACAAAATACTACACTTTTCACACCCAGGCTTCTCTTAGAAAATAGAGGGTCACACTTTAGAGACTTACTATGAATGGTGTTGACTACACAGGTATGAATCAAATTGGCAACTTTGCATCTGATTTTTACAAAACTTTGTCAGTGGCTGGTACAGGTAGGGGCAGTCCAGCAGATGCAGGAAATGGTCGGCTGGTCTGACTTACACCAGCCAGCTTGAGTAGCTATCTGGCCTCAGGTGCCCGGTAATGGTTCTCTGTGATGGGTGCTGCAGTGTCGTCATTCCACTTTGTTGGTGAGCTTGGACGGAGGCACCATGGGCAGGGAGGTTGCTTCAGCATCGCAGTTGGGAGGAGTGGTGGTGGTGAGGCATGTAACGGCAAGAAAGGAGTGGCAGGGCACAATAACTCGGTTTCGATGCTGCTGAGAGTTGTGGTAACTCTGGGCGGTTTGAGCCTTAGAGGCTGCTGCAGGGCGGAAGTAGTTGGAGAGGCGACCAGGTGGTGTTTACAATCAGATAGCAGGTTGACATCAGGTTTGGCAAAGAGTAGGGATCAGGTTAAACTGAAGGGTGGTGTTTGCAGTGTATGGAAGCAGGTGAGGTTGGCTGGCGGTTTTAGCAGCTTCTGTGAGGTGCGAGGCTTCTTCTGCAATGTTTCAGGATCTGTGGGTTCAGGCAGAGGGAGACTAGCATTGTTGAGTTAAAGGTAGTGGGATAGCCATGCCCGTGATGAAGGGGGTGTGTGCTGGTAGACGGGGAATGACCACCAGCCAGAAGAAGGATAGGGTCGAGGGGGTGGTGAGGAGGAAGTGTGGCCGGTCAAAACAGAGAGGTGGCGCACAACAGTTTCCCACATGGTTGTTGCCTGGTGCAGGGCCAGCCAGTGGTGCTGCTCTGCTGTTGCACATGAAGAGACGAGCAGACTTCGTGGAGCTCTTAGTTTGCTGTCTTTGGGACAGTGGCTGTGACAAGCTAGAGCTACCGGGGAGAATGACAGGCCTGGCACCTGGGAACGATGGTTGATACTGCAGTGAGAAAAGAGAAGAGGTAGGCATAGAGGTCGACTGGTCGATGCAGGTGGGGGCGCAAAGACAGGGATTAGAGAAAGAAAGGCCACCTCGGCCAACAAGGGAGAGAGGGAGAAGGAGAGGGGTGCTTAACCTCAAATCTTTATTTCTTTATGTCTAATGCTTTGATAGGTACATTCGTGGAACTTTAATGAGACTCCACTTTGTTTCATTTTAGTTCCTTGAACACCCATTTAACAAAATCAGTCCTTACCTTTAAAAATGCGACTACTTTCATATGTAAAATATTTAAAATTTACATTAATAGTTTACATTAATGCCCTAGAGATTGAAATAACCTACAAAAATAAGAAAATGAATAAAATAAATCCTAAACGCTAGAATTATTTAAATACGGTCATGTATCTGATCGCGATCAGTTATACACCTTATTTATTGTCCAAAATTGGTGCTTATATTCTCTTCCAGAACACAGAAGAAAACTTTAGGTTATGAGGATAGTGTGGTGAAAAACATTGTGGACAATGCTAGGTTGTAAATTTTCTTATTTATGACTGTACTTATTCATAGTTGTCAAAGCAATATGGCGTTCAAAAATGTCATTTCCACTTGTGTGATAAGGCGGCTACTTAGGCATTGCTTAAGTGGTAGAATCAAATGTTAATGCTATATATATGTGTACATAATATATATGTACTCCCATATATAATATATACTTATATAGAGAGATAAAGAGAGAGGTAGGTGAAGTACATAGTAGACTGTAGACTTTAAAAGATTTAGGTATAACTGTATAAGATAGAGTTTAGGCATAAGCATATACATGTGTATATATTTGAATATTTGTATCGTGTGTACATGCATATAAATATGTTCTTATGTATATAATTAGGTGTGTTTACATTTTTTGGTAATGGTAATCTTAGTAAACTAAGTGTGAGCAAGAGAAAAAGAGGGTTTTTGAGTTGAGATACAAATTTATATTTTTTAAGTATATATTTATAATTAAAAATCTTCAAAATATATGATAGCATAAGTGATATGAAAGATTTTAAGATAATTTTACTATCATTAAATGGATTGGCAGGTGCATTGGTCACCTTGGCAGGCACACTTTGGGCCCTTAGAAAGGCACCCTTGCATCTTGGACTTACAAAAGAACCTTAGCACTTAAGGCAGTGCCTTGACAAATATGTACTTACTAGACAGTAGGTAATATGATATTCTAACATCTTTGGTAGATCTCAACCTGGTATTATGCTTTGTTGCCGTAGGTGGAGCGAACAAAATCTAGGCCAATTGCATCTGGTCTCCTTACACCATTTCAGGGGCTCTCATTTCTTGGACTTCAGCTTTTGTTGGGTCTTGGTATTCTACTCCAGCTGAATAATTTTAGGTAACCGGATAACTTTGAGCATGCAGTCATAGGTTCCTTTGTCTATATCCTTTTATTACAACATTTTGTTTTGCAAATAAGTAATTTATATGTGATGCGCTGTCTGACCTATGTAATGCAGTCTTCTATTTTCTGCTTATACTCAAGGTATCATAGCATCGTCTATACACAAAATTAGATTTACTTTTTCATGTAGGGGCAGTAATCATCATCTTATCCTAGCTTGTCAGAATGGTTCTAGAAAAATTAGGTACTTTTATCCACTCATGTAAGGATAAGACAACCTCACAAGGTCATCTTGAGCAACTGCTAAAGTCGTAAAAGATTACTACAATAAGAAATATTACTTTTCCTTGCTTTTGGAGCTTGGGAAGAAACTTTGCTTCCATTCCAATTAAGTTACCTTACTCCCATCATCGAAATTAGTCATTTTTATTCATAAGGATATAGCCAAATGTGGAAGATGTTTCTTATTGCCACCAGTGTTGTCTAAGTAACCGCTTAAGCGGTCTAGGCAAGCTAAAGTGCCTAGCTGGTTTTCTCTACCACAATAATGCATCCGCTTTGGACCGCTTAAGTTAACCGGATCTGCAAAGGCAGATCCGAATATTTCTTATTGGGTCTACTTTGTTAGATTGTTTAGTTATTTTGTATTAGTATCCCTTTTTTTCTTTCTATGTACTATTGAATATGTTTTTTCTCATTGTTATTTACTTGCTGTATTTTTTATATTGGCAAAATTGGATTGTGTTGCATATTGTGGATAAATAGTTTGCATATTTTATTAATTAATGATGTCAAAAATATTTTATAAGTCCTTTTTTATTTTTGCATTTACATATACATTTTATGTTTATATATACTTCATTGCTAAGATATTTTTTGTATTATTTGGTGGGCTGATTGCTCACCCCAATTAGTCATACTCAAATATTGGTGAATCGGAATCGGTACCCAGATCTGTGGGTACCAATCTAATCCAATCCTTAGGGAGGAATCTCAATCCAGAATTTAGAATTTAAAAAAAATAAAAAATAAAAAATTTCTAATCCCGATTCCGGCTGATTCTACCCGATTCTTTTTATAAAAAATCAAGAGTCCGATTCCAATCCAATCTCGGCTGATTCCACCGGGATTTTATCTCGGATCGCCTCTCCATTGGATCAGCCTATTATGATCTGTTCCAAGAATTGGCCAATCTCAATCCAGATCATCCGATTTTACAATCTATGGTTATACTGGCTACAGCTTGAGTGCCACTTAAGCAAGTGCTTTGTCGCTTAAGCAATAAAAGGACTATTGGTCACTTTGTTGCCTTGGCTGCCACTCTGGTCATCTGGCTCATATGAAATAGTAAAAAAAAGTCAGCTCAAAGCTATGTGCCTATGGCTATGATGCATTGTTATTAGTGGAAATATATTTTTGAATAGATAATCTCAGTATCTCACATTTTTTTTGGCTGCCCTAGAGAACTACGGACACCTGCTGCCCCCTACTTTTGGCTTGCGTTGATGTGGGCTTTGGGCAAGAGAAGGTAGTCTGGTTCAAAATCAAAAATGTCATTTTTAGGTTACTCATATACAGCATGCTGATGATACAATGTTTTGCTCTGCAGTGAAGATCATATACTTACCCAGGGTAATATACTTGTGCTAACTGTTAAAGAATCTGGAGTATATCCTGAATGTCTGCTTTTGGATCCAATTTTTATCGCCGATACAATTTTGAAAGTACGACTGCATCACCACTTCTAGTATTGGACAGAGGAGATAGCCTGCAAATGCATTCAATGAGACATGCTTGGAACTAAGATATGAATCTATTATTTATGTTCATGACTACTAGCATCATTTTTCACGAATATTTATGGTGAACTACATAGATCCACTCAAACCAATGCACTCCGTTCAATGCCATATTTGCAATTCAGATGAGAATTTCATTAGTTGGCTTTCTCTTTGTTTCTGCATAAAGACTGCCTGATTTATTCTGAAACTCAAGTGTCCAGTTTCTTGCCTCCCATGTTCAGTCTGGAAAATGATTTTTTATTTGTTTGTGGTACTTACTGTCTTTCACCTGATTGAAAGCTCAAGAATAACAACATTTATTCATTCTCCAAAAGCCGCATTTTAGGTGCATCGTCATTGTTGCTGGTTTTCTCCTATCCTCTAATGAAGAGATTTACATTTTGGGTATGTTGGAGAATTTTATTTTGGTAATGCTATTGTTCCACAAGTATGTGCTTAAATTGCTTTACATGTTTTTGCAGCCCCAAGCATTTTTGGGCTTGACTTTTAACTGGGGAGCCTTACTGGGATGGGCTGCAGTTAGAGGAAGCCTAGATCCTGCCATTGTTGTACCATTATATAGTGCTGGTGTTTTCTGGACACTTGTGTATGATACAATCTATGCGCATCAGGTAGCTGGACTATGTCCTTGTAGTGCAGTAATTTATTTTGTATACTTCTGAGCTTCACATTAGCAATAACCGTTTCTATGTTGCCACTAGCATTGACTATTTCTGCATTCAGGATAAAGAAGATGACCTGAAAGTGGGTGTCAAGTCAACAGCTTTGAGGTTTGGAGATCTAACGAAGAACTGGATTACTGGATTTGGGATTGCTTGTGTTGGCAACCTTGCTATCTCTGGCTTCAATGCGGAAGTTGGTATGTAGTAATTTTACTGCATAAGACAAGACTTAATGAGAAGTTTACTTGGACTATATTTGAAAATAGTTAATTGTAGTGTCTTTTCTGTAGGACAGCATGGCCATACTACACAGTTTTGACTCTCGCAGCTGGACAATTGGGATGGCAGATATGGACTGTTGACTTATCCAATCAAACAGACTGCAACAAGAAGTGTGTATATATACTATTTTCTTTTCATCCATGGAAATGAACCTAAGTCTGTTGGACAATGGACATCTTTAATGATTTAAATTTTCTTGTGATATTTTACTTGATTAGAGACTTTTTTTAATTGCCCTACTTGATTAGAGGCTTGCCTTCTTGTTTTATCTTCTGTTCTTTTTTTGTTTTTGGATACGGTGGGTTGCTATACTAATGCTAGATTAGCTAGCTTTGTTCTAGGTCTAGACCTACCCTCTTCATTGGTGTCTGGGACTTGCAACTAAACTTAGTTTGACATCCACCACACGTCCACACCAGCTTAAGGCTTGACTTATCAGAGTCCAGGAAGTCATTAAATATGACCATGGTTTGACTTCTCACGAGCTCCACGAGAACCGGAATAGCCAAAATCTTGATCTCAGTTCCAGCCTTCCAGGCGGTCTAGTTGCATGCACCGGTTGTGCCTGCGCCAGAGTCTGCCGCAGGGATGTACCCTGCTTGGGCAGGGAAGACGTAGTAACAGGTCCATTTGGACCTGATACAACAGAATATAGTCCCTTAAGTGACCGGATCAGTATTATCAGGTCCATCAGACCAGATAATCGTTATCCGATGCTTTAAAGCATTGGGATATACGGATCTGATATAAGCCATCTGATCCACTTGTCATCAGATTCCAGTGCTGATTCGACCCCAAACGGGTTAGATTGGATGAGAATCCGATGTAGAATCTATATGTGGGCCAATTTTTACTTTTTTCTGGTTTAGATTTTTTTCTAGAATCTATCCAAGGTGGATCAAAAAAGGAAAATATAAATAATATATAAGTTAAGAAAATAAGAACAAGAAGCACATATATCATCTTTTTGGTATTTAGGGTGTTCTGTAATTGTTCATTCACAATTGATGCAAAATATATTATATTTTTTCATGTAAGTGCATTAATGTATACATTTTAATATGATATTCCGACATTTGATCTCTAGAGATTTTTTCAAGATCTCTTCTTTTTCAACCCCCCCCCCTAGACGAAGCCGAGATCCATATGGCAATCCTTGAATATGACTTTTCATTGTCTCCTCTGCAAACAGAAGTTATTTATTCACTGCCATAATGAGTTGTTTAGTGGGACAAATTTTTCTATTAATGAAAGTGATGTTTCATGCCAAAGATGAATAAATTAACAATAATCTAAGAGCAATACTGATTTTGCATTAAACAGGCATAATAGTTTGCATACAAATACCATACTTTGTAAATGCAATGTACATATATGTATATGGCATGTAATTACCTTTGTCGGATGCTATGATTCTCTTTTTTTTCTATTTTGCAGATTTGTCTCAAATAAATGGTTTGGAGCTATTATCTTTGGTGGCACTTTACTTGGTCGACTTGCATCTTGAAAGGTTCACCTCTTGGGTATGTTCGTGGCTTAAAGCTGTATCCAGTTTGGTGTACTTAACACTTCTTCTACATTGATCAAATGGCATTTTAACATGGTTAGTAAAAGATTACTGTCCATGATAGAATTTTTTTGTTGTATTCAGGAATAAGTTCGATATCTTTGTTAAGAAATAAAAAATATTGTTTTATCATTTATGCTCGTCCTTGGTTTGGAGTTTTTACTTTTACCCATCAGTTGTGCTGACACATTTTCCTTTTTTCCAAGCATGCTTAGAATATCTGTATGTCTGATATGTTTTCTTCATAATAAAAGGGTTTGTACTTCGTTTTATTTACTGTGCCCTCATCTCTTCAATGCAATCAGTTAATTGAAGTGAAAGATCAGTGAAGTCAGCATGGAAGGTGAGTTCTGTCCACATTCCAGCATAAGGATAGGAACTAGAAGCAAGATCTCGTTGCTTGCAAGCGACATACTGTTTAGCGATATTCAGGTGGTTATGTGCGTCAGCAGCTTGGTGTTTAAGACAGTGATATGTGGGCACAAACGCTTGAGTCTAACCCCAAGGTCAGGGTGGGAATTCTCCACAGAGCTCTCTACCTAATGTCTTGTTTGGTTACAGTATTAAAAATGATGTTATATCAATTTTGATATTGATATCTGTTGAGGGTAGAGTATCAATAACAAAATTGTTATAGGTGGACACTTGTATTACAATTCATGTCATTTGTACTACAAATTTTAAATTCGATATTAATTAATAGCCAAACCCCTTGTGATGATTTGTCTTAATATCATTTTCAAAATCAAGAGTGATAGAAATGATTAATACTGTTATGAAGCAACCTGTAAATGCCTCCATGTTCTACTGGAGTATCGAATTTTAAGTGTGATGGTTAAATACGGTGAATAAGGCCTTAGCTTCTGAATTGGTATGATTTTTGGTCTAGTTCTGATTGTTGCAAGGCATCTCTGTAACGACCGATTAAATTAGCTGACTGGCCCAACAATCATTGCTAATTAAGAGCCTTCCCAGGAGGTCACCCATCCTTGGCTTACTCCCAACAGAACACACTTAACTTCGGAGTTCTTTCAACTCAACCTCCGAAAAATGGTTAACCGGTGTTGTTGGTAGTCCACTGATTTAATCTTTTAACATATTCACAAATCGGGGTATTACAATCTACCCCCCTTAAAGACTTGACGCCCCCGTCAAGATCACACACATCACATACCCAGGCGAGTCACACCGGACCTTCCGGCGGGTCATGCTCGATACCATATGTACCGACCGATTAAATTAGCTGACTGGCCCAACAATCGTTGCTAATTAAGAGCCTTCCCAGGAGGTCACCCATCCTTGGCTTACTCCCAACAGAGCACGCTTAACTTCGGAGTTCTTTCAACTCAACCTCCGAAAAATGGTTAACCGGTGTTGTTGGTAGTCCACTGATTTAATCTTTTAACATATTCACAAATCGGGGTATTACAATCTCTGTGCGATTGCTAGTGCAGAAGGTTGAGTCTTTAGGACTGAATTCAGCTCCTACTTTCTTGTTGACATTTAATTGGTATCATATACTATAATGGCTTGGTATACATTTTTGTAGCAAGTTTTCTTAATTTGCCTTTACTCTTTCCTTACATTTTTATAGAAAGTTTTAAATGTATGAACTATGAGCTTCCCGTGACTTGGTGATTTGGGCTGATTCTTCAGAAAGAAGTCATTCAAAATTATGTATGTTATGCCCTGTTTGGATACAATATTAAATACATGTCAGTGTTATTTTTACTATTGATACTAATGTTAGGTGCTACGGGGTGTTGGGCTACTAATTTCACATTTAAAATCCAAAGTACAGTAAGGACCACAAACTTAATACAGATCCCCATTCATATCATACAAACCCTACCTCAACAGCTCTTCTAGATGAACCCTCTCCACCGCTGCATCATCTGCTCCATCCCCATGGATGCTCCCAGCATTGACAACAGGGGCATTGGGACACTTTAGATGTACTGCAAGTGGATGCTTAGCACCGTAAGGCTAGGGCCCTTCCAGTCTCGGCATTGTTGGCATCTGCTTATACCATTGAAACTTTGCCGTCTTCCTTAGCGGCTTCTCCTTAGATGATGTGCCATCCGTGAAGTCGGAGACATCTCAGGCTTGAATGACACTTGGATCTAGGATGGATGTATACTTTTATGCTATCATTTATTATGCAATGTCTTGTGTCAGATGGACGGTTGTGTTTTTCTTTACTGATCTGTCAGATGGATGGTGGTGAGCTTAAGATGATGCTCGTATTTCTTCCCACTATCTCTACAGTTACGGATGTGTCGTGGTGGATGTTATTGGATTAATCTACTTTATTATTTTGATCACATGATCTATGAACATCGGAGATTTATCTGTTATTTGCATAGAAAAAATTTGAGGTTCTGCCATTGAATGATTTTTCATAGATGTTAGTGTTCTTGTTCATCGCTTCATCAGATTTGTGTATTTAACGAATCTCTCCTAACAGGATTGGACTTGAGGTCTCTGGCCTACCTTGAGAACAATGATCGGAGTAAGACAAAAACGAGTCTTACCCGTCCAAATGGAGTGATAACTTGGTTACAATGCTTTATTGCATGTGCTGCAATGTTCTATGATTCTTTAAATCCTTCCTCCAATCTGTATGGGGGCTTATTTATGTGTTAGTTAAATTATATATAATTTGTTGCTGATACAAGAGACAACCCGATTCACAGAACAAGAGGCAGTAAGTAGGAATCTTTGAGGCGGTAAGTGGCGGCTAAGAATAGACAATTGACCACCCGGTATCTTTTATCTGCAACTCCCAACTTCCGCCCTACAACTATGCCTGTCCCTTGAGCTGGAAAATAAGGGAGATGGTGAGAATCAGAAGAATTTTTTGTCGAAGAGGGCATGGCCTTCGTGTATGTATTTCTTTATTATTATCGAACAATTGTAACATCGGAGAAGACATTGTTCTTTCATTTTGTTGGCTTATCCGTTTTGATGTTCTTGTTGCGTGCTCTTGGATTCCAGCTCATTTGTATGTTCATCTTACTTTTCCAAGTTTGTCTTATTTCGCTTTTGAAGTTAGCATCACACGGCCCTCATTCCGCACCATTTTATGTTGGGGGTTTAACCTCCATTTCTTCGAATTTTTACTGCAATGTAAACGCACTGAATACGTTCTGACTTGACCTTTGCATCAAAGATCCTAATCTCTCAGTTTCTTTAAGATGCCATTAATGCAACGTTATAGTATTGCAATATTCGTACGGCTGACTTTGAATTTATAGAATCACGCAGATGACATCTGCCATCAGTTTTGATATTGGCATACTTTCATCGAACATTTAAAACTATTTGATACAATTATAATACTGGTACTTTTATCTGCTAAAAATATTGATACAGTATCAGGGCCGCTGATGGTCTAACCAACCAGGGCGTTAACTTCCGCCGGGTTAATCCAGATTGGCTCCACAAAATCTAACCATTTAACACAGGAAGGAAAGAAATGACACATCATCCATCCATAGAAACGAATAATGCAATTCAAGGGGCTGGTTGGCAAGTGTCAAATATAATTAAATCAGCAATAACTCGTAACTTAAGCCCACTTTGTTTTGATTTACTTGATATCTAATTTCTAAATCGATCAAAAATTAGATATTGAGATCTTAGATTTGTTTACGATAGTAACTAACTTGATAAATTACTTAATTTAAGTGATTTATTATATTTTTATTTTCAAAAGTGAAAAACTAAGAGGGGGTTTTCCACCACACAAATTTGAGCTGAAATTAAGACTTTACACATTCTATTGAGTCAAATCAAAAGTCACCTACCAGTGAATAAACATGATTATGTTCCGAAATACAAAGTCATCGTGTGAATAAACTACTCGTTTCAAGATGAAGCATCGGCATTTCAGAAACCGTAAACAGCTCAGTAGTGCAGGAGATAAGTCCACATGGAAACCGCAGGGGAATTTGCCGCTTCGATCAGAGGACGTAACAGGTGTTAGTCTTATATAACCTTTACTGTACTTTCTTTTGTTTCTCTGCACGCGGTTTTCCATATATCACTATCTGACTCAGGATTGTACCATTCGTCAGGATGCCCAGAACAGAACCCAAAATAACTTCGAGGGAGTTAAAGAGAATTCACAAAGCACGAGTACATGGATCATGCAGATGCAGCATAAAACAGTAATCTCAGTACGTGGTAACGCCCAAAATAAGCATCAAATTATGAGGAGATCAAAGGGGGGACATACGGAGCTTTATCTGAGAAAAATATGCACATCCAGGCATGATTAGATGAGAGTTACAGAGATTCAAGAGTAAAATGAAAAAACAAAAAACTCGTCTCCCCTAAGATACCCTTGTTTAAAGTAGGTTATTAAACAACATTAATTTCAAGAAAGAGAAATGCTGAAGGATTTCGTACGTGAAGGTAACTTCCGCTTAGATCAGAAGTCATCAGCCTAAATGAGAGAGCTAAAGGTAAAAGATTGCTTCCAAAGAAAAGCAAAAGAAATAAATATCGTTAAGAAGATTAAAAAGAATGTGCGATATGTAAAAATATAAAAAGAAAGATAAGTGATAAACAGTAAATGTATGAAATTACAATATTTGAAAAGTCTAAGTTACATGAGGTTATCGCCCCGTCACCTAGGCAAGGCACGGTGGGCATAAAATGCCTAGACCTGTCCAATTACACCTAGGGTGATAGCCTCAAGCATCTTTGAAACACTTCGATTCCTAATCATGGGTTTTGGTTCAGATTGTAACCCATTATGTGCTCGGATCCAAATGACTTAAACAAACCCCCATCATGATTTCCCCATCTTCCACCCGACTCGATGAGACTTCAGCTCAACCCTGACCAGAGAAGTGCTGCTCTAGATCAACGGAGACACACGCCGCCACTCCCGGAGAACCCAAACATGGCTGCTGCCGGTCCTCTTGTGTCGCTGCCTGCTGTCTTCTGATATCATTCACGATTTGTCCACATGTACACTTCCTTCTGAGCCTCCTTGCTACCCCTCAATGACTCAGACGGTCCTCCTCTTCCCACCCACCGCCCTAAGGTCAAGGCCCCTCTTCCCTCTCTCAGACCTTGTTCATCTTGTCCCTCTTCTGCTAAAGATCTTCCCGTCCCCTCCTGCTCAAGTCCTCTCTTTCCTCTCTCAGTCCTCCATTTTGGACCCCTTCCAGCAGAGCTCTTTTCTCAAACGCCTCAGAGTGAGCCACCTCCCACCTCTCCCTGGAGCCCTACTTTCTACCTAGGGGTGCAAACGAACCAATACGCTCGACGAGTAATTCGATACTCGGCTCGTTAAAAGCTCGACTCAGATCGTTTATTAAGTTAAATAAACGAGTTGAATAGAAAAAAAAGCTCGACTTATAAACGAGTCAAGTCTGAACAGAGACCTGCTCGACTAGATAAATTCACGAACAGCTCGTTTAAGTGTTCGATAAAATACTCGATTAAGTATTCAATTTATTACTCGATTAACTATTTATTTAAATAATTAAATTAAAAGATATTATATTTATTATATATTTATATTTTTAATATTATGTAAAATTATAATTTTTATGTTTAAATAGTAGTTTAAAATATTTTTTTAATATTTGAACTCTAAATTTAAGTAAACGAGCTCAATCTCGAGCTCAAAAACGAGTTTGAATATGAGTTCGAATCGAATTCGAGCTAAGTTGGCTCATTTACATAAACGAGCGGCTCGATGAGCCGAGCTCGAACTCGTCGAGCTTAAATCGAGTCGAGTTCAAACAAGACTTTTGAAAGCTCGTCGAGTATCGAGCTGAGTTCGAACGGCTAAATAATCAAACGAGCCGAGCTCAAACAGTGCCCTACTCAGCTCGGCTCGGCTCGATTGCACCCCTATTTCTACCACACTCTGCCAAAGCAACCCCCCCAGCCCTAGCCCCTTCTTCCCTTCCTCCTCACCCCCTCCCCTCGAGCCCACTCTACAAGCCCAAGCCCTGCCTTTGACCACTCTGTCAGAGCAACCCCCCCAAGCTCAAGCCCATTCTCCCCTACCCCTCAGCCCCTGCCCCTGAGTCCACTCTGTCAGCCCCTCTACTTGTGCTCAACAAGCCCCTTCTCCCCTCCCCCTCAGGCCCCTTCCCGAGCCCCCCTCTTCCCTCCCTCTGCTTCGTCCCCCTTCAGCTACCCCCCTACCCTGTCTCCCCTTCATCTCAGCCAGAGTCCGCCATCCAAGCACGAGTCCCCTCAGTCAGCCCACCCCCTCTGCCCGAGCCACCCTTCAGCTAGTATGCCCTGTCCCCTTGCTCTGCCAAATTTTTATTTATTATAAATTGATTAATTGATACACTTGAATGTTTCTTTGTTTATTTAGTGTAGTTAATTGTATATTGAAAACGTCTCAGTCAATTGAACAAACTCATTGAGTCCGAGACATGTTCTAATACTCAACCCAACCCATGACGATGGGAAGTGGAGAAGGTTCTATGAAGTAAACATCAGGAGAGGCAAAGAAGAAATCAACCGGTACATGCAATAATTGAAACAAACAAGAATTAAAAAAGTTTATATGATCAAAGAAGTAGAAGGAAGGATAATCTTTTTGCGCAGCAATATATGGAAATGAATTCACACGAATGAAAGGTCTGATAGACCATTTTTGCACACCTAATGTCTAATTCTGAGGAGTTCAAAGGTAAATTTTAAAAAAAATAAGAAACATTAGAAAAAAGACAGATAACAAGTTATTCAATATAATACAGGATAGATGTATCAAGCAGAGATCTCTTTTAACCCAATGCGACTGAATAATTTTCAAAAAATGTTGGAAGCAGTGGGCCAATTTGATCTAGATTTGGAGTTGTCATGAAAGTAACTCTGTTGGCAAAAGAGATTGAAACAACCCAATAATTGGGGAACAAAGAAAAAAAGAGTTAGTGAACCATGACTACAATATTGTGCATGAACGGATAGAAAGGAAAGAGCTCAATTTTCTTGTCAACGCTCCAACATGCAGTGTTTCTCAATTATATGGATGCTAATTCAAAAGAAAAAAATGCACGCTTGCTAGTTGATCAATAAAATTGTGTTGAATGTTGGTGTAGAAAATGTAACAACAAATTGTGGCCGATAATGAGACTAATTATATGGCTATAGAAAAAATTGCTTGTCTACACATTTTCATTTAATTTGAACATCATGTGTTGCATATTATATTGATTTTATGTTGGAAAGCATTTATAAATTATCTCCAATTAAGAGTACAATTCAACGTACCAAATATGTGACGACTTTTATTTATGGGCATGTTAAGATTCTTGTTATCAGAATTCGCAAATGATAAAAATAGAAATCTTGTCACACATTTTGCTACAAACTACATAAATTTGAAAGTTTACAAAATTATAAAGATGAAGTAAAGAGAATGTTTACCTCAGAGTAGTG
Organism: Cryptocoryne crispatula var. balansae; assembly: GCA_036172225.1. NCBI lineage: Eukaryota > Viridiplantae > Streptophyta > Magnoliopsida > Alismatales > Araceae > Cryptocoryne > Cryptocoryne crispatula. The sequence continues at coordinate 6,856,359 of CM069930.1, read as the reverse complement.
GACAATTAATCACCATAGATTGATGTAAAAAGATTTAATAAAAAAATAATGTGAAATTATTTTGAAGACTATCTTTTGAAACTTGAAAGTCTCTTGTTATTGCTTTGCATGTAAGAGATGAAAAAAGTCAGTCAGGAGATATATTTATGAAATGATGTATCATGCTAAAAAAGATATTAAAAAGCCATTGACAAAAAGTAAGAAAAATATGGTCCAATTTGTGATATTGTTGATCGGCATTGAGATTTCCAACTTTGTCATCCTCTAAATGTAGCGGGATATTATCTAAATCTCCAAAATCATTGTTTCGATCACAATATTGAGAGTTATGGTGACATTAAACAAGGTTTATATGATTACGTTGAAAGACTGAGGTCATCACTTCAAGAACGTGATTTGATTGTTGAAGTGGTGCCAAGTTATGGGTCCGTTTGTTTACATGGAAAATCTGCTACATGCGTTGGTTTTCAAAAAAATGTCTTCAAAAAATGTATTTGGTTGCCTGTAAAAATTAGATCACGTAAAACAAAATACCCAGCAATACACAACGATGGGGATTTTGGCATCCGCTTGAATGGAACATGGAACGGATGCCGTTTTCCACCGTGTAACTTTTTAAAAATGTATATTATTAAATAAGATATTACTAAGTTCAAAGCGTTAACTTTTTAAAGGTATGTATCAATAAGTAAGAAATTTTTTTATTCTCACGTGTTTAAAAAATAAAATACTTTTATTAAAAAACTATTTTATTATACTAATTACTCACTTAATAAATTTAGTAATAAAAATTTAGAGTTAGCAAGTATTTGAACTATTTTTTTAATTAAATTATTTTACATAATAATTACAAGAACCTTTTGTGTTAAACCATTACGTAGTACATATTTTATTTATTTTACATTGTAATTTTATAAAATATAAATAATGAGTAAAACAATTTCTATAAAAATTTTAATTTTTAAAATATTATATCCTATAATTAATTTTAAAATATAAACTTGATATCAGTAATTATTTTTAAATATTCAAGTAAATAAATGACTATACTATGGTAAAATTTTACATGAAATTAAAAATATGATTTAAAAATATTTGATTGACTAAAAATAATTTAAAAAAAGAATTTAAAATAAAAAACAAATGTATGTTATTTTTATGAAAGGTATTTGACTGATATCTAAATGATAAACTATATTTTAAATTTCATTAAAAATAACTTCATGTAAAATAATTTACTTAATTTATTTAATTATATAAATATTGATAAAAAATGTCTAATGGTATTATGTTCTACCTGAAGTATTTGATAAAATTTTGTAGAAAAATAACTACGGAAAACTAAATGAAAAGTAACTACGGACAACCAAATAACTAGCGTTGTTTTCGATTTTCATGGAAATAGTTATCGGTGAAAGACATTTTCTATGATTTTGGTTTTACATGAAACCAAATGGACCCTATGTTTGAAAGAGATAGGACTTTAAGACAACCTAAGACATCAACTCCTACTCAGTATATTTTTATTAAATATCTTAAACTAATGCATTATCAATACTTAGCAAAATTTATCTTGTGTAACAAATTGGTGGGTAAATTGAGAAAGTAAGGCTCCTCAATTATAAAATTGACAATACTAATCTTGAGTCTTATATGTAGAGTTTCAAGTTGTAAACGTAATAGGAGCACGTTTGATCAAGTAACATTTGTTAAAAAATAAATGTAAATAGTTCTTTATTTTTTTCATAGTCACTAAGAAAATAATTTATGTATTTTATGTATACGTTCATACAAAAAACAGAATAAATTGGAGCAATAAAAGTTTAATAATATGGTCTTCATACAATACAATCAAAAATTAAGAGACAGACAGATTATGAAGACCTTGTCCATAAAAATAAAAAACTAATGTAAAAATTGCTACGGGAATTAAGAAAGATGAAAGTGCAAGTGCAGTCTTTTGTAAAAGGCATCATATTACTAATGAGAATTTGATGACACGTTCAATGATGAGCAAGAAATGAGGATTCAGACAGTGATTGATGTCATGATACTTTTGATAGACATTTTAATCTCCAATTAATACCTTCTTTAAATTGTTAAATTTGTTTAGTTTATTGTTTCTATTTGGTCATTCATATATGTGTTGAATAATCCCTTCTTTTGCCTTGAATAATTTCTTTTAGCGTAATGTTAGTAAATTATTTAAAATTCATGTTATTAAGTTGTTGTTCTTTTCAATTTTAAATTGATATTGTTGATGTATTTTGTTTTAAAGCGAGTTGGACTTGCTGATTGTCATTCTTTTAAGTTAGTTGTATTTTTATATTTTCAGTAATTTAATATTCATTTCTGACATTATGATCTATTAGTATCTCATGCATATTTTAAATAATGTATATAAATATTAAAAATATGTATCTCACCTCAAGTGCCCGACGCAAGGTGACCCTCTCCTCGCATCAGGCTCCTTACACTAGAACATAGACAAAAGTAGCTGCATGACCTCAATCGCATACAAGACTTAAGTATTCCCCTTGTAGGATCTAAATTCTTCGTGCCCAAGCATAAATAAGAACACATTTAAACTGTATACTTCTTGTTGTGACATGACATATTGCATATTTGACAAGCATTTCCTGAAGATTCTTGTCGCTAGTCATTGTTATGGCGTCTCGATTGTTGTTATGACCACATCCGCGACCACCAGGTCGGACATCACAACCTTCATTGTGTTGATTGGATATTGTTCAAGCAGAATTCATAGTAAGTAGGAGGTGTACTCTCAACATTGTCATCACTCATCAGAGATACCAAATGTGTGTTGTTGAAGCCATATTTCATGACTAAGTAGCATACCATGAATGCCATCAAGAGACAGAAGGGAATCATTCATACGGGTGGTAATAGTGGTGACAAAGGATTCATATGCCTGACCAAGGCCCCCTAAAATGTAGAGGGCATGTCATTGGGAGCAACCGGTTCACCAACCACAGAGAGAATTAACAAGGTGCTTTACTTGCTGAAAATATTCAATGACCATGGAAGGCCCTTTCTTAAGGGTCTGAAGTTGAAGACGAAGTTGAAGAATACACACCTTCGGAGGTTGGAATGCCCACAATTTGTAGAAGCACATTCTCAGACATAGAGAAGATGATCCAACTGAGAATTAGTTGATCATGCTAGTTAGGAATATTTAGTAAACGAGTGTTGGAATCTTCACAAGGATGGTGGTGATTGGAGTGTGACATCGATGAAACCATAAAGATTATAGGTATTCAGAACTGGAATAGTTGAGCATGCTACACATTGTAGACTTGTAGTTAAATCTCGTAAGCTAAGCAAGAAGAAAATGAGAAATGTTGGGTAAAGTTGAAGGTGGCGAAAAATTAAAAGATAGTACCATTGAATTGGGCATGAGCATGACGCTGGTACTGTCTGCAGAGGAGGAGGCAGGAGTAGCTGGTTCGTGTACCATTGAGCAGCATGGGGACGTTGGTGAAAACTTTGAGCACTAGAGAAAATGCTTACGAGAGCGCAGAGATGTCACGCGGAGAGATGACATGACAGGAGTGACGTCAAGGCTGCGTTGCTGGGCAGCGGGGCTGGTAGGGCTCAAGCTCCTGGGTTTGTAGAGAGGCTTTGGGAAGCAGGCACAAGAAAGAATTGATGCAGGGTCGACTATCCTTGAGAGGGCACTGTTGAACAGCAAGACGACACGGATGGCACAGCACGCAGTGACGATGTCACAGTGAGAACGATGCAGGGGGGGAGGGGGGACTTTTCCCAGATGCGGAGGAACAATGGTGTGCACAATAGGAACCTCAAGGGAGAGTGCTGTGGAGAGTGGGGAAAGCCCACCCAGAGGGGGGCATGCAGTGAAAACCACAGGGAAGAACACCAAGGAGAAGAAACAAGTTCTGCAAGGGGAAAACAACTTGTGATGGGCCATAGCAGCGAGGAGGAAGGAACGGCACCAAAGAAGGGACAGCAGGTTCGCGATACAGAATCGATTATCTATGAGGATAGTGCAGCTCTGATACCATGAAAGATGTGCAATGCAAAAGACTGAAGAGGGGTTTAGCCTATGCACTCACCACCTCATATATGACTTCTATTTATAGAGTAGAGTTTACAATAGCTTCAGCATGAAGTTAGGAGGATCTGACGTGGCAAAATCAGGCTTACCCCAATCCACAAGGCTGGGAACATATCATGAAAAAGTTACAAGCTTTATCACTTACGGGGCTTATCCTTTACAGCCACCTCCGTGTACACCCGCTCAACCCACAGAGCCTGTCCACCTCTGCTGTTGCCTTAGTCCTCTCCACTCCACTAGCCATTACTCTCCCTTGACAGCCCCTTCCTCCCATCTGCTCACTTTGCATATGATGGCTCTAAAGACACCACGGCGTTGCCTCTGCCACCTCTGCACCTTCTCTGTCGTCGAGACGAGGGTGACGTGGGAGGCCGCGGTAAGACAAAGCTGCCCCCTGACCTACCAGCCGTTCTTCACGCACGAGAGCACATGCCCGTCAGGATGGTGCCGTGAATCCCGGGATCACACCGTGTTCGACTGGCCACATCACCCATTGTTGGGTCCCCTTCAAGTGCTCACAGGCACCACTTCAGCCACCACGAACCCCGCTAGGTTCTCGGCACCTCACGCGAGAGAGAGTGCACACACGTGGTTGCAGCTGCTGCCTCCAGCGGCCAAGTCACCCATCAAGTCCACCTTCACGCATCTGCAGGCACTGGCCCGGCTAGCCACGCCCCTCTCTCTTGCCTCTTCATGCGTGCAGACTCGCATCCGCCACCGTCTGTTGCCACGGCCCCCTTGCCTCACATCCTCACATGAAGGCAGCCGCACCTCTGCACGCCACGATCCCCCGGCGGGGTTAAGTCGCACCAGCACATCTCAGAGCCGGTTCAGCTGGCTCAGACTGGCTCAAGCCAGTTCAGCCCATTCCAGGCTGGTTCACAGTGTTTTGGGGTGGTCTAAGCCCGGTTCAGCATGGTTCAAGACCGGTTCTAGCCTGTTTTGGCCGGTTTAAGTCTGGTTTGCTTCTTTTGGGTATGTTTTTGTTTGTTTTAAGCATTTATAACACACTTTTGCAGCTTTTAGCATCGGTTCACCCACGCTGTCCAGCATCAGATTGTCACCTGATGACTCGATCCTGGGGGAAACTCGATCCCTGAAGTTCTTTCCACTGGGATTGACAAAGATCAGATGCCATCAGATTGGCTGATCAGCCACAGCCAACAGCTCTGAGGGCAGAGAGACATCCACCGGCCACCCTCTGCATTTCTCCCTGCCTAAACACAGACCCTGCGGAGCTGATGACGCATGATCTGCAATTTAAAATCCTGGATGCAGGCTGCATCGATAACCGGTGGATTCACAACATTAAGTTAGTGTATTACCCAAATACCAGGTCTTGACAGCACATCTCAGAACCCAATTCATCTTCATCTGCAGCCAATGCTCTTGCCCTTCCGGTCACCCTCAACCCCTTATGACAGATCAGTCTTTTAGTGATTTTTCCTGTTTTATTTTTTTTTCTCTGTTTCTTCAATAACCAATGCAGGCTAATCCTGGATTGGATTTTGTTCACTCAGAACGGCCAAACCAGGATAGGATTGCCCCTGGATGATCCAGAGGCCAATGTTGACTAGAAATCCTTGAGGTAAGTAGTGGATTCCCCAGTTATTTGGCAAGACAGGTCCAGATCAATAACTTTAAGCTGTGGATCTGTGTTGTTGGACCTGCAGTTCTGAATAGGAATCATGAAACCGTTGTCTTCCCCGCCAGAAACAGGGGAGTATAGCGCCATGCAGGGGAAGCCCAGTCACCCTTAATGGAGGGATCGTCCGATTCGAGCATAGTTGTCAAGGCGCTCGCCTAGAGCACCTAGACGGCAAGGCAGTGAGGCACTACTTGACCAACACCTTGCCGGGGAGCCTTTTGGGCCTTGAGAACTTAGGCGCTCAAGGCGCCTGCCTTGGCACTCAGGCTAGGCGTCTCAAAAATTTATACATAATAAAAAAAAATCTTTCGGGAGACTTTGCCCCCCTATACCCCCCACAAGGGACGCTACCCCCTTGACCCCCACAACCTGACTGCGTAGGTCAATCTACAACTATTCTACGTCCCTCGTTTAATAATATTATAACAATATTTCACTATCACTTGTACTATCACATATATATATAAGATTCATAATTATAAATACATGTTATATTCTTAAATTTATAGAAATCTATTTTAGCTCTCTTCTCTATCTCTCACACACATCAAATTTATCGGGATTAATTATTTCTCAAAATAAATATATACATATGCATACATAATTATATAAATAAAATCACATTTAAATGTATGAACACATAAACATACAAATTCTATTATAACATACAAATATAATTATATTTATGAATATATATTTATATGTATTAATAAATAATAATACATATAATACTAATATTTAATTATACGTATAATTGTGTATATGTATATGCATATGTATATAATACAAATATCTAATGTTACCGTCTTGACCGCTTAGGCGACGAGGCAGTCGTTTAAGCGGAATTGACACCCTTCAACGTCTTGGACGCCTTGTAGCCTTGACAACTATGGACCTGAGTCCAATCAACGAACAATCTAGAACAGTCTAACCCATTGATTGCAGAATCGCCGGAATCGGATCGGAATCGGCCGATTCCGGAATCGAATCGGATCAATTCCCTGTGGAAGCTTTGATTCCAGGGGGAATTCTGCTTGAATCAGACCGATTGCGACCGATTCAGCCAGGAATCGGTCGATCCGGCCGATTCCGCCGGAAATCGGTCTGTCCGGTTTAGTTTGATTTCCGGACCGATTTCAGACCGGGAATCAAAAGTGCTGAAATCGACTGCTCAGGTTGATTCCCACGCAACCAGCAAGCTGTAGCAACCAGAGCGACGATTCAACCCTCAAAATGGATCGATCCGACGATTTCGAGCTCGATCCCAGCTGTCAGCGCCGATTCCAGCGGCGATTCTGACGATTCCGATGATTCCAACAGATCCTTTCAAGGGATTCCGTCGATCCAAGTTCTGATCCACCTCGATTCAACCTCTTCTTCAATTCTTGATAGATTGTCTGTAAGATTTCTTCGCCGAAAACTCTGTACGTCCATTTTTACGCATTTTCGATGACTCCGAGCATGGTTAAACTTGGTGATTTCCAATCGAACAACTCCGTTCAAGTTGTAAGAACATCGATTGGATGTTCTTTGTACGGGAAAAATTCTGGAAATCCCGTACGCCTATTTTTACACATTTTCGACAAGTCTGAGCATGGTTAAACTCGGTGATTTCTGACCGAACAACTCTGTTCAAGTTGTAAGAAAATCGATTAGATGTTCTTTGTACGAGAAAATTTTCAGAAATCCCATACGTCGATTTACGACCCTTTCCGACAAAGATGTAACTGTCGAAACAGACCGAATAGTCTGTTCGACAGGCTGTCTGCTTCCCGAACAGACCCTAAAGCAATTTATAGGATGTCTAATAATTGAAGATGAATTGTTTACAATTTTTGCAGGTATAAGCAATGGCCGATCAGGGTGACGTAGCACCAGCACATCCTTCTGACATGGGATGGGAACACGACCACATGGTAGACGCAGCCAGAAAAAGAGTGCAATGCAAGTGGTGTTGAAAGGAGATGAACGGGGGTGTGTTCATGTTGAAACAGCATATTGCCAGAACAGGCGGAAATGTTAAAAAATGTAATAAAGTGCCGAGGGAAAAGAGTGAGGAGATGAGAGACTATATGACAAGTAGAGCCTCTCAACAGTCTATTAGGATTGAGTATAGGGAGGAGTTGCACGATGAGCTACTTGAGAGGAGGAGGGATCAAGATTTGCCTACATACGAAGGGAAAGGCAAGGAAAAGGCACCAACTGAGCCGGAGCCAGAGAGTGAGGACGACTCCACGGACTCCAAGCTTATACATGGTAGGCACGCTAGCAAGCGTACATCTGCTGCAGAGGAAGACAAGAGGAAGGAAGCATGAGGGTCAGGGTCCAAAGTTGACCCAGTTCTTGGCTGATCAGCATCGGCTCGCCCTACCCGGGACCAGGAGAGTGAGGGATGGAGACAGGAGCCACACCACCATTCTGCTAGCACTGAGTTTACACCGAGTGATGAGTATATGTTTAGGAAATAAAGCGCTGGACAGACAAATGGGGATTAAACAAGCCATAAAGGGGATGAAGGCAATAGGAACAACTGCAAAGAGAGCCGTTCGCCACATTGTGAAGTAATTTTTACATGCAGGTATCACTCTTAAAATGACTTTTATGTGTGTTTTATTTAGTTAACCTTATTTTTTGCTGATCCAATTTTTTTTAACTTAATGTAGGCATTCCAGCACATGCAGCCACTAGCCCTTACTTTCAGACTGCGATAGATGCCGTGGGTGAGGCTGGACTGGGTCTACAAACCCGAACAGTAGGCACATATATGGTGGTGGGCTGGAGGAGGAGGTGCAGGAGTTGAGAGAGTGGATGGATAACTTCAGATTGGTGTGGAAGGAGAGGAGTTACACGATTATGTGTGACGGGTGGACAGGTATCACCAAGAGAAGTATATTAAACCTCTTGGTGTATTGTTCTGCGGGGACCACGTTTTTTAAGTCGGTGGATACATATGGGAAGATTAAAAATGCTGACTATATTTTTTCTTTGATGGATGCTGTGGTGGAGGAGATTGGGGAGGAGAATGTGGTTCAGGTTGTCACTGACAACGAACCCTGATATAAGATGGCTGAGAAGAAGTTGATGAAGAAGAGGCAACATCTGTTCTGGGTGCCCTGCGCGGCACATTCTATTGATCTCATACTGGAGAATATAGGCAAGGAGGAGAGTGTCTATACCCTTGTCAGGCAGGTGCAGACAATCGCTTTATTTATTTATTCGCATCCCCGTCTGCTACATATTATGAGATCACACACAGGAGGGCACGATCTTGTCAGGCCCGGTCCTACACATTTTGCCACAAACTTCATTGCACTGGAAAGTTTACACCGGCACAGACATGCACTGGTTAGGTTTACGTAGTCCGAGGAATACTATAATTATATAGTGGATCACCTGCATAACAAGTAAGACCAACTAGATATTCTTGTCAGATCCGAGAGGCATATCACTGACAAGAGATTTTGGGAGAGAATTGCCTACTACCTGACAATCATAGAGCCACTCGTTGTGCTGAGGCTGGTAGACTCTGATAACAGGAACCAGATGGGGACCATGTATGATGTAATGGACCGGACAAAACTCAAAATAAAAGAGAAGAATCCCATATGTTACAAAAAATGGTGGAAGATCATAGATGACCGATGGGACAAGACTTTGCACCACGATGTCCATACTGCAGGTTAGTGGGTGATAAAAATATTTATGCTTACATACTTTAAGTTTAGTCAATAATTGCCTTATTCATAATGTTAATTGATAAATTTTTGCAGGATATTTTTTGAACCCCCACATCTGATATGGAGGACAAGTGGTGAACGACAACGAGGTGATGTGGGGTACACTATTTATTATTCAGCATCTCTATCGATCTTAGCAAGACAGGATAGAAGCTGAGATAGAAGTTGGAGTTTAGTCAATAATTTGGAGTCTAAAATTATTAGACAACTAATGAATTTTTAAAAAAAAAAATTTCAGATGCAAAGGTATAAGATGAGGGTCGGGGTATACTCAAATGCTGATCTGAGATATTCATGCGACAAACTGTCACCTGGTATACTTAATTATGATGAAGATTTTATTTTCTTATCTTATAAGTTATTGAAGATGCTGGGCTGATTGTTTGCCTTTTATTTTTTTTCATTTTTTTGCAGTTGAGTAGTAGGTTCAGGTGAACACCAGGAGTGGATGGAATCCACTTGCTGCCATTGGTATCAGGATATTCAGCCAGAGCACTAGTTTCTCTCATTGTAAGAAGAACTGCAGTACATTCAACCTAATACATACAAATAGGAGGAACAAGTTGACCTCAGACCGGCTGGAGAAGCTGATCTTCTATCATTACAATATGAGGCTATGCATCAAGAATATCAAGAATCGACAGAAGATCTCTAAGGAGCGATTTGCATGGTTCGCAGGTGGTCCATACGAGTAGAGGCATACCTCCACCACACCACCACTTAAGGAGGTAGACATGGATCAGATATTTTAAGAGAAGCATGCACTTACCTCCCGGATAAAGGAGAGGGCAGCCAGGGATCATCCAGCTGAGTTTGATCTCGATGACCATGCATGGGCTGAAGGAGAGTTTGATGGTGTTAAGGTCAAGGAGGATGCTTCAGCTCCACCTACTTCTTAGGCTCAGACAGGCCCTTCTTCTGCCCTAGCAGCTATACAGCAGCCACCTCCAACTTTAACCCTAGCTCTAACCCCAGCCGCCGCTACCCAGCCCATTCTTAGTCCAAGCAAAACGAAAACAAAAATGTCAACACGAAACATAGGTGAATTTTCAAAGTTAAAAAAATCTTTGGGTTGTGGTGGGACATCAGAGATAGTTGAAGATGTGAAGAGAAGGAAGCTGGAGATCAGGCAACCTGTAAGCCCAGATGATAGCACACAGGCTCCTTCTCACTCCTTAGTTGATGATGACGAGGAGTGCATACCAACGACGTAGCCATCAGCAACCCAGTCACCTGATTAATGGCAGTCAAAGTCGTATTTCACGCTGGATGAGTAGACACCACAGTAGTATTATATAGAGCCAGAATATCCAGCGTTTTACGATCCTCAGCAGCTGTGGATTCCTCCACCTGAGCCTACCTACATCCCACAGTCTGATGCCTACGACTTTGATAGCATGGCATCATCATTATTTTCATATAGATACGCTCCCGCACTTAATAGAAGCTGGGCACAACTGAGGAGCATCGACAGCAGGAACAAACATTGTTTTCAAGGCATCACCTAGGCGACGTCTGATAAAAATGTATGTCCTACAAGCCAATCATATATGATATGATTCGACATTTCTAAATATATTTTATTCAATTAATTAGGAAAATATTCATTATAAGTTCTTATTAGATGCGAATATCATAATGAAGTCCTTGATCAAATACAATGATGATTAAATCATGATGAGATCATGATAATGAGATTGATCATCTAGAGGTATTTGATCTAAATGTTCCTAGTCATAGGATACTTGAGATGGGACATCAAGGATCCGGATAGACTATTGTATGTGATATCTTCTCATATGATGAAGATGATCGATCTCATTGGTTATTAGTGTGGAGACACTGAGATACACATACAGATGCTCATTAGTTGAATAAGTTCACTGAAATTACTGAATTAGAAATCCTGAATGGTATCTTACCGAACTGTCAATCAGGGTTTTCTATCATTATAGTTGCATGGTTGGACCTTTGACCTGAGTCGTCAAAGATACCTTGTTGGGTGGAACTTGTGCTTTGACCATTAACTTATGGATCATCGTTTAGATGGTCCAGTATAGTGATGGATCGGGTACAAGGAAAACCCGATGGAGATAATTGAGCAGATAACAAGGGATCGTCCACTCTTGGTAAGTGAGAGTGAATGTCCTATGTGATAGTACTCTAAATCTCTAGCCAGGGTAGATAGGATGATTGAAAAATGAGCTTTCCAATTGATCCAATTCCGAGTACAAGATCCTATAGAGTCAGTACACTAAGGAGTTGACAGTCGATGCCGTACTCCTTTTCGACCGGGATATTGGATGGATAAAGGTTTATATCCATGCGGTAACTGATGTTGGAAATACTCAATGGAGATGAGATTAGCCCCATAGTCATTTGGGATCATGGGATGTGGCTTGTACCCTTCATGATCGGTAGGCCGATTAATCTATTATTGGATAACAGATTTAATTAAATTAAATATAATTATTCTATTTTATTTAGGCCTCAACCAAATAGGCTATTGGCCCTAGTGGGTCACATACAAAAGGACTTATCCACAAGTACAGGGGCAAGGGCGTAATTTATGAAGAATTTGGATTTTTATGAAAAATTCCAAAATTCTCTATAAATACTAATAGTTTCAGCCAAACCCTATCAAGCCAAGAGTGAAAACCATGTCCCTAGCCTCCTTCCTACCTCATCCTCTCTCTAGAAGGTGTCCATGGAGCTCTGTTCGGGAAGAGTTATCAAGGCCGGCGTGAAGGGAGAACATGTTGTGGATGAAGTTCGTGTTTATACTGTTGGAGACCGGACATTTGAACAGTTTGAAAAGATTAAGAAGCTCATCACCTTCCTCTCCATGGGATTATATGAATCCCTATTAGGTATATTCAAACCCGATTTGATCGATTTTCGATTTTCGTCGTTCGATTCCGATTGAGATAGATTCTAAAGGAAACTATAGGAATCGTCGCTTCCGTTTCACCAAATTTTTATAGACGATTCCTTACAACGCCTAGGCGACAAGGTGCCCCCAGAGGGGGCAAGGCAATGGGCACCTAGGCGCCTATTGCCTTAAATAACTATTTTATATATTTTAATAATAAATAATGCTAATTAAGTGTCAATATTACATAATTAAGTTGTTTTGGAGCAAAAATAACTAGTTCTAATAGTTAATTTGACTATAAATTAACATTTTTATAAATTAATAGCTACGCTTAAATAATTTCTTAAGTGTTTACTAATAGTTAATAGAATTTAAATAGTAAAACTAACTAATTTGTCAAGTTATTTAGTCTATGTAACTATGCACTTTCCACATTATTAATTGACTTGCATGGTGTCAAGTTATTTTGCATCATTTTTTACATATATATTTGTTATTTTATCTATTTTATTATATAAAAAAGGCGTCGCCTAACGTCTCGCCTTATCACCATGGCACCAAGGCAGTACTGTGTCGCCTTAATCGCCTTGACAACTATGGGAACAAGAGGAAGGCCAATATCCATATCATGAATATTGGCCTTAGATTGATAACATGCATATTCATATTTTTATGTTTTCATGTAATACAGTTAAAATTTATTATACTTTTTGCATCTCAACATGTACTTAGCATCTCTTCATGTTCGTTAGCAATTAATCCATGCGGATGCATGCTAATCTTATTTTAGAATTTTTTATAAACCATTTCCTATTTTTAGAATTTTTTTATTATTTTTTTGAATTTTTTTGATGAAACAAAATTAAAAAAACCGATCCAGGCCGATTCCTAGATCGATTCCCTTCCCAGGAATTGGAATCGGAATCGCGGATCGGTCCCCCCCGATTCCAATTCCAATTCCAATTCTGGAATCATTGGTTTGACCTTGTTCAACCTAATCCTGACAGATGCTCCTTTCAAAATCAGTCTCCCTCTCCACACCTAAATCGGATCAACAATGTCAATCCTAATCTGGTTCAGCCAATCCTACAAACTGTCCGTAGAAAGTGGATTCATGCAATGATGTAACCTCAAAATAATAAAAATTTGGAAATTCATTTTCCTGTTTGATTTGATTTTGATTTGATTTGATTTGATCTTAACATTGACTTCTTAGGAAAATAAGTGATATTCCATAAAAGTATTAAGTAGGGGCCATGATATGCATAAAAATATAAGTTTAGGTCGTTAGGTTCTTTGAAAATTGATTTTTGACCCCTCCCTGTCGAAGGGTGCGAAGATCCAACATTAGTTACATCGAGAATGCTCGAATACCCATGATTATCCGTCATAACAACTCATGGAATAGAAGAACGTGCATCCACATAAATAAACATTCACACATGCACATAGGAGAAACAGTCCCATGAACTTGATGGAATGCAAGCATTTGATTTGTTTTGAATTTGATTTGATTTACTTTAGTTTGAGTTGGTTAATTAAAATTAAGTTGAATTTGGTTTGTTTGATTAATTTGGATTTGATTTGTGAGTTTTAATTTGATTTGAGTTGAATTTAAAAATTTTGAATTTGTTTTGATTTTGGTTTGAAAATCGATTTGAGCTGATTGAAATGGAGTTGAATTTTGAATTTGATTTAAGAGGTATGATTTGAAATAATGCTTGACAGAATGAAGATTGTCTTTGCACTTAATTAGTTTATTAAAGTTTGCTTGGAAATCTGATTGGTTTATTTCAAGAAGTTAGGTTTTGCTTATGGGTTGTTATTTTATTCATTTGGTTAAAGTTGACTTGCGTGTGTTGAACAAATTGGTTTACAGATTTAATTTGATTTGGTTTAAATTGAATTTATTTAGTTAGAATCCATTTGAATTTGTTTAGTTGAAATTGAATTGGATTTGGTGCTTAACAGATTGTTAAAACTTGGAGTTTCTTTGGCAGATTCGCTATCAACTTTGGTTTAATTAAGACTGATTCATGTTCAGTTTTTGAGATTTATTTGAATTCGTGGTTTATTTTATGGCTTGGTTCAGATTCTGGGTTTAATTAAGTTTGTAATTGGTTTAAGAGTGTTCTGATTGATTGTATGAAGATTCAGGTTCAGATTTTGGGTTTTGACATCTGTTTTGGGATTTAGTGAGTTAAAACTTGTTGATCTTTCTAGTTTGAGAGTTTGATTGGAATTTCAGGTTTTTGTTTGAAACTCTCATATTTATGGTTTACTTGAGCCCTTTTTTTATTTGGATCATGTTCGATTTGGAGAAAATTTAGTTTGGATGTATGCTATTAAGATTGGATTTGGTTTAATTATGGTTCAGTCAGGATTTAGTGCCTTTTATTACATTATTCTATTATCTTTTAAAACCGCTTGAAATTTGGCATGGTTGGCTGTTGGTGTCAATTTTTCTTAAAAGAAAATCAGCAAAGAAAAAAGTGAGCTGGTCCGGCCCTCAATTGGGCAAATCAGGCCCTCCATGGGCCCATCGGCCCCAATTCTAGCTGACCAGCCTTTGTTTTCACTTAAATAATTATTTTCTGGCCTTCCTTGAAACCCGCTTACGTACAGCCCATGGGAAGAGAGAAGTGGGCTGTGGTCAAGGCCGATTGGCCCAGTCAACAGGCCCAGCTGACCTGTCCAGCTCAGCCGCCACCTCAACAGGTCCCACCGCCCTGTCCACATCAGCATCCACCTCATCTTTGACCAATAAATGGCATGGGGAAAGCCAAGGGACTGGTCAACATGGGAAATCTCAAAGGGTCAGTCAAATCTTTAATATCCTTGGACAATTCAAGGATTAAAGAGAGTTTAAACACAGAAAAAGGTGAGAGAGGCATCTGTACGTACTCCCCAGCTGCTGCTTCATCTCCCCGTCATCTCCTATAAAAGAGGGAGGGCGCCCAAGTCAAAGGAGGCTGGCTGAAGGACGCCGATAGGCTGCTGCACCGGCTGCTGCCCCTCCTGCGTGCACCTACTCTCCAGCACCTGCCAGCGGCCAAAGGAAGAGGAAGAAGAAGAAGAAGAAGAAAAGAGCTGCTGCTCTCCTCCTGCCCACGTGCATACCTGCCAGCGGCCAAAGAAGAAGGAAAGAAGAAGAGAAGGAGAAGAAAAGGTAGGGACATACACATATTAACTATGTAGCCCTTTAAGGGCACCCCTTCCTCCTCTTCTAAGTTCTCTTCTCAACCCCTCTCATGACTTAAACCAGCCTTCATCGTCATCGGCAACCCATGGCCCAAAAAATGGTCCCTATCAGCCCCTGTTCGGACCACCTAAACCGCCCCTGTTCAGTCCACCTGAAAACCTTCCAAACAGGCCCAGTTCGAGCCCATCAATCAAGCCCAAATCTGGCCCTCGCCCAGTCCATTAAGCAGAGCCAGAATCCGGTCTTAAGACCCCTAATTCTGCCCATTTGCAGGGCTTCTGTCCGGGCCTGCAACCGGCCCATCTTTTTTGGTCCTGAACCAGGCCCACAACCGGCCCATTCCTGGTCCTAAACCAGACCCACAAGCAGCCCCCCTAAACAGGTCCATAACCTGTCCAATTTCCTGCCCCCTTTTTCTGCGCCCAAAACCAAGTCCCTATGTGGTTCAACCGAACACATCCCCTAAATCAGGCCCAAAACAGGCCACTGGACAGCCCATGCCTAGCCCACGTTCGGCCCATCTGTCGGCTACCAAAACAGCCCACCTGCAGGTCCACTTGGCTCAGCCGACACCCCCACCTGCAGGAGCCTTGAACAGACCCTAATCCAGGTTCATCTTCAGCCCAAATCTGGCACCCAATCAAGGCCCAAAACAGGACCCAGATTGGCCCCAATTCAGGTCATGTCCAGCACCCAATTAGCCCATGTTCGGCACTCAATTCAGGCCCAAAACAGGACCATTTTCAGCATTCTTGCAGCACATTCCAGCCCCTTCGTGGCTCAACCAAGTGGCCCTTTCACGGGTCCAGCCAGCTTCCCAAGAAGCCTATCTGCAGCTCCCTTGAAGCAGTGCAAAAAAAAGAAGAAAAAGAAGGTCGCAGCAGCCCCCTTGTGGCTTGTACCGGCAGAGAGAGGGATGAACCTCAACAGCCCTTCCACGGGTCCGGTTCTCCTCTCAATTCACCAAGGAAGGGATGAACTTCAACGGCCCTTCCACAAGTCCGGTTCTTCCCTCAACTCATCAAGGGAGGGATGAACCTCAACGGCCCTTCCACGGGTCCGGTTCTCCCCTCCATTCACCAAGGAAGGGATGAACCTCAATGGCCCTTCCACGAGTCCGGTTCTCCCCTTGATTCACCAAGGGAGGGATGAACCTCAACAGCCCTTCCACGGGTCCAGTTCTCCTCTCAACTCACCAAGGGAGGATTGAGCCTCAACGGCCCTTCCACAGATCCGGCTCGGCCTCCTATAAGCTGTCCTTCCAAACTCAAGCAAAGATTGAAGCCCGGCTTTGAACGCCGATGAAACATGGACCGGCCCAAAGTGGCTTTTAAAACAAAACAGAAAAAATAAAAATCAGAATGCGAAAGCAACTTCTAAATTAAGGAGCTTCACCCCTAGCGGGGAACTCCACCTTGGACAGGGGCGCGGGCATATTCCCGTAGCCGTCGATCCGGACGGGGGCACGGGCAGGTTCCCGTAGCCATCAATCCTTCCCCCAATTTGGCTAAGTAAAAGCTGGCCATTTTGGATGGGTAAATTTCACTAAGTCGGAAAATGACCGGCATGCCGTCGTAATGCTGAAATTTTCCAAGGTAGTGAAAAGAACCTATGTTGGGGGAAAGATTGATCATATTGTACACCGATGTACCACAATCTTCTATGCAATGAAATGACTCGTTTGTCAACTTGAGATGCATGAGTTTCGGGCACCGATTTGCAGTCCAATGGGCCGGATGAGATGCAAACTGCCAAACAAAATGTAATATAAGAAATCTGGAAACTTCAAAGAAAAGAATCAATAACCAAACCAGGTTCTGAAATGGGACTGTCCCACCACATTTGCAGACCCCTACACAGGTCCCAATCGGTCTCCAAATCAGACCCTTACACAGGCCCTGTCCGGTCCCTAAATCAGACCCCAACCAGGTCCTGTTCGGTCTCCAAATCAGACCCCTACACATGTCCCAAGCCGGTCCCTTTGTGACCCAATCCAGCCCATCTGTAGGCCCACAAACAGGCCCATTTCCTGGTCTTCATCCAGGCCCATAACAGGTCCCTTTGAGACCCAATGCGACCCACCTGCAGGCCCACTAAGCAGACCCAAAACCTGCCCCTAAAACCCGCAGCGAAACAGCCCCTCGGCAGCCCCATCCAGAATACCCCAATCAGGCCCACTTGCGGCCCAGCCAAATGCCCCTTGTGAAGGCCCATGTCGGCCCATTTAAGGACACCTGATTAGACTCCCTAACCAGGTCTTTAAGCTGCCTTCGCTCGGCCCAGATCAGGTCCTAGAGCCGCCCCCAATTCATACCCCAGTCGGGTCCATTTTTTTTATCCCATCCAAACTCCTTCAAACAAGCCCCTTTGTGGCCAGTTTACTTGCTCTTTCTGGCAACCACACCTCTGCCCTTTCGTGGCTCGGCGGAATCCCAAATCAGTTCTTAAATAAAAATCAGATTTGAACAATCTACCAAAACAGATTCTAACCGCTTCAAAGATCTGGTTTTAGCAATTTGAAAATTCACTTAAAAACAACCGATCTTCGACAAGAAGGAACCGATTTTAAATCAAACTTCCAACAAGAATCAGATTTTGATCAAACCCAAAACACATAAATTTCAGATTTTAATCGAATCTGTCAACACCAAAAATATCAGATTTAAGCAATCTGCAAAAAAAACAGATTCCAACCAACTTCAACCAAATATGAAAAATCTGATTTTGGCAATCTGAAAAATCCATTCAAAAAGACACCAAACTTTGTTTAAATAAATGACAAAGATCAACCTTTTCAAAAGAAACCAAACAAATAACATTCCAAACATTCAAAAATGTATCAAAACCAACATAAAACAAAAAATCCAGAAATCTGAATATTCAGAAAACCAACCAAATAAAAAATCTCAAACATGCTTAAAACACTTTGATGTAACCTCAAAGTTCAAGGTTTTGGTTTTGGAAATTCATTTTCCTCTTTGAATTTGAATTGATTTGATTTGACCTTAGTACTGACTTTGTAAGAAAATAGGTGATATTTCATAAAAGTACTAACTAGGGTCAACGATATGTATAAAATTATATGTTGAGGTTGTTAGGTTCTTTGAAATTAATTTTGACCTCTCCCCGTCGGACGGTGCGAAGATCCGACGTTAAGTACATCGAGATAACTCGAATACCCTTGATTAATCGTCATAGCAACTCATTGAAATAGAAAACATGCATCCACAAAAATAAACATTCATGCATACACATAAGAGACGACAACCCCATGAACTGGATGGAATGCAACTAATTAATTCACTTTGATTTAATTTGAGTTTAGCTTGGATTTGATTTGAATTGAATTTGTTTGATTAATTTGAATTGGTTTGGGTTTAATTTGAGTTGAATTTAATTTGTTGATTGCTTTTGGTTTGGGTTGGAGTTAGATTAATTCGAGTTTGATTCAATATGAATTTGTTTGGATTTGTGTGGAATCTGATGAATTTAATTTGGGCAGGTGTTCGGTGGGTTGTTTGGTTTAATGTGAATTTATTTTGTTCATTTGAATTTATTTTAGTTAAAATTGGTGCTTGACAGATTGCTTAAACTTGGAATTTCTGTTAACAGATTTGTTCTCAGTTTTTGGTTTAATGTTCTGTGTTAAGATTTAATGAGTTAAAATTTGTTGATCTTTCTGGTTTGAGAATTTAATTGGATTCTTCAAATTTCTTGAAACTTACAGATTTCTGATTTGCTTGAGCCTCTTTTTATTAATGCTTGGATCTTACCCGGTCTGCAGAAAAAAATTTAGTTTGGATGCATGGTACCAGGATTGGGTTTGGTTCAATTAAGAATCAATCAGGATTACTCTTTAAAACTGCTTGAAATTTAGCATTGTTGGCTCAAGTTTAATTAAGTTTAAGGCTAATCCACTTCATAATTCATGAAGTGCTTGAGACTGACTTAAAGATGACCAGATTTGAACGTTTTGGGTGAGATTCGGTTTGATTGAGGCCTAGCTACAGAATTCTGGTTGAGTTCAGAACTGGGTGGGGCTTGATGTTCAATCGGTTGGAAATGGCATGGATTTAGTCTTCAGTTTTGGAGGTTTAAGTTTCTGATTTTCTGTTTCTGAGTTCTGCAGGTTGGTAGATTTCACATTTTTTGTTGTCTCCTCTGGACTTGCTGATCATTTTAGAATTTCAGATTTCGGGATCAAGCTGTACTTCAGATTCTGCTGGCTTCGGTTTCTTGTGAATTTCAGAGTCTTGGTCTCCTACATATTCCAGACTTCAGATTTTCTTGCAGAATTTTGTAACTTCGGGCCTTCATATTTTCAGACTTTTGTTACAGGTTTTATGGATGGACTGTTTCATGGGCTTTTCGGATTCATTCTTCTGGATTTTGTGCAGGTTTGCAGGTTCAAATTTCAGATTTACATGCGTTTTCAGAAACTCTATTCTGCACCTGGTGGATTTAGATTTTGGATTTTAAAAAATTCAGATTCCAGATCTGGCATCCAAACTTCAAATTTTAAACTTTGCAGATTTTGTATGCTTTGAGTTCAGACTTATCACACTTCATATTCTGCAGGTTTGATCTACAAACACGTGTTCAGATTTCTCAAATTCAGTTTGGGCTCTCTTCCTTTCTTGCTTGGCCGGGCACACCCTGCCCTCCTACAGGTCGAACTGGTTCCCGGGTCATCTTGATCAGCTGAAGGTTGCTCAGGAGACGGACGGCTTCTGTACATTGTAGCTAGACTTCTTTAACGCAGGAAGTCGAGATGAGAGGATCGACACTTGCTGTAGCTGATTTTTTTATGTAAAACCTGCGGATGTGTTATTGGAGACCAGCAAATGTATGTTATTGGCATTATTATTATTATATTTTTTTTGTTCTCTCTCTCTCTCTCTCTCTTCTGTATTGTTTGACAAATCGGATTGAATTATGGGATGTGGGAGAAAGATTAATCAACATCACTTTCTTTCCTTTGCGCCAGAAAAAATTTCCTTGATAGGGACATGTGAATATAGCACCTGTTCGGAGATATTCCACAAAAATTTAACTCCGAGTTGATGGCCTTATATAAACATCGACTTGCATAACAACTCTCTCTTTTTTTTCTTTTTTTTAAGATTAAATTTCTCATAGCTCTTTGTGAGCACCAAGAAACTTATCTCGAATGAATTTTGGGAATCAAAAATCGACCCCACAGAGAAAATTAAATCCCGTACGGCCTTTTCATAGGCGTTAAGAGATTTTTAAAAAAAAGAATGGATTTTGGGGAATTAGAAGTTAACCCCACAATTATTATTAATCAAATTAAGGGAGAGTAGCCCCGGTCCGTAAGGACTTGTGGAGGATCTCCCAAGGACGCCACCTCATCAACCTACGGTTTAGCACGTGGCTATCCCATGGTTCAAGGGTGAACATCCTTTTAATTCAACCTTTTACTCGAATTTAACATTTTTTTTTATTGAATCTCGCTGAGTCATTGTCAGACCCTCGGTCTCTGATGGATCTCCCAATCACGCCCAGGTGAAGCCGGCTCTCTTCTTTCCTCTTCTCTCTTTTCTCCTTTTCTCTCTTTTCTTTTATTCCCAGACAAGCTTGGGCCGGACGGAGGGATGGGTGGCCCGGCTAGCTCAGCCGTGCGCTGCTGCCGCGGTCCAGACTTGGCCGCACACTGTTGCGGTTCGGATTTGGCCGCGCGCTATCGCGAGCTTGCGGACACGCGACTGTGCGGAGCAACCTGCCTCCGGCGACCCTGCAATCCGACGGAAATCCCAGACGCGGGCCGTAAGCTCTCAGAGGAGGGGCAATGACTTCGCGGCTTCCCCCAGGCAAAGCTGGCGTCCTGAAGCTAGTCCGACGATGGCTCCCGGCTGGCCGAAGGGGGGATGAAGGGCGGTGACGCCGCTGGCCCTCGACGGTTTAGGCGAGGACGGCGATGGGCGATTGGCTTCCAGGACCAAGGGCGATCAGAGGGGATGGGAACGACGACCGGAGTAAGCAGCTCCTACCTCCCGCCTCCCTTTTTCCTCGACGCAAGCTCTCCCTCCTTCTTTCTTCTTTTTCGCTTCTGCTCGCTGCTTCGCGATACCCAACCCCTCAGCCTCTTTTCCTCGCTCCCCCTTGCGCAACGCCCAGTCCCCGCCTCTTATCGTCCGAGCTCCCTCCGCCTAGGAATAGAAGGTCGCACCCCCTTCCATCCCGTCCGTGTTGATTGCGGGATGGAGGAGTCCGCGGGCGTGACTTGCCCCCATTGGGCCTTGCGGTAATGGAGGAAGGTCCTCCCTGTGTTGCGGCCGCTTGCCCTCCTTGGGGGGTGTCGACGACGGCAGCTTCCGGCGAGGTGGATTCCCTGCCTTCTGGAGGATCCGTGGGCGCCCATATATGCTGACATGGAGTATGGTATGTAACAAACGAAATAACCTCCCTTCTCCTTCGCGCGCTCAATCGGCTGCTCGGGGCCGTTCTTCCTTCTTCCGGGGCAGGTGATCTCGGACGAGGGTTTTCACCTACACTTGAGGTCCTCTTTGCAACGGGACCTGCGGCTGCTTTCGACGGAGGACTCTTCGTCGGTTTCCGTCGACGTGGCCATCGCGGAGGGAGAAGAAGATCGCAACGGCCGCCTGAGGCTGAAACAGTCCCGATATCGCCGGCAATCACTCTTAGGACATCCACGCCTACTTCGGAGGTGAATAGTGGCCTTCGTGGTAGCGGAGGGTGGAGAGGGGCTTGTGCGTACCTCCGGGTACCCCTGCTCTTCCCGCCCCCATTTTCTTCTTGGCACGAACTAACCCCTTCTTGTTCGACTGTTTTATTATTTTTTTTTGTTGGACATCGACGAGATGCGTTCTGTTTTTTTTATTCTCTCCGAACAGGGAGAAGAAGTATGATACATGTTTTTTTTTTCAATCTCACATTTGTATGCTCATCCACGTCTTTGTGTCTACCTTCGTCCGTCATGCTTATCAATTCGTCCATGTTGTTCCCTTTCCTTTTGTCACCATACAGCCCTGGTGCGGTGTATCCAGTAACATCCAGTTATGTGTACTTATGTGACGACCCATAAAAATTTGTACGTGAGCAGAGCTAGAGCTTTTTAGGCTGTACATTTTTGGCGTTAACACACTTCAAACACATCAAAATTAAAATCAAAACAACTTGAGTCGATCAAACTCAAATCAAAACAAAACAAACCCAAACCAACTCGGTTTGCATCTCATCGGACCCAAAAGGCCGCTGCCCTTTTGAGTTCCTTATTTTCTGTGGATGTGCATGTCTCCGAAAACAGGTTGTTGCGACGGTTAATCAAAGGCGTTCGAGCCGTTGCTCGATGTAAGGTAACGCCGGATACTCGCACCATCAGGCAGAGAAGGGTAAAAAAATAAAAATTTCAAAGAACCCGAACCTCGGTTCTTATATTTTTTTAAACTATCACTGGACTACCTAATATTTTAGGTATCATCTATTTTCCTAGATAAGTCCGGAGATGTCTTTCTTTCTAAAGAACAGACGTAAAAAAGAGATTCACACATTGGCTCATGTTTGATTGGGTTAAGATTAATCCATTTCATAATTCATGAATTGCTTGGGACTGATTTAAAGATGACCAGATTTGAATGTTTGGATGGGGTTCGATTTGATTGAGATTGAGTTACAGGATTCTGGTTGAATTCAGAACTGGACAGAGCTCTATTTAATGTTTGGCTTCAGATTTGATGCACTTTACAGTTTGATTTTGATTTGAACGTCTTGCTTGCTGCAGATTTGTTTCAAAGAGTTCTTCTTTTTTAAACCTTGCAGATTTTTTTTGTTGAACTGCAGATTTGTTCCAACCTTGATATGGACTTGATTTATTTAAATGAAACTGATTTAAATGTTTGTAGTTAAAGATTAGACTGGATGGCTTGGAACCCTCAGCTCCCTGACCCCTTTTGATTTCAGGTTTATTCAAAATATGTTGGCATCGTGAATTTACTGGCTGAGCTTGATTTGGTTTAGTTCAGAGAATTTGATTTGCCTTCACATTTTTAAGTTTTTTTTTGTTTGGATTCAAATTAACAGGTTAAGATATCATGTGTTCTCCTCTTGATCCCAATTCAATCCCCAGATTTAACTCCACGTACAGTTTATTGAGTCTGTCTTAGTTTTTTTTATGTGCTTGCTTCTGTTCACGTCCATATGGGGCCATTCATGTCTCCTTTACTCTTGACAGTACATGGAACATGAAATTGCATTGCTTGCATCAAGTTACAGATAGTTGAAAGAAGGGCATGACAGCCATGTCTCCTGTGCGTTTAAACCAGCTCTTTTAACCTCTCATGGGCATTATGAAATCTGTCCCATCAATGTGGAATTGAGCATACTCCATCCTTTCGTAGGCATATCGAGAAACAGCTCATATTGACTTTCCATAACCCTTCATGAGTTGATGAACTGTCTGCTGTTGTAAACTGGTAAGACATTTGGATGTCTACCTTAAGAAGAGGGTCAAGAGGTGGGTTTAGACCCGGCCTCTTGGTTTTCCTTTGTTTTGGATTTTTTTAAGTTGAGCCGAAGCCATGAGGTGGGTTTAGAACCGGCCTTATGTTTGCCTCGATTTGTTTAAATTAAATAGATTTTTATTTAGTTTAAGTTGATTGTTCGTTTTATTATTATTATTTTTTGAATTAATTATGAGTCAAGAGGTGGGTTTAGAACCGGCCTCTTGGTTCCCATTTCTTTTGAATTCGTTTAAGTTAAGCCGAAGCCATGAGGTTGGTTTAGAACCAGCCTTATGCTTGCCTCGGTTTGTTTAAATTAAATGAATTTTCATTTAGTTTAAGTTAAGTGTTTTTTTAAATTAACTTCAATCCTTGAAACACTGTTCATCCAGCAGGTCACTAGGCCTCCACGGATTTCATTGGGCCCGGTTCAACAAGGGCCGGCCCGCTTTCTTCTTCTTCTTCTTCTTCTTCTTCTGTCACTGCCTTCTCTGGTGGGCCCCACCAATGTTGACCCGCGGGTCAACTCCTCCCGCAGCTGCTCACAGCCGCTTTCTCCTTTTTTTTCACTTTTCCTTTCAGCAGGCCCCACCATATGTCACGGTGGACATAAGTTATGGAAAAAATAATTCCCACGACGCTTTTCACACCATGACATCTCCTCCTGGCAGCGAAATCATCCCATGGTGCCCACAACCTCGATCGGCTGCAACGGCGCCGACGGAAGGCTAAGAAGACCTCGGCAATAGCAAAGGGAGGTAAAGACCTTTACCGGCGATGGCGGAAGAGGCTAACGGCCTCAACAATGTCCGCGACAGTTTGCGGAAGCGAATGAAGGTCCGGCAACCCTCTACGGAAGAAGAAGACTTCGGCGGTCCTGTTGGCTCCAGTGGATGGTCCAAGCTCCTATGGTATCCCTAGCAGGATGAAGAAATTGATCCAGCGGCTCCCACAACTCTGGAGGAAAGAAGAACAGGCTTTGGCGGCGTAGACAGCTTCAGCGGGAAGAAGGGTGGCTCGGCTGGACAAGATAACTTCGGTACTCCTTCTAGCCGCTTCTCCTCTCAATGCCCTCTTCTCCTTCTCCGAAATCCCTCAACCTTCTCAAGGTCTCCAACCCCGATCAATGCTGGCCGTGGTTCCCCTTTTATAGGCTCCCAACCTCTCGATTCCGTTGGGAAACTTGTTGAATAGGAACATCCACCTCCGAGACGGACGCAGAGGGGTCCAATATACACGGGATGGACTTCCCTTAGCTCCACGATCCCCGTACCTCTCCGTTGGTAAACCTGCCGAACAAGGGGCTTAGACCTTGAGACAGATTCGGAGGGATCCACTGTACACGGGACTGACTCCCTCGAATGTCTTCCTTACCGGGGAAGACATCTGCCAATAGATGAATCTCGCTTAGGACCGGACTCTCCTTGCTACACAAGATTACCTTCTATCAGGGGAGTCCGATTCGATGTGGAAATTGACCGAAAACCCTCCCGACTCCGCCTCTCAACCATTGGGAGCACTATAGTCGCGGACTGGGCCTCGGACACCCATGTGTTAGCAGCTCCAAATGCCAAATGGGCCTCGGCCATGTTCTCCCTCAACCGACAGTGCTGACCGCCTCCTCTTCTTTTCCTTTTCTAGGCGCTGCAGGTCCTTCCACCTACTGTGACCACATAGCAAGCTGCACCGAGTGGGCATTTCTATCCTCTTGACCCACTGTACGTTTGATGTTTCCAACAGGGGTACACAAGTGTTTGCTTTATTATCGGCCTTTTGTTACTTCAACCTTCTTGATTTTAGCTTATAAGAAGAGTGACCCCTTATTTTCTTGAAAAAATATCGGTGTCAACATGCAATAGAATTTCTGGGACTCATGCATGCTGGCATTGCTGTGGTCAATCTGGCTCACCAGAAATGAGATATTCTTCGAACACGTGTCACATACATCACATTTCAGGATGACCCAATCTTTGGCCTAGATAACGTAAGGCTTCCAGTAAGGAAAGGCATAAGTTTGAGCTGTTTGAAATCTTTTAGGAGGCAAAGCTTTTATTTTCTTAGAACTTCTTTGAGAAGGGGGTTTTTGTTCGTGTATCTTAGGCGGTTGATCTTGATCCTATCACCAAGATAAGCCACCTACTCATAATCTTCCCTTTTGGTTTGTCTATGTACTTTTTAAATTGCAATCAATTGTGACATCAGTTGGTGTCACTTCTGAATAAATATAATAATGCCACGTGATTAAATGAAATAACGTCAAGATTAAATAATCTTAATCAATTGTCAAACATATAGTGTTGAAGTCATATGCAACTGCCATCTCCACAATAGTGGAGTTGAAGCAATGTAAACAGACGTGGCCAAACCAGATTTTGGCTGGAACAAACTTGAACCAAGCCTTGTTCCATTTAACAAACCATCACTATGCAGACGAAACAGGAGTTGTTTAATGAAGAAAATGTTAATCATACAGTTAATGTCAAAAACACAGTCGTTGCACCAATCCAATGGAAAGTGATACCTAAACTATTTGCCATTACCAATCTTAAGGATTTCTAGAGCACTTGCCAAGTCCGAGGATCTAATGATTCTAAACTGCTCAGCCCATAGCCCAGGATCCACAACTTAAGCTCAAGACAATGGGGTAATCGGGTGGTTTCAGGTCTGAGGATGCCCCCACTGCCCATATCAGGTGGGGAACACAGCAGCAATGGTGTGGAGCAAAGGCTGCCCTCCAACTTGTCTGTCCCACTCTAATCTCATAAGAACCCCACAAGATGTCATCTTTCCGACCACCTCAAGGCAAGGTCAAGAAACAAGATGACAATCCTAGATGTATTATCTGTAGTCTTATGCTAGAGCAAGGAATTTGGCCCTCTTCTTCATAATGAACATATTGAAAATTAAAACTTACAGTTGGGCCTCCTTTATATTTTTGTATAAAAAATAAAATATATATATAGTTAATTTATACTACTAAGTTAATTGTAAAAAAAGAAAAAGAGTAAGTTGGTCTATCATACCTCAATAAAGTCTTTTAGTGCTGAGTGATACTTAAGAGCTAAGAAGACTCGACTGTTAAGCAAGTAAAGCAAGACACAGGTGTATCTCACGAACGATCTCTTCACACTTTTAAGGAAGTGAAGTGAGACACGAGTATGTCTTATGAACACTATCCTCAATGCCTTGAAACAGCTAGTTGGTCTTGCATGTCCAAAGGAAAACTCTTGAACTGCTTAGCAGCACTAAAGAGCTATAAAGACTCAAGAAAATGAAGTGAGACATGGGTGTATCTCACAAATGATCTCTTCAGGTATATAAATATTTTATTTGATTATGTATAATTTTTTTTATATATTTTGATAATTTAATGGGTATTAAGTTATTAACTACTTTTATGGGTGTTTAAAATGAGTTTTATTGTTAAGTCTCTAAGATGGACATAGTGAAAAAAATTAATTTAAAAATATATTATTTGTAAATTTTCCCAAAAATAAATTAGATTAAAAATAAAAAATAAATGATTAAAAAAACAAAAGATGGATTGGCCCACTCTGCGGGACCATTGCAGCCAAATTGGCTGGCTCATCGCAGCTGAATAGGCTGCTCCCACCCAATCTGGCCATGATGGGTGGAGCGCTAGCCGCTCCTGCGATTGATTGACTGAGCTATCATTCTTTTTGAAGGTGGCCGAAGCCACAATTCATTAAATAAATGGTAGAATAATTACAGGGTAAGAGTAAAAAATAGAAAAAAAAATAGATTACTATCAAGGCAGTAGTAACCTAGAAGACTACAAGTATCCGCTGATCAGTCATGGGCGCAGATCAGATCCCAGCAGATCCGATTGGATTGGCCAATCGTCCATTAAACCATGTACTAAAGCAGAATCCTTACTGCTGCCACACGTCACCACCGGAATAATCTGTTTCTGCTCAAACATTCCCTTATTCATAAATTAAATGAAGGATGTTTCTCAAACAATTGGTGGTTTTATTTATATGTAAACACACAGTTAAACACAATAAACATATAAAACAGGAGCTGTCGCATGTTCTGGAAATCTAATGGTCACTATGCACGGCACGAGTTAAAATTTAGCTTAAAGAAAAACCAGCCAAGAATGAAACAACCAAAGGATACCACTTGTTGGAGCCTTCTCCTGGAAACTAGTAAAAATCCTCACTGCAGATAAGTAACACATTTTAGCATGTAAATTCACTAATTATTAATGCAAAAAGTGCACTTATGAGTTTAGTTCACCTATAGAACCACAGAAGTTCATGAAAAATGTCAAGAAGCTAAGCTGCCCTGTACTTTTGTTCTGCAACAAAAACAACATAACCATAAAGAAAATAAACAAATTGTAGAAAAAGTAATATGCAATTGCAGCAATGGATGGAGAAAATAAAGAACCATATGAAATTTTGAAGACAATCATAAGCCCCATGACTTGACACATCAATTTTGACAGAGGGATACAAGGACACCAATGGTCGTCCACATTAGTAACTCATTTTAAGCACAAATACAGGTGAGAAACCACAGAACTAGACACCATTTGTCCTAAAAGGCTAAAACAACATAGACATAATAAAAAAATAAAGAGTGAAAACACACTATAATGTGGGATCTCATTGAGGAATATGGTAGAGGAAAGGGATGATGGTTGGAGGTGGCATGCAGGACTAGCTGCGACCATGCACTGCGGTCAAAAAATTGATGGTCATAGAAATGTTCAAGAATAGTTTACAAGTGCTTGAGCTCAAGAATAGTGGACATGGATATCCAGGGGATGGAAAGAGAGAGACAACTGCTATGGGCTGTCAAGACAGGAATATGCCTGACCCTACAAAAGAAGCACACTATCTCTTCCATTGAATGGTTGAATTTTGTATTCTTGTGGGCAAAGAATGAAAAGTAGATAATTAGAATAATGGAAGCCCCACACCATGAACTGTGCATGTTTCAAAAACATTTATCTGAAGCTTTATACTTGCTCATTCAATACAATAGTTCACCCAATCAACTTTCCTAGTTTCTACCCACTTTTCATTATTTTGGCTCCAGATTAAAACTCTGCACAGTTTGATTTGCTTTGTTTTTGAAGCATTTCACCAAAACCAAAAAAAAAAAAATTTGAAACCAGACTAAAAAACAGTTCTTTTTATTTGGTTATAAATTGAATCGTGATTAAATATGATTATTAGTTATTTTTATATAGCACACGACTGACTCTAAATTAATATTTAATATTTATAAATTTATAATATAAGTAAATAAATATCATATTATCTGATGTAACCTCAGAATTTAAATTTTCCTTTTTGGAAGAAGAATTTGTGGTTTGAATTGAATTAGCTTTGAACAACTAGGAAGATAGATGGTATTCCATAAGAGTATAGCTAATTTGGTGATACATATGAAAATATATGTTGAGGTTGTTAGGTTCTTTGAAATTTTATTTTTGATATCTCCCCATCGGACTTATGAAGTACCAATGTTAATTACATCGAACAACTATTCAAACACCCTTGATTAACCGTCATAACAATTCGTGAATAAAAGACATACATCCACAAAATGAATGCATAGGAGCAACGACCCTATTAACTTAATAGAATGCAAACAATTAATGTGTTTTAAATTTGGTTTGATTGGGTTTGTTTGGATTTGTTTTGAGATTTGACTTAGTATCTTTCATCCTGTGAAACTGTCTTTTGGATTTAGTGGGTTATTTAAAATTTATTGATTATTAAAACTAGATGTCTCCTGACTTGAGAACTCGGTTTGAGTTTGATTGAAATCTACAAAAAAAAAAATTGAAACTTCCAGATTTCAGATTTCTTTGAATTGTGTGAATCGATTGTTCATTTGTTATTAGGATTTGTCATCTTGATGATTTTGATTGGGAGTTTGATTTGATTAAAACTTGGTATCTTTTATTTTTGGGGTTTGTTACTCATTTGATTAAGACTTAATGTCTCTTTGGTTTGAAGATTCTACAATGCTTTGGTTAGCGGATTTGGAGATTCAATTTGCTTTTGGTTATGAATTGACATTTTTTTTATCTTGATTGATTACAGTTCATTCGGGGACTTGCCTTTTTATTTAGACTTGGCCAATTCATTATACCAAGATTTGATATCTCTTTGGCTTGAAAAAAAAACAATTTTGTTTGTTAATTCAATTGTGTTTATTTTGAATTTATCTGAGATGATCGAAGATCGGGGTCAATTATTCTTATTATTCAATTCAGGATAACTTTAAGGTTGAAAATAGACTTCGATTTTGCTATTTTGGATTTACTAACTTAGATACTTCTTGGAGTTTACAAACTCCAAGTTTTTTTCAGAATCTTTGGTGTTCCTGAATTTTCCAGATTCTGTGAGCTTTCAGATTTCTGAGTTCTTACAGATCTTCCGGCTCTCGGACTTTTGGAGATTTCCAGTTTTCAGCATTTAAGACTTTTTTGTCTCTGCATTTTTCTAATTTTTTTTACTTCGCTGGATTCCAGAATGTTCAAAATTCTCCGATTTTCGGACCTTCCAGATTTACCAATTTCTTGATCTGCTGATTTTTGTAGAATCTCTCGGCTTGGGGGTGCTTTGCAGGTTTTCAGATTTCTTCTTCCTTCTTTTTTTTTGTGTTGCATTCTTTCAAGCTTACGGGATTTTTTTGAAGCTCCCTCTTAAGATGGAAGTGTGCCAAATATGAAATTCCACTTCATTGAAAGATTTTTGTACAAAATACATGTGGAAGACATGAATAACCACAATCCCATCGCATGATTTTAGGATATAGTCCCATTGGCTTTTGATAAGCACGTGGGGAATCTCCCCATCAGTTTATAAACCTCATTAGCACACAATTTGGCATGTCGGCATGTTTAATCATGCACAGCCTTTTCATGGCTTAATGGATATATTGCCCCCTGTCGGGGCATAATAAGACATTGGGATCTTTTAATAGATCTTTGTATGTCTACTTTAAGAACGTAGGGGCAGGTACAAGATTGACCCCCCAACTAGTTCATATGTTATATTTCTTTGAAGTTAAGCCGAGACATTGGAACAAGCACAAAATTGACCCCTCAACTAATCTCGATTGTTGAATTAATTTATGGATTTTTATTTTAGTTCGGTTGAGGAATAGAATGGGTCCCGGCACTCTAGTATCATCCTCAACAAATTGATTGCTAATTTTAAAATTGTTTTTATAATAGATCCACTTGAAGCACTAACCAAACAAATTGGTCAATAATTTTCGAATGTCAATCACCCTACCTATCCTTGCACGGGACACTCGGATGGGGTCTTCTTTTTTTAACATCATGGATCAGGTGGGCCTCACTAGAACTTGAACATAAGAGGAGGTAGCACCGTTCACCTATTCTGGCGTTGCAGCAATACAAGGAGGAAGCCGATGATTGTGGTTGATCTTGAACGACACCGGAGGCTTGAAGACTTATAGAAGGGAGACCCGGGGGTTCCTTTGATAGCAACGGCAACCCGGGAGGGACCAAGAGATCTCAACAGTAATTGACGACCTTGCAGCTCCTGACCACAATGACAGACGGTGGCATACGTGTCCCCGACGACAGCGACAAGTAGGCCAGGTGACTTCAACTACAACAGGAGGAGGAGTGGATGGCTCCAATGGCTACAGCGGACAAAGGAAAGACTCCCAATGGCAGCCGCAACAAAGGGTGGTGTCAAGTAGAGGATTTGACGGTGCCCGCAATGAGAAGTTGGTCTCCGAGGGGTGTCGAGGGTGGTAATGATTGGCTATGGTGCTATCAGTGGTTGCGGGGCTTCAGCATGAGGAGTAGAAGAAAAGGAAGGATGTGATGTTGTCGGCTGATGTCTGTCACGCCACAACAGGGGAAACAGGGGATTCTTTTATTGCAGTTGAAAAGGACGACACGGAAGACTCCGGCGGATGAAGTAGCTGGCAGACCTTGATAGCTCCTTCCTTCCTCTCTGACCCTCTCTCTTGCTCTCTCCCTCCCGCACAGGATCGATTGCAGTCTTCTTATAGACCCGGCACCCTTAAGCTTCTGGAAGGATCACGGAAAGGTAAACCGTGTTTATGTGGGAGTCGAAGTACCCCACATTATTTGAAACTACCTCCGATAGGCCCTGCAACCTCTCCTGACTCCTTGAAAGGCCATGATCGCGCTATCCATGGAGTCCCGATCAGACTTGGATTCTGTCAGGATCAATCTACGTTGGCCTCAACCTCGATCACGGTAAGTTTCCTATTCCGCTGGGTGCTTTTCCGTTCCTGATCTCAACTCAACCAAGATGCTATCATTGATCCCTATTAAAAGGGAAGGTCTTTGCCCGCTTTGCAGAAGAATCTTCTCCTTGCTCCCAGTCGACAAGATTTTGTCCTTCCATGCTTCCTTCCTTCTTTACCTAGGCTTGTCAGACTTCCCTTGGAAGCAATCGGGCTCTCCTCGAAGAAGGATACAACAGCACCAGCAGCTATGGAACTATCAGAGAGCCTTCCAAAATTCATTTGAAGCCATTAACCTCTGCCACTTCGTTGTGCATCATCTCCAACATACTTTGTAGATGTTAGAACTGGAACTGTAACTCGTCGAGACTAGTTTTGACAAAACTTGCAGAGTGCCTAGCTCTCATGTGCGGCCTTTCTCTTTCCTGAACCAACACAACTAGGATCGAACAACAATCCTCACCCTTAGGTAGACACAGGCGGACTTCATGGCAAGCTGCAAAGATCATGGCACAGTCCAGTGTCAAGAATACCTCCAGGAAGTGTCGGTATTGGCTACGGCAATCTTTTGGTACCATCGAAGCTGTGCGAATTGTTGGACCCAGCTACCTGATCGGTGCAACTAGGGCTGTAAACGGGTCGGATTCGGTAGCGGAATCACCAGAATCCGATTCCGATTCCGATAAGGGTTAAAGGGTTTCAATTCCGATAATTTCAGAATCACTATGTTCCGATTTCGATTCCGTTATCGAAATCGGATTCGAATTCGATACTTTCCGAAATACATATTAAATATTAATTTTTATTCAAAAATAAGTTAATAATTCACATATAATTACTAAAATTTGATATTGTCTCTTTAAAATTTTATTTTTATCATATTATCAATTTATATAATATATTTTATAATATATTTAACTTTATTTTATTTAACTTTATTTTTATATATTTATTTTTTATCGAAATCGGATTAACGGAAACGGAATTAACTGATTCTAATTCCGATTTAGAAAAGCTATCGGAATATCCGATTCCGATTCCGATAACTTGTAGGATACAAAAATAAGTTTCAAACCCGTTAATTTTTATCGGAATCGAATCGAAATATCAAAATATCGGATTCCATTTACACCTCTGGGTGCAACAGTCTCGTGAGCTCTACCAACCGTCCATTGCTGTCGCTGACCACCCTCCACTTCTCCATGGTGGAGCCATCAGGTTTGAGTTTGCAATGGGATCGGGAATTAAGTTTGATCCAAGCTCTTATTTGTGCTCATTACTAGCCCGATCTTATAATTCTCTATCACTACTTGAACCAACATAGCCCACACCAGCCCTTCTCTTTTTTTACTGGAGTACTAATCTTTCTACTATCTGGGCATAGAAAGGCTTGGACCCTCAATGTCCCGGTTCCCCTTCTTCTTCTTCTTCTTCTTTGTTTTGTTTACAACTACAGCTGCCCTCTTTGCTTCAATCGGCAAGAATCCCATCACACGAGGAGCCGTTTCTATAGCCCCCTGTATGTAGCTTGATCATTCTGATTTTTCCCTTTCTTCTACTTATTTATTTATCATTATGAAATTTCCAGGTGCCAACATTATCATAGGTAATCCAATACAAATTACATGAAAAGCTGGTTAATGCCCGGTCCAATTTCACAAATCAATGAAACCAAATTGATCTTGAGACCTAAGAGGCTAAGACAGTCCAAATTCCTGCAAAAAAAACAACTAAGGCGGAGAGTATTGAGTATCAAGAGTGGGAAACGGTCCTCTCTCGACCGACATATTAGCCGATACATTTCAGCTCATATCAGGCACATTCTTAAAATATTATTCTGTTAATAAAATAACAAAAGCATCAAAAAGTAAAACTTATTTATTATCACTTTCAAACAAAAATTGTTTAAATGATGCATTAGCTATATTTTATATACTTAACTAAACATAAATTAATTTTCAAAATATGAAGTTTTAACTCCAGTGCAGCTGGATTGGTTGCAATTGGGTGACTAGATCAATCCTAAGAACCATAGCAGGTTGGATTGGCTGATACGGCCAGTCAGGATGGACAGCTACTAGCCGACCCAGTCGCACCCATGATGGATAGGCTGATCAGTCATGTGAACAAACTGGTCTAGGAAGGATCCAACACGATCCTGACTTCCATGATCGCAATAATTTGTTCCATATATCATAAATATAAGGTAGAAAAACACCCTGGTTAAAGTTGTATCTATTTTTCCTAACTAAAAGATATAGCTAGACTCACATTTTAGCTTTTATAAGGGGTCTCGAGTAAATACAGTCCCCTCAATATCTTACAACAAGAAAATGCACACCTTAAACAGCTCCAACAGGGTGACTGAAGCCTGAAAAGCAAGTTTCTTCTATTATATGCAAATTAAAATATTCAGATACCATATCAATATACAATAACCTCAATAATGACTCGGACAGCATTGTTGGTTGTTCTCTCATCTGCTCTTATTGTTGATTATTCACTTTTTTCCACCCAGTTACAAATGTGATGCTCCTAAGCTTCATTTAAGAGAGAATGAATAGAAGATCTTGAATGACATCTTAAAAAACATGTAACATTTTCAGTGCATATCTGTGTTGAATGTTTACCTTCCAGTACATAGGAAGATAAGAAACAAGCAAGACAAAGGTCCAAGAGAGATGCAACAGTTGAGTTGCTCAACATGAGCAAGGCTGCAGGGTGGACAAGCTTCTAAAGCCATTTGCTTGAATTTGAAATAATGATAGAAATGTTTAGAGGACAAGAAAAAGTATGACAGTGGGTAAATTACAAAACTTAAGACTCTAAAAAGTAGATGAATTTGCAAGACGATTTGCAAGTGTATCATTATGTTCACGTACATATTAGAGCATAAACTGTTTGCTCTGATGGCAGCAGACACCACCTGTAGACCATAGATTACGGAATCGGTGGAATCGGACCGATTCCGACCGATTCCGGAATCGGATCGGTGGATTCCGATCCGATTCCTGGCGGAAGGACCGATTCCGGGAATAATTCTGCGGAATCGGTATGAATCGACTGGAATCGGTCGGAATCGATCCGATTCCGACCGATTCGTTGTGGAATCGGTCGATCCGACCGATTCCGATGGAAGACCGGTTGAACCGGCCCCGGTTCGATTCCCGGTTCGATTCGAGGACCGGGAATCGAACCGATTCCGGCCCTAAAAGGGCCGGAATCGACCGCCGCGGTCGATTCCTTCGATCCCGCGGCGGTAGGGCTCGTCTCCGACGATTCCGCGGCGATTCCTCAGCGATTCCGGCATCGATCCGGCGATCCAGGCGTCGATCCGAGCGATTCGGTGCAGCGATCCGTCGATCCGGAGCGATTCAAAGACCGATTTCAGCGATTCCCCGGGCGATTTCGGCGATTCCAGCCGATTCCAAGCGATTCCTTCAGCCGATTCCGCCGATCCAAGCTCCGATCCGCCTTGAATCAACGTCTTCTTCGATCTTTCGACCGAGTTTTTGGTAAGATTTCTTCGCCGAAAACTTCGTACGTCCATTCTTACGCGTTTCCGACGAGTCCGAGCGCCGTTAAACGTTGCGATTTCCGACCGAATAAGTCCGTCCAAGTTTTAAACTATCCGTTTAAGTTCATTTTCGCACGGAAAAATTCCGGATATCCCGTACGTTAATTTGCGACGATTTCCGGCAACTACGTAACCCTTTAAACATACCGAATGGTGTGTTACTGGGTTGTCGCTTCCCGAACAGCGTCTAATTCATTTTTTATGTTATCTAATCATTTTTAAGGCATTGTTTACAATTTTTGCAGATACAAGCAATGGCCGATCAAGGTGGCGCGGCACCAAGACGTGTTTCCGACGTGGGTCGGGAACACGGGCAAATGGTGACCTAGTCGTAAGAGGGTGCAGCAGCAAGTGGTGCGGGAAGGAGATGAACGGGGGGTGTTGAACTGAAACAACATATTGCCTAAGGTGGAATGTAAAGAAATGGGAATGTAAAGAAATGCGACAAGGTGCGCCCAGGAGAAGAGCGAGGAGATGAGAGGATACACGTGACGTGCAGAGCCTCTCAACGGGGCCGTTCGGATCGAGCGCAGGGAGGAGTTGCAGGACGAGCTACTCGAGAGGAGGAGGGACCGCGATTTGCCTACCTCCAAAGGGACAGGCAAGGGGAAGGCAGCAGCTCAGCCGGAGCACAGAGAGCGAGGACGAGTCCACGGACTCCGAGCTGAGACGGGCTAGGCACGCTAGCAAGCGCGCATTGGGCCGGGAGAGGAGGACGAGGAGGAGGGGAGCAGAGGGTCCGGGGTCCGAGTTGACCCGCCTTTGGGCCGATCGGCATCGGCTCGCCCTACTCGGGACCGAGAGCCCGACCCCGTGAGACAGAGCCGTACCGCCGTTCCACTTCTACCAAAGACTCGATTTACACCGAGTGACGAGTTTTTATTTAGGAAACAAAGTCACGGGCGGATGGGGATAAAGCGAGCAATGAAAGGGGTGAAGGCTACGGGAACGGCCGCAAGAGAGCCGTTCGCCACATTGTCAAATGGTTTTTACGTACGCAGTATCACTTTTTAAATTAAATTTCGACATTATGCCCGTTTTATTTACTAACACTTAATTTTACCCCGATCCCATTTTTTTTAACTTCGATGTAGGCATCCCAAAGACACGCACCACCACCCCTACTTCCGTACGACGGTGGATGCCGTGGGTGAGGCCGGGACCGGGTTTGCAAGCCCCGGGCAGCGTACACATATACGGCGCCGGCTCGACGAGGAGGTCCAGGAGTCGAGGGAGTGGACGGACGGGTTCAAGTTGGTGTGGAAGGAGAGGGGTTGCACAATCACGTGCGACGGGTGATTGTGTATCACCAAGAGAGTATGATAAACTTCTGTACCGTTCGAGGGGACTACATTTCGAAGTCGGCAGATGCTTCGGGAAGATTAAAAATGCCGACTTCATTTTTCTCCTCTCGATGGATGGAGTGGTGGAGGAGACGGGGGAGGAGAATGTGGTTCGTGTTGTCACCGACAACGAACCATCATATAAGGCGGCCGGGAGGAAGTTGACGAGAAGAGGAAGCACATCTTACGGGTGCTGTGCGGCGCGATTCCATAGATCTCATTTTAGAGGATATAGGCAAGGAGGAGGGTGTATCTACACTCTTGTCGGGCGCGCACCATCGGTTCCTTTATTTATTCGCATCCCCGCCTCCTACATATCACGAGATCTCACACAGAGGGCACGATCTTGTCGGTGCCCGGTCCGACACGATTCGCCACGAACTTCATTGCGCCGAGAGTTTACACCGGCACGTACATGCATTGGTTAGGTTCACACAATCCGAGGAGTATTACAACTATATGGTGGACAACCCGTACGACAAAAAAGAGCAAGGAGATTCGTGTCCGAGGAAGCATCGACAAGAGGTTTTGGAGAGGATTGCCTACTATTTGGCAATCGAGCCACCGGTAGTTGTCTCGAGGTTGGTAGACTCGACGATGTGGACCGATGGGCACACCGTATGATGCTATGGACCGGGCAAAGCTGAAAATTAAAGAAAAATCCCGCAGGTTACAAAAAGTGGTGGAAAATCATTGATGACCGATGGGACAAGACCTCGCACCACGATGTCCACGCTGCAGTAACTTGGTTCTAAAATTATTTTCGATGTATAATTATCTTATATGCACGTTGTTAACTAATAAAATCTTGCAGGGATACTAACCCCCGCATCCAATATGGAGGACGGATGGTGAACGACAACGAGGTGATGCGGGGTACACTTGCAGCTATCCAATGGCCGTGCCGATCTCCAGACAAAGATGTAGGCCGAGATGTAGTTAGCAGTTCATTAAATACCTTGGACTAGCATTACCAGCAACTAATTTTTTTTATTTAAATGTTTCGAGATGCGAAGTACAAGAGGTCGATGTATACTCGTATGTCGACTCGAAATATTCAATGACAAAGCGTCACCTCGGTATAGTAATAGCTCGACGAGCAATTTCTTTTCTTTTCATACAAGTTATTCTTTACGACGGGCTAATTGTTTTCCTTTTCTCTTCTTGTGTTTTTCTTTCGAGTGGTGGGTTCGGGTGAACACCGAGTGGATGGAATCCACTTGCCATCGGGTATGGTATCGGGATTGAGGAGCACCAGCTCCTCCCACCGCGAGAGGAACCGGAGTACATTCAACCCGATACATACCAAAAGCGAGGAACAAAGTTGACCTCGGCACCGGGCTGAGAAGGCTCGTCATTATAAATACGTAGGCCGCGCATAAAGAACATCGAGGATCGGCAAGATCGCCGAGGAGCGATTTGCACGGTTCGCAGGTGCCCCGTACGAGCAGAGGCATTCCTCCGCCACACCACCACCCGAGGAGGTGGACATGGACCAGATTTTCCAGGAGGAGCATGCACTTGCCTCCTGGATAGAGGAGAGGGAAGCCAGGGATCATGCAGCTGAGTTTGATCCCGATGACCGTGCATGGGCAGAAGGAGAGTTGGATGGTGTTGAAGCCGAGGAGGATGCTCCAGCTCCACCTCCATCTACTACCACGACTCAGGCAGGGCCTTCTTCTCGCCCTGCCACGATATGGGGCGACCACTCAGCTTAGCCCCGGCCTCCGCCCAGCCCGGGGCGGCCCCAAGAAGCCCGTTCGCGGTCCCGGGGAGAACGAAAACAAACGTGACTGCGCGGAAAATGGGAGGATTTGCACAGTTGAAGAAAACTTTGGGTTCCGGACTTTCTTCGGTAGTTCGTAGAGATGGCCGAAGAGGTAAAGAGAAGGAAGTTAGAGGTCGGGGCGTCCCTGTCGGCCCGGATGACGATGCGCACGCAGCTCCTTCCTCACTCCTCGGTGATGATGACGAGGAGTGTATACCACGACGCCCATCAAGAAGAAATTCGAGTCACCTCGATTCACTGTTTCCAAAGCCGTATTACACGCCGATGAGCAGACACCGCAGCCTTATATTATGGAGCCACGCATTCCGGCAAAGATTCGCCGTTGACCAAGGATTACACCACCGCTCCACCATCCTTCTGACGTCCCGGTCGTCCGCGGTCCGATCCATACGACCGATGGCATGGCATTGGCATTATTTTCATACGGATATGGTCCCGACGGTATTCAAGCATCGAGCACGAGGGAGGAGCGTCACGAGCAAAGGAGAGAGGAGGACGACCCACATCTTTATCCTAGATATCGTTGGTAGTAGATTGATATGATGTAATTTTTTTTTCGATG
The DNA here is from genome assembly GCA_036172225.1 of Cryptocoryne crispatula var. balansae. Lineage (NCBI taxonomy): Eukaryota > Viridiplantae > Streptophyta > Magnoliopsida > Alismatales > Araceae > Cryptocoryne > Cryptocoryne crispatula. The sequence continues at coordinate 6,816,806 of CM069930.1, read as the reverse complement.
ATGTATCAACTCTTTGATATTTCGAATAAATGGAATTGGAACATGTACTTAACTTTCAAGTCTTCAAGTCTTCAATTGGTGTTCATTAGTATTCGTATGATGTGGTTTTGTGGATATCATGCATTGGTGATTTTTTAAAATTTTTCTAACTCATTTCCTATTTTTTTAGAATTTTTTCTGAATTTTTTGAATTTTTTTGACGAAAAAAAAAATCCAAAAAAAAAAACCGATTCCGACCGATTCCGGAATCGATTCCCTTCCCAGGAATCGGCCGATTCCGGCCGATTCTGGGAATCGGAATCGGAATCGGTCCCAACCGATTCCGATTCCGATTCCGATTCCGGAATCCTTGGGCATGACCATAGGCCACCCATATGACCAAGGTGTGAATCCTGCTGAGCGCAAGTCTGATGCTTTATCATTTTCTCCAGAATCACCAAATCTTCATCTGGTGCTCCAACACTGAGATTCATTGACAGTGCACCAGCAGACACTAGGTCTCTTGCATCAGCCACATAAGCATGCATACTTGTGAGGAGGGGGTGTCTCAAACAGTATTGTTACCATCTGTGCCTAGATAGCCGTCCTTGCCTAGGGCGGGGGCATATGGGGGTTAAGGTAATGCACAAGTACACAATTATTTCAAGTAAATTTTGCTTTCTTCCTACAGCCATATTGTCTTTTTCAATGTTGCACTTCACCATAGTTGTCAATCATTCACCCAATTAGTGCTTAGGTGCAAAGGTCCTTTTTCAGACCACCTTGGGCCGATACCTTTCAAGTAAATCTCATTTCTCTTTTTTTAGGGCTACCCACAAAAATGGTAGAAAATTATTAACAAAATGAATAGATACAAAGAAAAGAATAACCCTTCTCTTTCTTCTAAATAAATCTGTAATCATTGGAAGCAGTCATACTAGGCTCCAATCCAATGGCATGAGCGCAACTGACCCGCCAAAGAAGAAACAAGCATCACACAGCTATGACAAAATGCTAAAAAACCCAAATAAATAATTAGAGCTTCAAAGTAGTGGTAACAGACCTTATAATTCTTCCATATTTGAGGAACCCTAGCACAAAAGAAAATTGCATGTTGTGAAGCCTGTAAAATAATCGTGACACTTGAGAACCATGAGTAAAAATGATCAAAACATAGTGAATTCTATCAAACTATTCATTCTCTATCAGGAACAAAACCTCATATCAGAAAATAAACATATAAAACAAAATTTTACAACAATTAAGCAAAAGATGGTTTAGGTGACATGTGCTACTAACATATAAAGCTTCAAAAAGGACTGGGTCAATTTGACCAGCAAGAATGGTTGGTGCCACACCACAATATCTAGAAAAAATTCGTAAACAAAAACATGAAGGGGTCTTGAACATTTTTTCCAAGTTTATGAGAATGATGTGAAAGGATACTTCAGATCATTTGATTAAAAGGATACAGCATCGCCTTCATCCATGTTTTGATACCCACGGGCTGAGAATAATAGTAAATGATAGCAACCAGAATAATTGCTGCAAACAAAATTCAAATAGAAATACTTGTTCACAAAAAAACAGATAAATTTAACATTGAGGAAGACATTGAAAAGAATATAAGTATTCAATGGAAGCTTTTCTCCCTGCCTACCTTGAATTAGAAGAAAGAGTAATTCACCATAAGCTGAAAATGGGAGACCATTGTGAAGACAATATGATAATGCTATTGTGAACCCAACTACCTCAAGCTCAAACGCAGCAACACTAAGGCCACTGATGCTTTTACTCTTCAGGATCTTGATTATCTGCAAAAAGACAAGTGCAATGGAATTGATGACGAACACTAGCCACGTGACAAGTAGATTCACATAGGTCAGATAAACTTCAAATTGGAGGGCATTCTATACCTCAGTCCAGAAATAAGCATATTTAAGCTTGGAATTAGTTTTGGCATGTACAGAAAAAAGAATTTGCATGTTCTATACCTCGGATCAACGTGGTCATTTTAACTTCATCTCGATGCATAGATCCTTTAGCTAAAACTGATGCTCAGACCCCCAATCTCATCTCCTACTCGTCCATCTGATCACCCCCCTCTCCTTCCTTCCTTCCTTGGCCAACACTTCGTCAAACAGTAAATTACAAAACGCAGGGAAACTCGCACCTCAGACATTATCCACATCACGATAATTTGAAATTCATGCAAAAATTGCCTTCCACTCATTTTGTCACTATTACACCACATTCAACAGAAAAGTCCGTAGAAACCTTCAAACCAAAGCAGAAGTGTCCCCTGACTTTCTCATCTCAACAGTATTGACCCGAACAACAACCACGACATCTAGATTTTGCTTTTCTCTTTCTCTTATTGGTCGGAGGTGGTGAGAGAGCACGGACCTGGGGAAGCTTGACAGTGGTGGAGGCGGCGACGATGCAGTATCCGAGGAGCTTGGAGGCGAGCGGGAGCAGGCAATCGCCGCCTGGGAAACTCCGCTCTCTCAGCGAGCTTAGAACGCACCCGAAGTTCATACCCAAGATCTCCAGCTCCATCTCCTTCTTGCCTTCCTGCACTGCGGTGGCGGTCTTCACGAATAAAAGCCCAAACTCGTTCCAAGAATTTGACTCGATGCGCGCTTTTATACGCGTGATACGGATGGTTAACTTAAACAAGGTTGTAACCTCCTGTCCTGTGTTCATTTGCAATAACACTAGTCCTGGTCACGTGCAGGTTTAGACGGGTCGGATCCTTAATCATCTGAACCCGAACCCGAGAAGTTAAATGAGATCCCATGACAGATCATCAGAAGTAGACTTTTTTGGATTTGGATCAATAACTCATATTTATTCTAACTCTGATCTTTATTTTACTTGAGTTAGATAATATTTTTACAAAAAAAATGACTATTATTTTAATTTAACTCATTATTCAATCAACTCAGATTGAAATCGGAATAAAACAATACGACTCACGTTTCACTCTAAAACTCTACTCCAACCTCCATATAAACTCATTTACAAAACTTAAATTCACCCTAACTTATTTGTAAATTTTAAGTTTAAATTTAATTATTAAATTAAAGTTAAGTCTTCACGTGAATTAAATTTTATTTTATTCTATATATTTAAACAAATTCATATAAACTAATATTTATACATTTATGGCCTGTTTGTTTTGAGTATCAAAATTGATACAATATCAATTTTGATATTGATATTTCAAGAAGATATAATATCAATATCAAAAGTGATATGATCAGAAAAACAAACCTCTCGAACCCTCTCTCCCTCCACCGCCTTCCGTCTGCCGCCTCCCTCTCTCTCTCGAACCGTCGTCGCCACCGCCTCATTCGTCTCCCGATTCCTCCGCCCCCTCCAGAATCTTCGCGCCTCCACCGCCTCGCCACTCTCTTCCTCTTCTTCTTCCTCCTCTGCCGCTGCTAGCGTATGTCGCCGAGAGCCGCCGACTCCATCGCCGGCGTCGCGCTCCCCTCTCCCGCGTTCTCCCTCGGTCTCTCTCTCTTCCCCCCCGGACAGCTCTCTCTCTCTCTGCACCCGCGGCCATCCCACCCCCTCGCGTCGTCTCTCTTTCTCTCCCAAGCCGCGCCCCGCTGTGTTGCCGTCACCACCGCGTGGATGCCTCCGTCGCCTTCGCCTCCGCTCGTCCTCCTCTTCTTCTTCTTTCCCAAGCCCGCCGCCGCGGTCACCGTCGCGGTCGCGGTCGCCGCCGCGTCGCCCCCGCCGCATCGTCGCCGTCGCCACAGCTGCGGGCGTCGTCGCCGTCACCGCGGGCCGCGGCCGCCATCACCGCGGGCTGCCATCGTCGCGCTCCCGCGCTCCCCTTCCTCTTCTTCTTCTTCTCCCTCTTCGGGCTCCGCCGACGCCGCCGCCGTCGCCTCCATCGCCGTTGCCGCGCCTCGCCGGCCGCCGGCCGGCGCCGCACCCCCCCTCTTCCGTCGCGCGCCCCTCCTTCCTCTCTTCCTCTTCTTCTTCTCCCCCCCCCTCCGGCCGCCGCGGGCGCGCCGCACCCCCTCCCCGCCGCGCTTCTCTCTCCCCCTCTCCCGCTTTCTCTCTATCTTCTCCCCCTCCGCCGCGAGCGCGGGCTCCCTCTCTCCCCCTCCATCTTCCTCCCGCCGCTCTCCCTCTCTGTTTTCCCTCTCTCTCTCTCTGCCTTTCCCTCCCGCGCGCAGCGGGATGCGCTGCGCGAGGCGGCCAGTGCCTCGATCGGAGGAAGCTTCGACGGCGCCCAATCGATCGGAGGGAGGAGTCGATAATATCAATTTTAATACAGGGGGAGGGGTGTATTAAAACTGATACATTTTGTTACTGTTAATTTCAAAATTGAAACTGTTACCCAAACAGCTCTCAAAGTTGAGTATTGATAACTGTTTTAAAATTAATACTGATACAGTTACATAATACTGTTACCAAACAGGCTGTTATGTTTTAAAGTAAACATTTAATCTTATCTAATATTTAATTGAGTTATTCACGATCTGGTCGTGTCAACTCAATAAAAATTTTATTGGGTCATCGGATGGATCTATTTACTGGTCAGTTGTTGTATAGTTTGAAAATAAAGTTTTATATATCATTTTTATAATTATTGTTATCCGAATCAAAGAAAGAAATAACGTCAGAGATGTACTTAAGAAAAAAAATAGTATATGAGAGCACGCCAAAGGTATCATAATAAATTTTCTTGTCATAATGGCTTCTTTTTCTAAAAATATTATGATGATTCTATGAGCTGGTTACCTTAACAACCATGTTAAGGAGATGTTACAAAGATATAAGAGAAAGTGAAAGAGATAGGGTGAACATAATATTAAAGAGGGGTTTTCTAAGAAAAAATTAAAAAAATGTTTAATGAATATTATTCCAATGATTTTTTTAGGAGGAAAAGACATATTCTTCAACAACTGGAAATTTAGGAACTTAACAGGATTTTTATTTCATGAAGATATATTCAAAATATGAATATTTAGACAGATCGATATTCCAAATTTTCTTTTAACAACACAACTATTATGGAGTGTTTGGTTGCACAAAAGATTTATATCAAAATAAATTTTAAATAATTAAAGACATAAAATTGTCATATATGCCAATAAATGATAACAAAGAGAGTTATGGCCATATATAATTAAAAAAGGCAGAAGACCACAAGGAGAAAAACAATTTTTTGTAACGATCCTCATACATCTTTTTAAACGAGTTTTATTTCAAATATATATTTTTATAACAAACATTCATCACGCAACCAAACATCCCCCATTAGTTTTATTTCAAATATATATTTTTAAACGAGTTTTATTTCAAATGTATCCACTGCATGTAGTATTCATGTACTTCACATGATTTCTATGTATTATTTACTCTTCACGTAGATACATTCTTTTCAAGCGCTCCCCACAGATGGACAAGAACAATAAAAAGTAAAAAAAAATGTGAAGCTGTTGACGGTTATAAATATTTTAAAATATATGTATGTATTCAGGGGGTTTGGGTTGTGCAAATAAGATCATCTGTTTGCGTAGGAAAAAAAACTCTCCAGGAATAAAAATTTTGAGGAGACTGAATGAGATTTTATAAATGTACAAGTTGTGCTTTTTTTTAATTTTCATGAGTATTATAATTTGGTCCCAATTTAGATAATGGCCTTGAAACCGAAAGATAGTCCAAGCAAGACAAATGTGAGCTAATCAACACTGATATCATTTCAACCCCTTCAGAATAGAAAAAGATGGTTCCATTGTTATCACTATTATCGTTTGGTGTTTCCATCATGCAAGAGAGCCGTTTCTACTAGCTGATGAGCTGATGATTGCTCTGTTGTTGAGTTTTCTATTGTTCTATCTTTGAAAGGTCAGAAGATCAATTTTATTGAAATAATAGAGAAAACAATAAACCCCATACGAAGAATGGGTTCTTAGAGCGCTGCTTCAAATCTCAGGGGCGCAAATGAACCAATACACGTGATAAGTAACTTAAAGTTCGACTCAGATAAAAAATCGACTCAACTTGTTTATTAGGTTAAATGAACAAGTTTGAACAAAAAATAAAACTTGACTCAATAAACGAGTCGAGCTTGAACAGACTTCTACTTTGACTCGATAAGTTCAAGAGTAGTTCGATAAAATATTTTATTAAATATTTATTTTAAAATAATTTAAATTATGAGTATTAATAATTATATATTGTCACTTAAACATATTAAAAAATTTAAAATTTGAGTTTAAACTTAGATTAAGTTTTATAAATGAGCTAAATCTAGAATTTCACAAATAATTTTACATTGATTTTAAGTTTTATAAACGAGTTTGCATATAATTTAAGTTTGAATGTGAATTGAATTTTAGTCCGGTTACCACTCGGGTTCGAGCTCGACTCGACTCGATTAATAAACGAATCAAACTTGAACAAGAGTTCAACGTACTCGTTGAAACTCGAACTCGAGCTGAACACTATACTACTCAACTCTACTCGACTCCTTTGCACCCCCATCAAATCTTACCTCAGACCTGAGCCGTATAATAGCCAAACCAAAAAAAAAGGAGTGAGAAGTCTTCCAATTATGATGTCTGAAACTCAAGTCGATGTTGCTGCCTTTTTATGGCAAACATACCATCACAAACACCAGAAAAGGATAAGATACGTCTCTAAATTCAAGTTCTCTAAGTTTATCTGTAAGCAAATTCTGAATCTTAGGAAAACAAATAACAACCAACAACAGAAAGTATTACCTGAGTTTGAATATCCATTACAAGTACGTAAGAATGAGTTTATCTGTCTCATTGACTTCGTATACAGTTTACAAACATCTAACATGCCGGTGTTAATCAATGAAGCAATTAACATCGTCTCAACTGAATGGAGCTCAGAACCACCATGTGGACCCATCCTCGCATTTACTATTTAATTCCCACACAGTATATCACCATTACAAAATTAGTAGTATGTTATCATAATACAGACCTATAAACTTGAAAATACAGATTTTATTTTGCTATCTCTCTCTTTCTTCTACACAGGTATGTACTCGTATGATGTCTTTGAACTGTAAGCTTGACAGAGAAGAATTGTTGCTTGGATAAGCAGAAGGAATCTACATGGACCGAAGACGTTCTTTCAGAAGCAAAAAGGGGGGAATGAATGGGATCCATCAACATCAACTAGTCCAAAGCTGCTTTGTTCCTCCTCGCTGCCATTGGTTTTGGCAATCCATCAAAGAAGGGCCTAGCTATAACATCAGGTTTCAAGGACCACTTCGATGTTGGCCACATTGAAGAACTACTGCTAGACTCTTGCAAATTTGAAGTGCTTGATGACTTTCTGACAGCAACAAGCGCATCCACCACAGATGAATCACCCTGTGTACTCGTACTTGTGTGGCTGGAACCTGAATCTGGCCGGTTCCCAGATTTTGGCCTCGGTGCTAGACTTTTTCCTGTTCTACCAGAGAAAGCACCAACAGAATCCTTCTTCAACAACAATTCAGGAACTGGGGTAGAAACAATGCCAACATTCTGACGCCTCGAGGCAGATTTCACACTGCTTCCATCGCTTTTAGCATTTTCATTGCCTTCAGAAATGGTGTTGCCAGCTGAGTTTCCATTTTCCACTGAAAATCCATTAATCAAGCTCCTAGGATGTTGATGGCAATTGAGATGATCAGAAATTGATAGAGCTCTAGGAAGTGGATCGTCCTCCAAAAATAGTGTGCGTCCATTTCTGTAGACGGCCATCTCCATTCCTTCTGCTTGCGGACCACTTTTTGGAGGTGTTAGACCATAATATCCCTGCAAGCTTTTCATGGCAGGGCTAACTCCTTGTTGCGGAGGTTTAAACTTCAGCAATTGAAAAGGTTCTACCCCATCTTTCGAAGGCAGTTGCCTTGAAGCATGATTTCTGGATAAATCATAATCAGAAAAGGCATCAAAAGAGATCCCAACATCTTTTACCAAATGACCATTTATTGACAAACATACAAGCAGCAAGATACAACATGGATAAATATGATGCCAATTTGAACATACGACCGGGATTTCTAAACGGTTAGCAACAATCAATCAGGCAAATGACATTTCCACTCTCATAAATGATGAGCACACAGTTGGATGTAACCACTTACAGATCTACCTATAGTACTGTTGTTGATATGATCCCACTTGGTGCACAAGAAGCAGCTGAGCAACATCCTTGGTAAATGCAACTAAATTCTCAAAAATAGTTGTCCCACATTCACTTCCGTAAATTTTAAATATATCACAGCTGCCCTCAGTGCTGTCAGTATTTGGCAGCATCCTAGTGGCATGCCTGCCTGCCTACTCAATCTCGTGAGATCTCATCTCTCTGACTTCTCCTAAGTGAGGTCCTGAGGTCAACAGACAAGACCACAATCCTGAGTGTGATTGAAGTATATTAGCCTCTTTCATCGGTCAGTCATCCAAGATTTTAGACCAAATAAAACAGGTACAGAAGAAACAAAGGATTAATACGTCTTGCATCAGCATAGTTTAATGTTATGATCTCCCTACTAGCTTGCACAAGGCTCGGTTGTAAAAACAACAAATATATTTGCAGTAAGAAATTGCCAACTGAACTATATAAAAGAGCTAAGAGCAAGACAAAAAATGTAATTAGATGAGCTAAAGAGTCAGAATGTAGTAGGTTAAATGATAAATTGGACATAGAGAAAGATCATAAGGATATTTACCAACTGGCCACGTTGAGGGAAAAGAGATCTCGAAACTTAAGACATATTTGGTATATTAAAGACAAGGAGAGGAGGATGTTAACCCAGGATGAGGACATCTAGGATCGGTAGAAAAGTTACTTTGAAACACACTTCAATGAAATTACTGTTCCGAAAAATACAGTGGAGCAGGAAGGGGAACGAGGGCAAGGGATAGGGTATTTCCAAGAAATTACTCCTTTAGAAGTGTGCCTTGCATTGTAAAAAATAGAAACTCGAAAACATGAAGTCCCAATAACATCCCGATTGAAATTTGGAAGTGTTAGGGTGAGAGAGAAGTGGAGTGGTTTACTCTTCTCTGTAATAGAATAGCTACCTCCAAAAAGATATCAAATGAATGAAGAAAGAACATCATCATCCATCTATTTAAGGAGAAAGAGAATGTTCAAGATTGTCAGAATTACATAGGTATCAAGCTCACTCCTTTAGAAGTGTGCCTTGCATTGTAAAAAATAGAAACTCAAAAACATGAAGTCCCAATAACATCCCGATTGAAATTTGGAAGTGTTAGGGTGAGAGAGAAGTGGAGTGGTTTACTCTTCTCCGTAATAGAATAGCTACCTCCAAAAAGATATCAGATGAATGAAGAAAGAACATCATCATCCATCTATTTAAGGAGAAAGAGAATGTTCAAGATTGTCAGAATTACATAGGTATCAAGCTCACGTCAGACTATGAAGTTGTGAGAGAAGGTTGTAGAGAAGAAGCTTCGAGGGTATACAAAGATTTCATGAAATCAATTTAGATTCATACTAGGTAGATAGACAATGGAGGTCATCTTCCTAACTAAATCCTTATTGGAGAAATACAGAGACTTGAAAAGAGATCTTCATATGGTTTTCCTTGATTTAGAAAAAGCATATAACCAGGTCCCAATAGAGGTTTTTTGAATGTTGTTAAGAAAAAAATAGTGCCCACAGGATTCATTAACATCATCAGAGACATGTATGATGGTGTGAATGCCCAAGTTTTTTCCTCGAGAGAGAGTCAAGAGCCTTCCCAGTGTTAATCAGGCTACACTAATGATTCGCTCTAAATCCATATATTTGTCATTGTTATGGATGAAATAACTAAAGATATACAAGAGAGTTTACCTTAGTGTATGATATTCGCAGAAGATATTATTCTAATTAATGAGACTTGAAAATGTACTACTAGAAAACTTGAACAATGGAAAGCAGAGTTAGAAGTTAAGGGGTTTAAAATTAACATGATAAAGACATAGTATATGCATTTCAGGTTTAGTGAAACCCCAAGGGTTGAAGATGTCAAAGTAACCTTGAATGGAAAGGTCCTCGGTCCGAGTACCCAATTTAAATACTTAGATTCAATCTTATATATGGACGGAGAATGTGACAAAGATGTTAGTCATAGGATTAAAGTGTGATTGCTGAAATGGAGATAGGCGATGGAGATCCTCAGCGATCATAAAATCTTCCTCAAATTGAAAAAAAATTTCTATTGCACGACAATAAGACCCACCATGTTCTACCGTGGTGAGTGTTAGCCAACTAGGAAAAAACACACTGTCAAATTGAGTGTAGTTAAAATGCAGACATTATGATGGATGTGTGGCCACACACGAGTAGATAGAATCCAAAACAAGTGCATAAGGATAAAGTGAGAGTTACAAGAATCGAGGATATAGTGAAGGAGGAAAAACTTCGTTGGTTTGGACATATCATGCAGCATTGATGGGGAACAGATTTTGCTAACTAAAATTTGACGCTAACAACTCACTATTTAAAATCTGACTCCCACGAATGAGTTCTAGGTCTTTCAGTTTTAGAGTGTTCTAATTAAAAAATTTTCCACTAAAGTTGCTTTCTCTTTTAATGAATCAGAATGGAGGAAGAAGAATAAGGGAGAATCGCCAGTTTTGAAAATCTGAATAGATTTCGAAAATCGGTTCCAACAGCTAACGCGACAGATTTTAGTTATCTGGATTAGGTTCACTCTAATGTTCTCGCCAATGACCAACAACAACAAGAAATAGAGCTAGAACCTAAATCGCACCAGGCATGGCATCACGAATTAGATAATAGAAAAACAGTATTAAAACCATTCAAGGAAGAAGGAGACAGAAAGTACCTCCACACCAGAGTGTGGGGAAGACAGTTTTCAGCTGAGAGAGGTATTTCCCTTTAATTACAACGTTTTATCAAATAAGTACAGAACAATTGAAGACTCACACCTCACAGGGTGGTAAAAGGTCTACAACTCTCAATTAGGGGAATGCCTATCTTCAGGTTGACAGATAACCAACAATCTGCACCCCCTTAACTCTGAACAACAACGTTCTTGATCTCCAACAATGAATATCCACTATTATAAAGGCTCAGAAAAATCACATCATCATAGCCTAGGGATCAGGTGACCGGACTTTGATCAATCCCTGTAGAGACTCAGCTCAGTACCAGCAACTATAAGAAGTTACCAAGGTTCTGGAAGATCAGTGGTCATCATCATCTTCTGTTCGGGCACTGTAGACAGATATATGTATCTGCCATCCATTTAGCTCTAAAATAAATGTAAGAAGCTGCGATGAATCCAACCAACTTCCAAATGGTTAATCAAAGATCGATTTCAGTTCAAAATTCAACATATCCGTCCGACGATACACGCAACAAGTCCTATAGCATCAGTTGAGAGATCAAACTGTGACTGGAATAAGGACCAGTCGGATTTCAGGTAGGACACCAGAAGATAACGCAGCAGAAAACCCAGATCAGGAAGATAAGTAATCTTGGACTGGAGTAGGGACCAGTTCCAATATCAAATAACCCCGAGGAACATCAGAAATCAGTTACGTCAACTAAGCAGATCTGAGAAATATATGCGTAAACTGGAAGAGTGGACCAGTTACTCCTCAGAACTTAGCTCCACAGTAACTCAACAGCATAATCCGGACATCTTCGGTCCAAATAACTGACACAGTAATGAAACTCATACGGATGTTGATTCTTCAGAAGACTATATCGATTTCAGAGTGAAAAGATTATCGAGGAACCAGGAAACAACCTCTTAAAATAGTAGAGCTCTGAATTCGAACCGGAGGTAGCATTTGCATAGTTATCTCAGATTCGAAAGGCAACAAAATCGGTTACCAACTTGACCCGAAGACCAAGGGCAACATTCGATTGAACGTAGCTATCCCACCAATGTAGATCCGTAGATCCAGAGGAGAAAGGGAGGACGAACTCACAAAATAGCGCTGACCTTCGTTATATGCACAACCAGGGGATCGAGAGATCTAACCGGAGTTAAGATGTGGATCCCTTCGTCATTGGCCAAGAGCCTCGGAGTAGAAATATTCAACAGCTTCCGTAAACGGAGCTCAACATGTACTCCGCCGGCGAAAACGGCAACATCGAAGGCTCTGCTTCCAGCATGGATGAAGAACACCTCGGCTACCAGTAATGCCGACATTGTAGAATCCGCACAGCAGCACCAAGACGGGAAAAAATCCAGACGAGTGAAGAGAAGAACTCGCCAGAACCAGATCCAGAAGAATAAGAAGAGGACGAGCTATCCTCAAGAAGAAGAAGGAGGAGAAAACCCGCTGGGATCAAAGGAATGATCCTACGGTAGTAGAATAGAAGGTGAAACAATAGATCAAGGGGAGAGGAGAAGAACTCTCCAAAGGATCACACCGAGATCTCCTTCGGAGGAGAAGGAACATAGGAGGTAGACGTCGCCGCCGTTGGACTCGCCATTGAAAGGAACTCGCGAACCAGCCGCTCGCGCAGATGGAAGAGAGAGAGAAACCCTCGAGGGTTTAAGAAGACCTGCGGGAGGAAGAGGGGTAAAACGGGAATGCCAAAATCTCAACGTATTTCATTTCAAAGTGTATTATGCGCTGAAGGGTGAGGGTTCAGTCCTTTATATAGAATCCGGCCCACTATTTACATCAGAAAATCAGGAAAAACATAAAAAATGAAAAAAAAAACACGTAAGAAATTTCTAAAATGTCTAAAAATTATGTAGACACCTTAGAAAAATCTAGAAAAATAAATCCTGACTAAAAAAATATGGGTAATTATCTTCAAGCCATATGGAACCCAAATTTCTCCTGCGTCGTCCATATACTTGACTGAACCGAGGCCAAAATTTAGTGTTCTCACTAATTCTCCCCGGGTGGGAAGAATTCGACTGTGTCGAATGAGGAACTGATGCACTCTGATACTCCTCTAATATGTCTGGATCAATCTGCTGCAACTCCTCTCTGGAGATCCAAGAGTCCTCAATATGGGGACGCCCATACCAATGTACAAGGTATCTCTGAATCACTCCGCCTTGGGAGGTAATAACCTGTTCATCCATTATCCGATCGATCTGCTCATGCCTTAAAAATGTAGGCTGAATTGGTAGACTCTCCGAAGGGTCAACTCGCAAAGGAAGAGGAGAAGGTTGAGAAAACTCGCTGGGAATTGCTGTTGATTCCTGATATTTAACTAAATCTGAAACGTTAAAAGTTGAACTTATTTCAAAATCCGGAGGAAGTTCCAAAACATAAGCATTCTCCTCAATTCTTTTGATGATTTTAAAAGGTCCAGCTCCTCTAGCTTTCAATTTCTTAACAATCCCGCTAGGAAACCGTTCTGGTCGAAGCTTGACCATAAATTCCTGTCGCCTTTTGTGAGAGTCAACATAAATTTTGTATTGTGCATTGCTAGCCTCAATTTTCTTTCTGACATGATCATGCAGACTCCTAATATGTTCAGCTAATGACTCTGCAGAGGCTGAAACTCTAAATGCATGTGGAACAGGTGCTAGATCTAACGGGCGACGTGGTCTATACCCTTTCACAATCTCAAAAGGACTTAGACCTGTAGTCCTATTGACTTAGTCATTATAAGCAAATTCAGCAATGGGTAAGACAGAATCCCAAGACCTAGGGTTCTCACCTACCAAGCAACGAAGCAGGTTCCCTAAACTTCTATTGACCACCTCTGTTTGACCATCTGTTTGTGGGTGGTATGTAGTGGAAAATTTCAGCTTAGTCCCTAGCAGATGCCACAAGGTCTTCCAAAAATAGCTAACAAATCTGACATCCCTATCAGAAACAATGGTTTTAGGAAGACCATGTAACCTAACAACTTCTTTCAAAAAAATTCTAGCCACAATAGAAGCATCTGAAGTCTTGGCACAAGGTATGAAATGGGCCATTTTTGAAAATCTGTCTACCACTACAAAGATAGAGTCAGCTCTCTTTTGGGTTCGTGGCAAACCTAGAATGAAATACATGCTCAAATCCTGCCAAGGAATATCGGGAATAGGGAGAGGTGTATACAGCCCAGTGTTTTGTTTTCTCATTTTGGCTGTAGCACAGACTCTACATTGGGCAACAATTTTGCCTACATCCCGTTTGATACTTGGCCAATAGAACCTATGTTCAACTAATTCAATGGTTTTGTTCCTTCCAAAATGCCCAGCTAGGCCACCAGCATGTACTTCACAAACCAAATAATCCCTAAGGGAAGACTTAGGAATGCATAGGTGGCCTCCAAAGAACAAAAATCCATCATGGATGATGAATTCAGCAAATTCCTTAGTGGGACCTCTCTGAAGAGAAGAGTAGGCAAGGGCAAAATCAGGACAATCAAGGTACTCCTCCTTGATATGCTCATATCCCAAAACCTCAGATCTAAAGTCAATTAGAAAACAGGCTCTTCTGCTCAAGGCATCAGCCACTCGATTTTCTACCCCTGGCTTATGAGTAAGGACAAAGGTATAAGCCTGTAAAAATTCAACCCATCTGCTATGTCTAGGATGCAATTTCTTTTGAGCTTGTAAAAACCTGAGTGCTTCATGGTCAGAATATATGATGAATTCTTTGGACAATAGGTAATGTCGCCAAAATTTTAGGGACTGGACCACAGCATAAAACTCTTTGTCATATGTGGAATATCGAAGCTTTACTTCAGATAATTTCTCACTAAAGAAAGCTATGGGATGCCCCTTTTGAGACAAAACACCACCTATCCCTATTCCTGGAGCATCACAAGCAACTTCAAAAACCTTAGAAAAATCTGGGAGACTTAAGACAGGAGCTTGAGTCATCAGCTCCTTGAGCTTGGTAAAAGCAAGGTCAGCACCCTTTGTCCAAGAAAAACTTCCTTTCTTAAGACAATCAGTGATTGGTGCTGTCACAGTACTAAAACCCTTGATGAATCTTCTATAGAAGGTGGCTAGACCATAAAAACTCCTAACTTCATGAAGGTTTGTTGGGGCTGGACATTCAAGAATAGCTCTAACCTTCTCATGATCAGCTGAGACACCCTCTTTAGACACTATGAACCCTAGAAAAGTGATAGGAGTAAGAAAATCGCATTTCTTCAAATTTCCAAAAAGACTTTCAGCTCTAAGGACTAAACAAACTTCCTTAAGATGTTCTAGATGATCTCCCTTAGATCTGCTATAAATCAGAATATCATCAAAATATACCACAACAAACTGACCAATAAAAGGTCTAAGTACTTGGTACATTATTCTCATGAATGTACTAGGTGTATTTGATAGACCAAAAGGCATGACAAGCCATTCATACAGACCATCCTTAGTCTTAAAAACAGTTTTCCATTCATCCCCTGGTCTTATCCTAACCTGGTGATACCCACTTTTAAGGTCAATTTTTGAAAAGATCAAAGCCCTAGCCAACATATCAAACATATCATCAAGCCTAGGGATAGGAAAACGGTACTTCACTGTAATCCTATTTATGGCCCGACTATCCACGCACATTCTCCAACTTCCATCCTTCTTTGGAGTCAATAAGGTTGGTACAGCACAAGGGCTAAGACTTTCCCTAATATAACCTCTATCCAACAACTCTTCAACCTGTCTTTTCAACTCTTCATGTGACTTAGGGTCCATCCTATAATGAGGAAGGTTAGGTAAGGTGGAACCTGGTACTAAGTCAATTGCATGCTGAATATTCCTCATAGGAGATAGTTCAGGTGGAAGTTCTTCTGGGAAAACATCTTTGAAATCCTCTAAAAGTCTGGTGATGTCTGGGTCAATTGATTTCTTCAAGTCCTTTTCTTCTTTATCCACTTCTTTGACAACCACAGCAAAAATCAGTTGATTCCTACTCTCAATTTCAAATTCATGTTGTCCAGAAATATGGAGAAAACGAGGGACATTCAGATTCAGAGTAGAACTCTGTTTGGATTCAGAAATTTCCTTGGGTGTAGATAGAGGAGATTCAGACTTTTTGCTGGAACTTAAAGGAGTGACAACCTTGGGTGGATCTATTTTGCCTTTAGGAGGTTGAGTGTCCTTCGTAGAAGGATTGACAGGATGCAGAATAATTTTCTTTCCATCATGAAAGAACTCACAACTGTTGGTTCTACCAAGTAAGGTGGCATCTCTATCAAAAAAGCCACGGTCTACCCAAGATAATACTTCCCACTTCCATGGGAAGAATATCACACCAAATCTGTTCAGAGTAGGGAGGAAAACAGATTGGTACTGACGTTGAAATGGCGGAATAGAAGTTGAATCTACCCATGACAGGAATAGAAGTTGAATCTACCCATGACACTTTGTAAGGATGGGGTTGATCAACAGGAGTTAGATTTGACTTCTGTACAGAAGAAGTTGAAATGGCGTTGACACAACTCCCACTATCGATGATAAGTTTGCACACCTTACCATTCGATCTAAAAAAAGTGTGAAAAATGGAGGTTCTTCTCCAATCATCACAAGGAATATGCTGGGTAAACGTGCACCTGACTACCCCCACATTAACCCCTTCTTGAGTTTCCACTATATTATCTTCTTCCTGAAATTCATCAACAAGATTTGGATCTACTTCATAAACAACCTTCTCAATGTTAGAATTGTGATTCTCATCTGGTTGTTCTTCTAAGTAAAGAGTTTTGTTTGGGCAATGAGACTTATAATGACCAGTTTTCCCACATCCATAACAATGAACTTTGCTAAGATTAGACTCAGCAACCACTGGTTGTTTTCCCTTATCATCCCTCCTAATGGGTGAAACAAAAGTTTTGTTAGGAGGTAAAGGAAGCAAAGCATCTCTTGCAACATTTGGTTGAGGAATTTGATTCCTACCAGGATTTTGGTTTCTAAAATCAGTTCGCTGGTGACTGAGCTGATTCTGAGTTCTAAAGTCTGATGATGAAGGAATAAATCTCTGTTTAGGAGGTAACTCAGAAAAGCTCTCAAACTGTTCATAGTCGGAAACTACTTCATAGGCATGTTCTAGGTTAGTAACCCCCTGCCTATACAACTCTCTTTGATACTCTGGTCTCAAACTTTTCCTAAACCTAGAGAGTGTGGCCAATTCTTCTTCCCTAACTCCACATCTTAAGAAGTAATCATCAAATTCATCAATGTAGGCCTGGACTGACCTATTTCCTTGACTGATTTTCTGCCATTTATCAACCAATCTATGTCTAAATGAAGATGAAAGGTATTTCTCTCTCAATTTTGCTTTCATCTCTTCACAGTTTTGGATAGGTTCCTGTTGTCTTTCCCTAAGCAAATTTTCCACAGTGTTCCAATGAAGCTTGGCCTGTCCAAGTAACTTCATTTTAGCAAAATGCACCTTCCTAGCATCTGACAATTCATACCACTTAAAATAGTGCTCCATAGCACCTTCCCAATCAGTGTAAACTTTTAGATCCCTAGAACCCTAGAAATTAGGGACATCTACCCTAACATTTCTCATGACTCTCTCTTCAGCCTCTTGCATCTCTCTGTCAAATCCATGTCCATTCCTGGGATGGTCATCATAGGCAAAATGGGGCTGGTAGGGAGGAATTCGCTCATCACGCCTGTGATGATTTTCATTGGAATGTCTACGGGGAGCTTGAAAATTTCTAGGCTCTGGTTGGAACCTAGGTGGTTCTGCATGCCGATCCTCAGTCGGGTGAGGTATCCTATCCTCGAGAGTAACTACTCTATCAGTGAGATGATGTATTGATTCTTCTAAGTGATCTCTCATCTCCCTGATCATTCCCTCTAGAGAATTGAATCTATCTGCCATTTGAGTCAACAGATCATAGGGGTCACTTGTAGAACCTGACATCTGGTTGGATTGGTAGGTGGTACCTCTCCTAGTGGTCATGCAGGTAACTAAAGTAAATGATGAATGCAATCTATTAACCTAGAACCAAAAAAAAAAAGAGCTAACCTAAGCTCTGATACCAAAATTGATGGGAAACAGATTTTGCTAACTAAAATTCGACGCTAACAACTCACTATTTAAAATCTGACACCCACAAATGAGTTCTAGGTCTTTTAGTTTTAGAGTGTTCTAATTAAGAAATTTTTCACTAAAGTTGCTTTTTCTTTTAATGAATCAAAATGGAGGAAGAAGAATAAGGGAGAATCGCCAGTTTTGAAAATCTGAATAGATTTCGAAAATCGGTTCCAACAGCTAACGCGACAGATTTTAGTTATCTGGATTAGGTTCACTCTAATGTTCTCGCCAATGACCAACAGCAACAAGAAATAAAGCTAATACCTAAATTGCACCAGGCATGGCATCACGAATTAGATAATAGAAAAACAGTATTAAAACCATTCAAGGAAGGAGACAGAAAGTACCTCCACACCAGAGTGTGGGGAAGACAGTCTTCAGCTGAGAGATAGGTATTCCCCTTTAATTACAACGTTTTATCAAATAAGTACAGAACAATTGATGACCCACACCTCACAGGGTGGTAAAAGGTCTACAACTCTCAATTAGGGGAATGCCTATCTTCAGGTTGACAGATAACCAACAATCTGCACCCCCTTAACTCTGAACAACAACGTTCTTGATCTCCAACTTAAGGCCTGATAGCTCATTTCTTTTAACTTTAAATGAATATCCACTATTATAAAGGCTCAGAAAAATCACATCATCATAGCCTAGGGATCAGGTGACCGGACTTTGATCATTCCCCGTAGAGACTCAGCTTAGTACCAGCAACTATAAGAAGTTACCAAGGTTCTGGAAGATCAGTGGTCATCATCAGATTCTGTTTGGGCACTGTAGGCAGATATATGTATCTGCCATCCATTTAGCTCTAAAATAAGTGTAAGAAGCTGCGATGAATCCAAACCAACTTCCAAATGGTTAATCAAAGATCGATTTCAGTTCAAAATTCAACATATCCGTCCGACGATACACGCAACAAGTCCTATAGCATCAGTTGAGAGATCAAACTGTGACTGGAATAAGGACCAGTCGGATTTCAGGTAGGACACCAGAAGATAACGCAGCAGAAAATCCAGATCAGGAAGATAAGTAATCTTGGACTGGAGTAGGGACAAGTTCCAATATCAAATAACCCCGAGGAACATCAGAAATCAGTTACGTCAACTAAGCAGATTTGAGAGATATATGCGTAAACCGGAAGAGTGGACCAGTTACTCCTCAGAACTTAGCTCCACAGTAACTCAACAGCATAATCCGGACATCTTCGGTCCAAATAACTGACACAGTAATGAAACTCATACGGATGTTGACTCTTCAAAAGACTATATCGATTTCGGAGTGAAAAGATCATGGTTCGCCGGGTCGCGACCCGGGCCCGACCCGGTCGGGTTTGGTCCCGACCGGCCCGGTCGCGACCCGGCCGGGCCGACTCTCCCTGCCGGGTCGCGGGGTCGCGCGGGGGTCGCGCGACCCAGTCATATGACCGTTGCTGACCGTTGGCAACGGTCATATGACCGTTGCCAACAGTAATGGGGGCGCAGCCCCCCCATTCAGCCCCAAGGGGCTCCCCTTACTCCCACCCCCCCACTCTCACTCCCAAGCTCTCATTTTTGCTCTCATTGCTCTCATTGCTCTCATTTTGTTCTTCATTTACTTAATTATTTCATTAAGCATTTCATTACTTCATTTAGTATATTTATTTAATATTTGTTCCATTGATTAGTTAGTTAAGTAGTTTCTTCTTTTTAATACTTATTTACTTACTTACATAGTTAGTTAGCTAGAAGATTAGTTAGATATTTAGTTTAGTAGTTACTTAACACATCATTAGTTGGAATGTATAGTTAATTACTTACTTAATCATATAATTAGTTAATCATTCATTTTACATAATTAAAAGTATACTTACATTAGTAGTCACTAATTAATGTCATTAGCTTTTTAAATAATTAATTACTTACTTAAGTAATTATTTACTTAAAAAAATGTCTTCTCCGAGCCAAACAACCCAAACTACCGGCGCGACCCGGAGTGATCCGGCTTGGT
This sequence comes from Cryptocoryne crispatula var. balansae, assembly GCA_036172225.1. Taxonomy (NCBI): domain Eukaryota; kingdom Viridiplantae; phylum Streptophyta; class Magnoliopsida; order Alismatales; family Araceae; genus Cryptocoryne; species Cryptocoryne crispatula. Next base: position 6,796,845 of record CM069930.1, on the reverse strand, counting down.
TACATTGCAATTTGATCTCCATGGCGGAGAGAAAAGTGCAATGTAAATATTGCGACAAAGTAATATTCGGTAGTATTTATCATTTAAAATTTCATCTTGCAGGCATGAAGGGAAACGTTCTTCCTTGTACACGGACTCCAAGCGAGCTCAATTTCGTAGGCACCTACAAGCGATGGAGCAAACGAAGGGAACTAGCAAACGGCATAAGGAGACCGTCCGAGAAGAATTGCAACAACCGGGGAGACGTTCCGCACACATTTACGGGACCGGACAAGAGAGGCCGGATATTTTTGGAGACGAAGAGTACGAAGGTATGGGAGGTGTTACTCATAAACGTAGTTCATTCTTCTATTTTAAAAGATAATTAAGTAGTTAAATACTTAAATATTTCTTAAATAGATGACCTCTTACGGGGAATGGAAGCAAGTCGAAGATCATTCGCCGACGAAGAGTTCCGTAGACGCACCGGCCGAATGATGGGTCGAGTGTCCGGAAGTGGGAGTGGTCGAGGAAGTGGAAGAGGATCCAACAACCAACCGCAAGATGAGGTTCGTGATCTCACACAAAACGACGACCCGACGGTAGGTCCCGTGGATCCCGTAATCACCAGACCACGACAACGTCAAACGACAATCACGACGGCGATGAAGAACCTCAAATTATGTAAGGAGAGGATTGGCCGGGCAACATCAAGGTGGTTCTTTCACCACAGCATTCCGGTAAATGCCGCGAAGGGACCATACTACGAGAACATGATCGACACGATCGCAGACGTCGGGAGGGGAGTGCCTGGTCCAAACCCAAAGGAGATATACAATGTATATCTTCCTATGGAGGTGCAAGAAACAAAGAAGTACGTGGCATCATTTGAACGAATATGGGAGGAACGAGGTTGCACGTTAATGACCGACGGATGGACCGGTAATTAAATTTTCTTTTACTCATTTATATTAAATGTATAAACATTCTTTTTGGTATAACTTAGTTAATATCTTATACTTAACAGGTATAACTAGGAAGACAATGATCAATTTCCTAGTGTACAGTCAAGCCGGCACGGTCTTTTGGATGTCGATCGACGCATCAGGACAGGTAAAGAATGCGGAGTATCTTTACCAATTGATAGATGGAGTGATAGAAGAAATAGGAGAGAGCCGGGTAGTTCAAGTAGTCATAGACAATGCGGCCGCATACAAAACGGACGGTCAGATGCTTATGGTCAAAAGACCAAAGTTGTATTGGACACCTTGTTCCGCCCACTCTTTAGACTTTATGTTGGAGGATATATGCAAAGATCCTCAAATAGACAGGGTAGTTAAGCTAGCCCAATTTATTTCTTCATTTATTTATAACCACAACTTTGTCCTTGCACTTATGAAGGAACACACCAAGGGGCGAGAGTTGTTACGGCCCGGTGCAACCCGGTTCGCCTCCCACTATATTTCCTTAGAAAGTTTATTGAGTCAAAGAAGAGCTGTAACTCAAATGGTCATTTCACCGGGTTGGGGTAGTTGGATGGCTAGATATAACCCATCGGATAAGAGAAATAGGAGAAAAGTAGAAGAGACAATAGAGAGTGGAGATTTTTGGAAAGTTGTAAAGAAGACGTTAGACATCGTCCAACCCATAGTGAAGGTACTAAGGATAGTTGACGGAGATAGAAAAAGGCATACGTGGGGTATTTATATAATGCGATTGAGAGAGAGCGAAGGAAGAAATCTCCAAGACCGTGTCCGACTTCGCCAAGTGGTGGGATATTATAGATCGTCGGCGGGAACGTACATTACATCAACCCATACGTACGCAGTATATTTTCTTAAACATTTAATAATTTTTTTATTAATCAAAGTTATGTATAAGTTGTTTACTAATACTATTTGGTTCGTAGGTTACTTTTTCAACCCAAGATATTGCTATAATCCACATTTCAAGGCAACGAACGAGCTATTAGATGACGTGAAGAGCGTCATCCGACGGTTGCTTGGTGACGACGACCGGGCTATTATCGCTTGCAACAAGATGTATGATTACAGAATGCGGAGTTTTCACTTTGGAACGAGCAGAGTTGAACGAATTGTGATGCTACTAAGTCCGGATACGTAGAAATGTTTTTCATCACTTAATTAATCAAAGTTTACTTAGATAATAATGTAAGACATTCAATTTATGCAGTTGATTGGTGGATGGACCATGGTAAAGTACTAGGGTACGAGGACTTGGCGGATGTAGCCATTAGGGTCCTAAGCCAAACCACTTCGGCTTCGAGTCGACGAAATTGGTCTACATTCGACGATTCACACAAAACAAAGAAATAAGTTGACATCAAGGAGGCTTGAAGACCTCGTGTATCGTCACTACAAATACGAGGTTAAAGTTGAGGAATTTGGAGAGAATGAAGCAGAACCAGATGGAACAAAAGAGTTGGATATCACAGGCGGCGGGACGTTCGGTCGAGGAGCCGCAAATTGAAGAGGAGGACATCGATTTGGATCAAATATTCTACGAGAAGAACTCCTTAGAAGCTTGGGTCAACGACCGAGAAGGGTTGGGAGAACCGGAGTTCAACCCAGAAGATCGACAATGGGCTGAAGGAGTGCTCGACGATGTCCCTTTCGTCGAAGAATTCCGGATCCCTCCCTCTCTGAAGAAAGCGCCGGAGGACCGGAGAAGGAACTAGTCGAGGTACGCAAAGTAGGTGAAAAGGTAAACAAGTTATGGGTGATCCTTTTGATATTGCAGATGCTGATACGGTCGAAGACGATCGAGAAGATACGCCGGAGCCGAACATCCGAGTGCAGTACCAGACGTCCGAGGATTCGTCGTCAAAGAGTAGCAGCGATGATGGTGCTGGATACGGGGGCGCGAACACTTTACAAGTACAAGGGACCTCAGATCCTCCCATATCTCCTACAACGTCGTTACGTTTTACCGGCGAGGAGCAATATACTTATGCGACCCAAGATACCGATCATGGTAGAAGGCCACAAGGTAGAGGAGGTCATCGTAGCCATGGAGTTGGAGCGAATACCACGATGCCTCCGACTATGTGTATGATTCATCCCAAGGCTCTTGGTTCCCTACATACGATCAAGAGTATTGTGGAATGAATTATGTGGAGTCATCGGATATTTCGATCCAATCGACCTATAGTTATGGTGACTCGTTTGGATCAAGTTTTAGGATAGTTTCCCGAGGGACTGACGAATATGATTGTCATGTGTACATGTATCAAGCTTTGTACTCAACCCAAATGACATGGGGAGAGTACATCAACTACCTACAATGTGTATAACACATCACGTTGAAATAAAATTAATGTATTATTTATTTAAATCATGTCATTTATTTTTTCCAATTTCTCTGAAATTTTTCGGATTTTTTTTCGCATTTTTCTTATTTTTTTGAATTTTACAAATAAATAAATAAATAAATAATGGGGTCGCGACCCGAGTCGCGACCGGGTCGGCCTGGGGGTCCCGCGACCCCTCCCTCCTTGGAAAAGATTATCGAGGAACTAGGAAACAGCCTCTTAAAATAGTAGAGCTCTGAATTCGAACCGGAGGTAGCATTTGCATAGCTATCTCAGATTCGAAAGGCAACAAAATCGACTACCAGCTTGACCCGAAGACCAAGGGCAACATTCGACTGAACGTAGCTAACCCACCAATGTAGATCCATAGATCCAGAGGAGAAAGGGAGGACAAACTCACAAAATAGCGCTGACCTTCGTTATATGCACAACCAGGGGATCGAGAGATCTAATTGGAGTTAAGATGTGGATCCCTTCGTCATTGGCCAAGAGCCTCGGAGTAGAAATATTCAGCAGCTTCCGTAAACAGAGCTCAACATGTACTCAGCCGGCGAAAACGGCAACATCGAAGGCTCTGCTTCCAGCATGGATGAAGAACACCTCGGCTACCAATAATGCCGACATTGTAGAATCCGCACAGCAGCACTAAGACGGGAAAAAATCCAAATGAGTGAAAAGAAAAACTCGCCAGAACCAGATCCATAAGAATAAGAGGACGAGCTATCCTCAAGAAGAAGAAGGAAGAGAAAACCCGCTGGGATCAAAGGAATGATCCTACGGTAGTAGAATAGAAGGTGAAACAATAGATCAAGGGGAGAGGAGAAGAACTCTCCAAAGGATCACACCGAGATCTCCTTCGGATGAGAAGTAACAGAGGAGGTAGACGCCGCCGCCGTTGGACTCGCCATTGGAAGGAACTCGCGAACCAGCCGCTCGCGCAGATGGAAGAGAGAGAGAAACCCTCGAGGGTTTAAGAAGACCTGCGGGAGGAAGAGGGGTAAAACGGGAATGCCAAAATCTCAACGTATTTCATTACAAAGTGTATCATGCGCTGAAGGGTGAGGGTTCGGTCCTTTATATAGGATCCGGCCCAATATTTACATCAGGAAATCAGGAAAACCAAAAAAAATGAAAAAAACACGTAAGAAATTTCTAAAATGTCTAAAAATTATGTAGACACCTTAGACAAATCTAGAAAAATAAATCCTGACTAAAAAAATATGGGTAATTATCTCCAAGTCATATGGAACCCAAATTTCTCCTGCGTCGTCCATATACTTGACTGAACCGAGGCCAAAATCTAGTGTCCTCACTAAGCATCCTCCGGAGATGCCTGTTGGCCAAGTCAAGACCTTGTTGTTGTTGATGCAGAAAAAGCGGAGAGGTATACCAAAGTTAACTTGGAGTAAGCGAGTCCAGTATGACTTAAAGGAGCTAGGTATGCGGGAGGAGCTTGTGGCAAATCGTGGAGAATGGAAAAGACAAATCCATGTGGTTGACACAAATCATTTGAGATTAAAACTTTGGGTTTGAGTTTGACATTTTGCAGTGACTTGGTTGCCACTAAACCCTTGAACAAATCTGAATATCTTAGTAAAAAAACAACCAAAATAAGATTCTTTATAAAGCATACTTAGTCTACCTCTATCTACCATTCTTATAAAAAAGGTAAATGAAAATGGAAAGTTATCACGTGCTTTTACCTATTCAAGAGACCTGCCTATGAAGAAAGCAACAATCAATCTGAAAATCGGGCTTCCTTTCTAAATCTCCCGAGCGATCCACCAAACTCTAGAAATGTCCGGAATGGGCTCGATCCAGGACCCAATTATGGACCAATTCCCGGATCAATCTCCCCCTTAGATCCCCCCCCCCAATAAGAGGGAGATCGACCCCATTATCCTCCCCCACCACACCCCCATTTCTCATCTCCCCCATCTCCTTCAAGCCCTCATGGACCTTGCGGTCTCCCTCCCCCTCGGCGATCCTCCTTGGTGACCACTAATCCTCTCTTACCGGTGGTGATCCCCCTTCGATGCTTGCTTTGGGCCCCTAGGCCCTTATGACTCCCCTGATACCACCATAAAAAAATTTCTTCAGAAGGCGTTACCCCCTGACACCCCCCACAAGGGGCACTGTCTCCTTGACCCTTGCGACCTGACTGTGTAGGTCGATCCGCGATTCCCAAGCACCAGTTTATGATAATGTAAAGATATTAACATATTTCATTATCACTTATACTATCACATATTTATATAAGATTCATAATAATCATAAAATATGTTCTATACTTAAATTTAAAAAATATCTATTTTAACTCTCTTCTCTCTCTTATAAGATAATTTGTACTTATATACAGTTTCTTAAAATGAACTTACCTTCTATGGCATTGTTTGGTACAACGATTGTCATCTCGGATCTTGGCTTTATCTCGGGAGGTGAAAGTAAGGAAATCTCAGAAAAATTTTGAGAGATCGGATATCGGATTCTCGGATCAAAATATATTTATATGTATGAAACATAACATAATATCTTATAAAGATGAGAGTACATCAATGAATTTACATAAAAATATATAACATTTGCACGTCAATTGTGGGAATGAACAATTACAAAGCACTCTCAATACCAAAAAATATTCTTTATGCTTCTAAAAGATTTAAACTTTTATATAATCTTATTTAAATACTAATATGGTATTAAGAGTATGTTTTATGTTGTTGTTCTTGATTGTTTATTACAAATTGATAATTAAATATTTGTGAAATTGAATTGATATAATATGTTTATTACATAAGATATAATCTTTGTACGATAAATTAATGATTAATATCTAAATCTAAATTTGAATAGATCAAGAGCATTATTTTGACTTAGGTTATAATTGAATGTGTATGTTTATGTGTTCATTTATTTAAATGTGATATCATTTATGTAATTATGTATGGATAGATATTTTTTTAAAAAATAATTAATCTTGACAAACTTGATGTGTGTGTGACAGAGAAGAGAGTTAAAATAAATATTTATAAAATTTAAGTATATAACATATATTTTATGATTATGAATTATATACATCTGTGATAGTACAAATGATAGTGAAATATTGTTATACCATTATTAAATAGGGGGCGCTGAGTAGTCGCGGATCGACCTGCGTGGTTAAGTCACAAGGGTCAAGGGGGCAACGTCCCTTGTGGGGGGTATCAGAAATTTTTTTTATTGACCAGTCTAAGGGGGGCGAGATCTCGGCAGTCTCGTTTCTTGGGACCTTGGCAAGACCGAGAATCTCGCGAGATCTCGGCAAGATGGCATTCCATGGTTTGATAGAACGCCATCCACAATGTTTTTTATTTTTAAATTTTTTTACTCATTCCTATGATTTTCTTGATTTTTTTCTGCTTTTTAAAAAAAAATCTGATTTAAAAAATTAAAATTTTTGCCGATCTAAGATCACCCTTTCGCTCAAAGGATCAGCTGATTTGGACCAATCCCGATCTCAATCATGCGATCCTTGATGTAACCCCATTTGCCCCTACTTCACCACACCACCATCAAACTGAGTGAATTCTCTCTCCCTACAAAGTTCTCTCTTTCACTTTAAGCTCTTAATTGTCTACAAAGCTCCTTCAACAAATTTAGTTCATCTAAACACAAAATATTAGTTGTTTGATTTTTCATTTGTTATTTGTTAACTTCACACTTTTCTTAAATTGCATTAAGTTTGTATTTTCAAATGTCACATGGACAACCGGGACAAACAAATATCCATCTTACTAAGGAGTTACTCACCATAGAACTGTTGCACCCTTGTTGGCGTGCGGGAAAGGAAGGTTCAATATCAATACTGTAATAAGGTTAGGTTTGACAGTGTCCCAGTTGTACCACAATATCCATCAATTCCATCAACGCCATCATCTATAAAATCTAACTATATTACCATTCTTGGTATACTGATGCTCAATAGACATACAATGGCCCAACATGAATAATAGGACCATTATCCCAGGAGTGTAGGAGTGTAAACAGCACATTGAAAACTACAATACATACTATTCAAACCAAATGTCTTGGGCCAAATATGTACAACATGTAGATTATGCAAAATATATTATTACAATATTCTTTTTTTAAAGGATAATAAAAAAGTTTTTCCCCTATTTTGTGTAATTTCTTACATCAAAATTCCTATCAACCATACATTTTCTTTTAAGTGGTTGGTACCAATAGTTTAATAAAAATAAAAGGAATACATCCAAAAGGGGGCACTAAAACCAAAAGGATCACCTGAGCAAAGGAATACACAAAAAAACAATATGAACAACGAGCTGGTGTAGAATTAAAGCACCTCCAAAAAAAAGTGTAAAAAGTATGAAGGAGCCTTGACCTTACACCATTCTCTCACTATGCTACGAATAAAAGAGACAATGAGCTCTGCAGGAGCTGATGCATTATATCCCTCTACTTGTATACACCCAAAAAATAGCATGGAGAATCAGCCAACATACCTGAGATTCCCTTTTTAGTCCCACATCGTCTATTTCACCAAGTTGGCACCTAATCAACTAGGGAATGGAGATCCTTGCCCCTACTCCTACAAAGGAGATTTAACTCTCAAACTTGCCTAGCATAGTGACACTTAGTAAAAAAATGGTCCAATTTTCCTCTTCTTCTACACAAAAACCGAAGCAATCATCTTCTATGAGCAAGAATCTCTTCAGCTAATTACCAGTAGGGAGTCTACCATGAGAGAGATATGCCACGATAACACCTTAACTTTCAAGGAAGTAAGGGTTTCCCAAATCAGGCTGATAAAAGAATAAGACATGCATCCAAGATTAAGTGCCTTGTGTGCCTCATTGTCGCCTCATTGTCGTTAAAAAGACCAACTCCAGATTTGACATCTTGATTATCTAACTTCAAGACACTGGGCTCAAAAAGTGATACCATATCCATCAATTGCTCGATCTCTTCCACCTGAACATTTCTATTGACCACAGGCACCCAAGATGTAGTTACAACTCTAGAAATCTGCCACTGTGATATTTTTGTCCAAAGCAATAGAAAATGTGGGAAAACCACCTGCAAGGGCACTTCTCTCCACCAGATATTCTTCCAAAACAAGGCAATCACTTCCATTACCTAAGTTGATTCTAGTTCCAAACTGCAAGAACTTAGCAGCCAGCCAGTATGATGTTACTCCAAACTGATGATGCTGTCGCAACCGGCTGGGAGTGCATACATATGCTTGTGATACCTATCACTTCTTTACTAGCAAGATTCATCCATTGGCTATACATATCAGATGGAGCGCTTGCTATTCCTGAAACTTCCTTATCAGAAAAAGACTCCAAGACTCCAAGCATAGTCACCACACCATCTAATGCACCAAAAAGAAACTGCCAAGGAATCGGGAATCAGAATCGGAATTGATCAGTACCAATCCGATTCAAATCGGATCGAATCGGTGCAATTCTGACTGATTCTCAAAAAGAGAAACCGATCCGGAATTGAGATTTTTTTAAAAAATAAAAAATCTAATTCTGATTTTTATTCGGTCCAATCCTGGCCGATTCAGCTTGAATCTTTTTTCAAAAAATTTAAAAAATCAGGATTCCGATCCAATTCGACCAATTCAGACCAATTCTGGAGGAATTCAGGTCAGAATTGGTCATTTAAGTAGGAATCAGATCGAAATCGACTGATCCAATTCCGAAATCGGCCAATTCTGATCTGATTCAACCAATTATGCAATCTATGAGAAACCCCAACTATTCCCAATGTCAATGCCTGTCCCACTATAATTTTTGTTTTTGAAGGTGGCACATTACTTTAAAGAAGAGCAGTACAAGAGGTTTATCATTGATAAACGAAAAAAAAACTATGCAAACTAGAACCTCCTATTAGGGTCTAAAATGCTTGTCCCGTTCCTGAATCCCAGTATTGATGACATCCAAAGTTTGCAAAAAGCCTTGCTGGACACATGCTATGTAAAAAAATATATATATAAAACTGAACTATGCACAAATCTCAGGAAACTGTGGAACATAATATTTCTGTTTGATCATCAATAGCCAGATCCCATCCTCAAGCTGATAGATTATCCAAGGCCACTCGTGAAATGGAGCCAGGTTTCATCATCAATCTGATAGATTATCCAAGGCCACTTGTGAAATGGAGCCAGATCCCATCCTCAAGCTGATAGATTATCCTTAAGACCAATGCCACCCTGTTTATATCCTTGCAGAATCTGTCCCAGATGCCATCGTGCCAACCTCTTCTAGCCCATTCTTTATTTGGAAAAAAAATCTCTTTTTAATGGCTTCTAACTTCCTGGACACTGTAATAGAAACATGAAAAGAGATAAGAAACAAAGAAAAGACTATCTAGGGTGCACAAATCCACCACCGCCACCTTTTTATATGCTTAAATTATTTTTATAGTTCAACTAATATCACAAGATTGGCAATTTTTAGGTGCACAACACTCTAACATATCATATTTAGCAACATAATTACCTCATTTTAAGTGTACACTATTGGTTTAATATTAAAAGCATGATTTCCTCCAACTTTGATGCAATGGGGTAAAGTGATGGAAACAAAGTAACCCCTTAGTCTGTTGGGGTGGAGACAATCCCACATTCGTGATATGAGTGTTCATATATCTTGGGCCTCTCAACCTTAACATCATGGTTTTAAGATTTGTATGATGTTTAGAGAAAACACTTATCTTTCTTTAAAATTTGATCACCTTGCATCCCATTTAATTTCCATTGCCCATCTTGGAAGTGAGGGAAAGGTGAGAATGGAGATAATCCCACATCGGATATGTCAAGATATGACGTAGTATTCAAATATCTTGGGCTAGTATTCATATATCTTGGGTCTCTCAACCTTAATGCCATGGTTTTAAGGTTTGTAAGATGGTCACAAGTGCCTCTTTCTACTGACTAAATAAGAATAACTTTCAAAAGGATAACAAGAAATTGCAGAGAGATGCATTAACGTGAAAGGTTATCCTTATATTCTAAGAAATACTCACGTTCAAAAAGTAGTGAAAAGAAAAAACTGTTTTCTTGATCTAGCCGAGTGGTTGGTTGAAGAAACATGCATCAGGAAAAAAAGCTCCTTTCTAAAGACAAAAACAAGCTCTCAAAAAACGGATGGTCAACCATGTGGTATACACTTATTAAGTTATGAATCCCAGCATTAACAGTATAAAAATAAAAAAAATAATGCCTCAGTAGCAGCATGCAGCAAGAAGAAATAATGAGTCATATCACAAAATTACTGCATGTTGCCATTTCTGAATGCTGGTGAAAGCAGCTATTCAATTCCTGAAAACAAAAAAGAATACCTTTTCTGCATATGCTGATGCTGGATTAACAAGCATGCAAGAGTAGCCCAACAAGTTGAGAAAATAAACTGATACCTTGGAAGGAGTAGCCAAGGCATGCACTCATCATGAATATGGCAGTATATTTGGTCTTGTATAATCCTTAATGCCAAAAACATAGTTGTCAAAAAGCCCGCCTATCCTAGGTGCCAAGGCACTTTTTGGGCCCTATGCACCTGGGCGCCTTTCGGGGGGGGGACCAAGTGGGCCCACATCACTACATGAATAATAAAAGAACTCTTATGGAGTCCCCCAGATACCAGCTCTGCCTCCCTTGACCCTAGTGACCTAATGATGAGAGTAAATTTGCGAATCCCGGGTGCCCATTTAATGATAGTAAAATTATATTAAACTCTTTCATTATCACTTACAATACCATATATATTTAAGATTTTTAATTATAAGTATATACTTCTTGTCTACTATATACTCTCTCTCTATATGTGTGTGTAGTTGTAAGATATAATTCTACCACTTAGGTGAAGAAATGACAAATATGAATACCTTGGACATCTTGACAACTATGGTTAGAAATAGGACATAAGCTACTGTCATCAATCTCCCATATACTTATCATTTTCCTTAAACCATAATCAGCATGGTGGTGGCCAAAGGCCCTTTCAGCACGAACTGGCCTAAAATGGTCTATCGGGATCAGTATTGTTATGTGATGGTTGATGAAAGGCCTAATTGAAATGTTTCGATGGACTGGCATTCTTTAAAAACTAAGGATGACCTTCTGCTTTACAGCAAATCCAACATCAATATCCCACAAAGCATCTTCATAAATGTCACACTAAACAGTAGACAGCATAGAATCAGCACACAACAAAAGTGCAGGCGAACAGAAAAGGCAGGCCCATAACCAAGTAAACAATAAATCTAAAAGAGATAACAGAACTATACCCATTATAAGAAGATCCATTCGCCATAACGGGAGATGGGGGATGCTTTCCTGGAAGAGGAATCTGTATCGACTTGTGAGCAAACATCTGAATATCCGTAACCAGCCCATTCATCCTTTTGATATCCGCCACCTGAATGAAGGAACCAGAACTAGGATTATGAAAAGCTATTTACAGACACCTCTACAGAACAATTTCCATTGTTTATTTCAAGTAGCTAGGGTCAACAGATATAAGAAAATTATCAATGAAGTTTTTATAGAATTCTAGCCCGCAGCAAAGGATATAACCACCACATTGAACAAGAATTCCAAAACTTTCGATAATTTTGGATCACGGCACCAAATAGAAAGAAACAAAAATAAAACTTCAGTCCACCACCCAAATAGGTGGATTTCATCCAATGCTCGATCGGTTTCATGCAGATGGACTGAAACCAGAACTCCGCATACAAGCGAAAGACAAGGGAGACATGAGACAATACCTCGACACCATATTTTATGGCAACGCCGGCGAGGGTATCCATCTTCGACACCCGGTGTTCTATATACTTTGCGCCCTGAGCCGCCGACATTGGCGAAGAGGAAGAAGAGGAGGACGAATCCGACGATGAGATAAACCCATCCGTTTCCCTCGCGCGAAGCAGCCCCCCGTCCGCCGAGTCGGCCCGCAGCAAATTGGGGGAACTCCCAAACAGCGACTCCCTATCGATCGGCATCTCTTATCCCGTGAACCCCCACCCACGCACCCACAGAATTGACCAAACAGGGCACCCGAAACCCTAATCCTTCCCGGCCATCGGAACCGCGATCGACCGTGCTGGCAGGTAACAACGGCAGCGAAATCCCACAGGAATCGCCCCCCGGACGCCCGCCGATCGCGCCGCGGGAAGTTGCGAAGACCCGATTCCGGATCAAATGTGGGGATCTCCCAAGGTCCCGAGCCAGGATCAAGTGGGTGGATCAGCGCCGCGGCACCGTGGATGCTCCCAGCCAGCGGAAGAACCGGGAAATTGTGGGAGACGAAGCTGTGACATTATTGTCTCGGTCCCTCCTGTTCTTGTACGCGATTCTCCTGCGGGCTCATGGTTATTCATCAGCCGAACCGATGTGCGAGTCCACGCCGTTTACACGAGCGTGGCCAATAGAAGACTACCACGTGGCAGAACGAAAATGGATCACCCCTTTTATGTCGGTCTTTGTTGAACGTTTTGACCAGAACAGAGTGAATTTTTTTAAATATAGAAATTATGATTTTATCTAATTTCCTCTATGCCTGACTGGATGGACTTCACAAATAAAATAAGACTTCATTTTAAATTATTTAAGGGCTTTCTTTTGGATATAGTATTAATTATTTTTATTGATTATTTGTATTCGATAACATCAATTTTGACCATGCTCTGAGTATCAAAATTGATGATAAATTGAGTTTGATATTTTATTCAAACTGAACCTAAGAGAAGAGATTAACAGGATATAATTCCCGGCGTGGTAAATGTTCCAAAAAAAGAGTCAGGTCTTTATTCATTTATTTGATGTATACTTTACGTTACAAATCTAAATAAAAATAAGCTGTAATTAATGGTATGTTTGGTTGGAGTGAAGAAACTAATTTGTTATTAATTCTGATACTGCCATCAGATACAACAGTATAAACAATATTAGTATCGAATATTAAAAGCGACATTAGCAGTTGTAGTTAACAGTGCATTTAAATGAACAAAAAATCACGGAAGTTTATATTATATACTATTCTTGCCACGCCCAGACCAATACTATGCTCTCATTGGAGCGTTCCGCTCCCATGGAGCGCCATTCGTACAGGGCATGGTTGGCCGAGTCGTGACTCAAGTCCGACTCGATTATTTTTGGAATCGACTGACTTGGTTCCGGTCTCAAGATCTCGATCTCAAAATTAATTTTTTATTATTATTTTTAGCACCCCGGCTAACCCCAACCCGACTCGGGTCAGTTTTGGGCCCAAACAACTCGATTCCGACTCTCGACTCCACCTTCCTTAATACGGGTATCATTTTAGTACCGACTGAGTGTGTCACCACGTGCCACCGCCGCCTGTCATCGTGCGCAAAACTAATAACCTCGAGGACTTGTTTGCAATTTTACCACCGTTGAGCGCAGAGTAGGGTCTAATGATCACGTCCGGCGTCTGATCACGCGCTTGATCGTCCGCCGTCCGTTCCGGCCGGCGTCCCGATCAGACGGTCGCGCGCAGAGCGAACGGCGCTGACCGTTGCCTCGGACGGTAACGGCGGGGGAGTAGGTGGCGGTGGCGGCCCGACCGGGTCCGGCGCCGCAGCCCCTGCGATGATCAGGTGGCAGGCTTGCGACCGTCTGATCCGTGGGGCCCGGCTCGTCTTTGGGGCCCACGACGGGGGATCATGCGGCGCCGGGCGGTGTCGGCAGGTGGGCACCGCCGGTCAGTCTCGGCTGTCGGCCGACGGTGACCAAAGCAACGGACCGGCGACTGGGAGGAGGGTGAAAGCGATGTTCGGACGGCGTCTTATTTTATTCTTATTATAACTGTTAAAGTATTTTCTTAAAAAAAATATATAGAAAGGTGCTGTCACCCGACGGACGCGTCGGGTGACCGTCCGGCGCGCGCTCGTTCCCGGGTTTTTTTCCACCTTGCTGTTGGAAGGTATCAAGGCATAGAACTGTAGAAGGGAGATATTTATTTTCCCTGGTGTGTTATCTCTCTCTCGGATACGTTCGCTCACTCTGTACGCTCTTTCTCTCTTGCGTATGTTCTGTCAGGCTCGCACGCTCTCTCTCTCTCGATTCCTGATTTCAGCACTCCGACGAATAATCGAGAACTTTTTTTTTTCTTGGCTAGAAGCACTCAAAGTAAGATCGATTTGCAAAACTCTCCTGAAGGACTTGCTGACAGGAGAGAAGGGTTTCGCCTACCCGAGGGTCGTCGTATCTCTAGGATGACGTTGCCGCGAGAACCGCACGTCGGTTGGCAATAGAACTCTTAGTTCTAGCGATTACGCGCTTCGACCCGACAGACTATGTTTCTAACTTTATTTCTTTAATTTTAATTTGTTCGTATAGTTGTGCTTTTGTCGATTTTCAGGAAAACGACCCACCAATAACTTTATAAATAATATCCATCAGTTAAGGGGTTTATCTTAAAATGCAATAATAAAACACTTTACTGTTATTACCTAATCCTACAAATTAAGCACATTGTCATGGTAAGAATCAATACGGGATTATTCGCACGATCCCAAAACACCTAGCATGCTTTTTAATAACATATTAAAATAAATATTGCATCGAATTTAATATTAATGTTTTAAAATATAAATTGTCGATGACAAAATTGGCAACCGATGAATATTGAAAAATTAAACATTTATATTACTAGTTAAATATTTTTTCCGATTTTTGATGATGTGAATTTTAAAATCAACATTTTCGCTAAAGATATCTTATACCATTTCCAAAAGGATCGTAAAATCTTGTCTAATTATATAATATGTTCACGTGGCTACGAGAAAATATAAGGTTTTCTATAAGAGGACATTTGCAACTGATCTTCGGTAAAACTTATGAAATAGTTTTTTAATATGTCCTTTTCATATTACTACTACTAGTCTACTGAGAACACACTGATAGCTGCACGCATGTACATATATTAACGTATGATCCACCCATGCTTATATATTACGGTCATGCCCTTCTACCGTAACCCCGGACTCTTCAAGGTGGAGAAGTCAAAGGAGGGACCTGATTGCAACATTTACAGCTTGTTGGGAGCACGTGCTTTAATAGGTTGTCTGAATATGGATATTTTCCCGGAGTATATACAACACAATATATATATATATAAATGTCATATGCGAGTGCAACTTTTAAAATTTGCTGGGTGTATGATTTAATAAGTTTTTCGCGTTGATGCGCATGTAAACATGGATTTTTTGGCACAGTTGACCAACGGTCAACGCTGGACGAGGCTCCCTTGTCAGCTGAGATAATAAATTAATAATTCAAGATTAAACAAAAAAACTCATGCCAAGACCACGGTGCCTTGCGTATATTTTATATTGGAATGGGCTGGTTATGGGCCCTCTTGTCACTTGATTTTGGCTCGGTCTGTTATCGATATTTAATATTTATATAGAAAAATAATATGTTTATTATCTAATAGAATATATACTATCATAAGATAACTCAACTCAAACATTAGTCTCGAATCATTTGAGATTGGCCGTATAGATTATCTTTCTTCACCCATATATCGATTTCGAGTTACCTCTTCAAAGGTATTTAAAACATCTAATCATATTGAATATGTAATGTTGTTATCAAAACTGTCTGTTAATTATAGATTTGTTATCTTTTTTTTCCAAATTTACAATAAATAACGGTTGATGTTACAACCTAAATAGTGGTGAAAAGTAAAAATTAGGTTCTAATTTCTGTATTAGCTTTCTCTTACCTCTAAAAGAATCAAGATGGGGATTGATTATGTTCACTGAATAACTATTTATTTATCACTTTGATTGTATCTAATCGTTATCTAGTTTCTTCCTTGTCTATTGATCTAGCTAGTAATGTATTTATCAGTAATATCCTATTTTTATTATCTACTAAAAGAAAAGCTAGTATGCTGTGGGCATGCGAAGCCCAGTTCACTTTCCAAGTGACTAGGCGTAACCAATTACTGTGACCACCAACACAAAAATCATGTTGGATAACATTATTAAATATTTTTATCACTGTCAATTTTAAAATTGATACTGATAATAATCACTTAAAAATGGTTGACTAATAATATCAATTTTAAAATTTATAGTGCAAACAAAATCTGTCATGTAATACAAGTGCCAACTTATATCAATTTTAATATTAATATTCTATGGCCAATTTGATTAGAGTTTCAAAAATGATACTATGTCAATATTGATATTGATGTTTCTAGACGATAGAATATCAGTATCGAAATTGATACAAGTTAACCGTTCTATTACATAACATGTTTTGTTTACGTTACAAATTTCAAAATTGATACAATTAATCAAGTATTTTTATTACTATCAATATCATTTTTAAAGTTGATAGTGACAGAGATGTCTAATAGTGTTACTAAATAAACTCTTAACTCTTAAAAATATTAATATCAATATTATTTGTGATATTCTAACTAAACGGGCCATAAGACAGCTGAAGAAGAAGAATCCATTAAAGAATTAGAATGTTAACACCCAATCAGTCTAGAATCCTTGGTAGATTTGTCTTCTACCATGTTTTTTACTTTTTATGATTTCTGGTTGCTTTCTCAAATCTTGTCCAAATCGATGTAAGATCAAGTTTCTTAAGAATTTGACCCATCAATTTGGCTCTCCAATTCATCACATTTTAGCACCCATAGGTATCTTTCTCCTCCATCTTTTAGGAATTGTCAAAGATTTCTTATGTTGAGTTTATATAATTTTTTATGCAAATTTGGTGTCTATTATTATTGACACTTTTTCTATCAAATTTGCATTAATAAATAATTTATTTTTTATAATAATTTTTTTAGCATTTTTACATTATGCCTATATCTAACACCTTCAAGAACTGTACAAATATTACATATAACAAAACAATCATGTTTACAACACGAAAAAGAATTGTGACATCAAAGGTGAGAACTCTGTGAATCATAATCTTTTAAAGTTGAAATGTACGTTCTAATATGGAATTTTGTCATTAACAGTAATTTAGATAATAAAAATTGAGGCTAATAGACATGTAAAAAATCATTCATGATGTGCTATGCATATTTTTATTTTGTTAATCACTTCTATTATCATGTAAGCTCACTAGGTTAAACTATGAGGCCATGTTTGGTACGAGGATAAGTTAGGGATAAACCAGATTTATCCCCAAAATTCAGGGGATAAATCTGATTTATCCCCAAAAAAATTTGGTGCCAAACAGACCATGAGAGGTAGGATCTTTCCAATGTGATTTACTCCCACAACATATTGGTACATTTATAACACTATATAAATATCCATCTTACAGACTTAAAAGTATATAGAATATAATAACTATAACCAAATAAAAATATAACTATTTAATTTTTTATCTATAATTAACTACGTGTGATCAATGATTTTTTATTATGCACAATATAAAGTAGAGGTCTAAAATACGGCATTTCAATAATATTTTTGCTCACAATGATAGTACACAAATTTTTAAATTTTTTTCTATTTTAACATTATGAAAACTTTATCATTAGATGTGATTCGCATTTTTATTTAACTGAAATAGACTAAATAGGCTGATCCTAACCTATCTAAATTGTTTAGAAGCAGTCAGATCTACTCTTGACCTTGACCCAGACATTATCCAATTAAGCAAAATGTCACACCCCGGATTTAAACCTGCACAGCGGAACATAATCCGACGACGTAACCGGGGAAATAACCCCAAAAAATTATATCGATTTGGAACAAACGAGACTAATATCACAATTCCCAAGATTCCTTCTAATATATCATGCTAATAATACAATCAAATAAAACATATACCAATCTATGACATACATATCATCTAATTGTCTTCTCGAAAATCGATCCACCACCCTTCCGCTGCGCTAAACCTGATTCTTGAAAATTTTTAAGAGGATTGGAATGAGTACGACGACTCAGTAGACACCCCATCATCCGCCAAATCGGATAGCCAGAAGGCCCTAGATGTTAATTAAATAGGTACCCAGACCTACACCAATTATATGTAAATATAGGCTAGTCAATACATTAGATATATGACTTAATCCATGTGTTTTACACCACCAACCAAAGTCTATAATCACACCAACCAGCACCTATATGCATCATAACATGACCTAGAAAGATGGTATGAACATATGCATAGACACCTACTATATGCTCCATATGATGATATACTACAAATGAGACACACCATACATACACCATGCTATATAACTCGATACTTGACAAAATAAAATACATCACTAGATCATCTATACCATATCATGCAAAATGCATCTATCCACTAACAAGAATCACATTCACACATATGCACATATCCTCTAATAGATGCACATATCATGTACACAGATTTTCATTAGCAAGGAATGCGTCGTCTTGCCACCTCAACTAGCTACCACCAGATCTATCATATATAAATACCATATACTAATCGAAATCCCATAGTGCACGTAGGCAGTGGTGGCACGTAGGATGCCCGCGGGATCTGGGATCGAAGGATGCACCAGACGGTTCTAACCCCTCGCTTGCCCTCGAGTCACGACTAACTAGTCCGGTGTAGCTCGCCTTCCCATTCACAGTTTCAATGCATCAAGCATCCACCTCAATCATGCCATGCCATGATCACCAATATGCAAGATCAATGAACATAAAATGAACATATACTCAGCTATTGTCATGCTAGACAACCATGCTAGAAATGAACCAAAATGTGACGAAATCACATATAACTAACTAAACATGATTGAACATGAATATAACTAGGTGCTGGAAAAACTACTCACCACATCGTCTAATCAGGTTAACCTATCACCATTATTTAACAAGGTTAACATAATATAATCAAGCTAATATGTAACCAGGTGATTAGCTAAAAATGAACAATAATACACTACTAACTAAGCAAGATCTCATATGTACATAATAGAGACATAAACACATATCATCACATGATACTGCACACATCTATCTTAACTAACCCATGTCGACTCACAATTTAAGTTCAAAAGTGCAACTACACACACACCCTTTAATTAAAAAGATCAACTCTAATAATCATGGAGGATTAAATATGAATTTTTAATGATAATAGACACGTCAATGGTGCCTACCGGAATCGATGCCGAAGAGTTGGGGATTGGCGGCCGAAAATAATACCGGACATTGACGACGTGATGCACAACTTGAATCAATCGAAAAAGCTATCTCATGGCACCTAAGTTCCGAAAAATGATCCGAAAATGTATCGTCGGATCAAGGGGAATAGATAATAAAATTAAGGAGAATAATAACCTAGATAATAGGAGAGAGGAGAACAAGATAGGAGAGAGAGAGGGGGAAAATACCGCGGAGGGGGATTCACCGGCGCGCCGGGGGGAGCAAAGCGAGGCAGCGCGCGCGCGCGCGGGCGGCACAGCGCGGCGGGCATCAACGGTGGGGGAGGCGGTCGGGTGTCAATGGGCGACGTGGGCAGCGCTCGGCGGCACACGGCGGGATGGACGCGCGGGCGGGCCGCGGCCGCGGGACGGTGCATGGCGGGATGGCGCACGACGGCGGCTGCTGCGCGTAGGGGGTGTGGCTGCGGCCGCGCGCCGGTGGGCAGCGGCCGGGAGGCGGACCGGCGGCACGGCGGGCGGGATGACGGCCGCCGCAACAGGTCAACGCGGCGGCCGCGGGCGCGGTGGGGACGGCGGACAGCGGGCTGGTGGCGGCCGTTGCCGCGGGCGACGGAGGGGATGGCGTGGCGGGCAGACACGCGGGGCGGTGGCGACCAATGAGGGGGGTGCCGTGGGAGGCGGCGCCGTCGCAGGTCAACACCGACGGCACGGAGGGCGGCGGCTGCGCGGGGGTGGTGTCGGGTTAGCTAGGGGCCGATCGATGGGGAAGATGGCGAGGAGAGAGAGAGGTGGTCGAGGGTGAGACTGCGAGGGACGGCCAACGGCGCCAGGGTTAGAGGAGGAGAGAAAACGGAAAGGAGGAGAAGTAGGAATAGAAGGGGAGGGAGAGAGAGATAAATCTACATTAAACATAATTAATTTAACATCAAATACAGTAAGTATTATTTAATAATAATAAAAATATCTAAACGTTACACAAAATATCTAGAAACCAATATTATCCAATTATTAATGGGCGCCAAGACGAAAATACCCACTTCACGTTATTTAGGTTCAGCTCCAAATAAGTCCACCACAGTCATAACAAATATATTATACCCAAAAGCTATCAACACATATGGTACAATTCTAAGTTTACATCTATAATCTTTAATTTAACTTATTTAAATTTTACTATAGATTTGTATTAAAATATTTTATGAGAAATTTATTACGTTCCACTATAATGGGGGTGTTTCGTTATATGACAAATTGAATTTTTTTAACAGTATAAATTTATAACAAAACTAGTTAAAAGTGTGTAACAATCATTGAAAATACATATTTTGTTATATCCCAATATGAAGAATATGTTATGATATTAGATGAGTGAATAAGCAGGGTGATCACCTAAAAAGACCAGCAGTTAATATAGTTTTCATCAAGTCTATAAGAGAGAAATTACAATACCTTGTTATAAAAAATATGTTAAAACATTAAATAAGTAAACCACCAACAAATCTAGTTAATCACGTTTTGAAAGTTGAGTTGAAAATTCTTACAACATTAAACGTGTTTTTGCCAGAAGTTATCCCAAGATGGGTGATCTCATACGAAGTAACATAGTTGTTGAATTAACCAACCGAGTCAACCCTTTACGTACTTCAACATAGACAAAAAGAGTAGGCAAGGGTTCATTTTTCTTTTGATTCCCTACCTATTTTAGTGCACGGTCCTCACTCTTTTTTGTTGGTTTATCTCACCAAACATCATAATTTTATTTAATATAAAATTTTATCATGAAAATGTGCAAAAAATTATCGTGCAACCAAACACCTTCTGTACCTTCATGTGGGAAGATGTTTCTATTTTCCAGAACCTATCTAGGTGTCGTGTTCATAACAGGCTACAAATCTTGCTGTCAAGCGCCAGTTCACATTCACCAATCCACGAGCATAGGATTTTTAAGCAGGCTGAAGGTCATGACAGCGAAGTTTAAAATGTTGACATATCAAATGCTCCTCCATATATCAAAAAGCATCTGTTGGCTGTCCATTTAACTGCCTGCCAAGTTGCGATTGATGCAACAGGTATATTCTAGAGGTTAAAGTGAAATGCAGATGGATCTCAGCTTTCGTCCAATTCTGAACAAACAGGTAGTATACAGTCCAAGAATCCATAGAGAGCAACACCTGACCAACATCCGTGCATGTGAGCAGTTCTCTGGAGAAAGCATCATACTTGCCCAATGATATTAATCTTCTTTCCAGTCCATAAGCCTATCATGCAGGAGACATCTTGCAAGATGTTACAATTTCTGAGAGCCACCGGACTCCAGAGATGATGCAAAAGAAACAGGCTTGAATTGATGGTCCTTCACAGTCAGGCTTAGCACCTCAGGCCTTGAGTAATGACCCACTACATCAAAAGCAAACTTGGCTCGTACAATTTCTCCAAGATCTGCAAATCAGGGGGAAAGAAATGATGTTAAAGCACGTTAAGAACGTTGCAAGTAGAATGCTTCAAATTTGCAATCCTTCTCCTTGACATGATACTAGCAGAAAAACAACATGGATGGAATCCATGATTATCTGATAGAAAGATTTATGGTTACCTATATCCGCCGAGATGAGACCCTCGCCTTCATAGTTGGGTCCTGCCAAGACATCTCCTGATGGTGAAATTATCACACTTCCTCCAGCACAGACAATGGAGTCTGGTGAGAGCTCATCGTCAGTCACTCCAAAAGTATAATCAGGTTCAGGCGGATAGTCTTTCCTGCGACAGAATTGATTAGCTGACAAGACAAAACATCCACCCTCAAGAGCAATGTGTGTCATGGATGCCTGCCACACGTTCCTCGCATCTGCTGTTGGAGCACAATATATCTCAATTCCTGCAAAAGTAGCAAGAAGGTTATGCACATGAAGAGTATCAAATTGTAGGCAGTTGACTTGGTACCTCAATTACAGGCACTATGAAGATAACAATACATGACAGCAATCTGAATACAAAAGCAGAAAACATACAGCTGCTGGATACCACTTCTGATAAATTAAAGGCTAAATCCAGTGTTAACATGTTGTTTCACCCTGCAAATAAGATGGTAACTACTAACTAGGTAGCAGGCCAAATAAATGAAGAACATCTACATGAATACTTATATGAATTTTTGAATGTGATCAAATAATTTAATACATAGAGCAACCGCACACAGAATGACAGAATCTTTGAAAAATATAGAACAAAAAAAAATTCACCAACGCAGCACATCCGTCAGGTAAGAAATGCTTTAGGAGCAAGGCCGCCAAAATCACACAGCTGCTGACATACCTTTACCATATAATGCTGTTCTTAGTAAAGGCATTCTGTTCTCCCAGCAGATGAGAGCACCTATCTTCCCAATTGGAGTCTCGTATACTGGAATAGTTGACCCATCTCCGAAGCCCCATATGACACGTTCTAATGCAGTTGGCATGAGCTTACGATGTTTCCCCAAGTAATGGCCTTGTGGATCAAAAAAGAGAACAGTGCAATAGAGTGTATATCCAGACCTTTCAATGACACCCATGACCAAGAAAACTTTATATTTTCCAGCCATTGAAGCCAGATGGTCAACTTCAGGACCTGTACAAATGAACAATGTATTTTAGAAAATAAATTCCTCAAGAGTCAAGTAGCAGAAATATGTGATCTTTTTCATTCAAATGCTAGAATGAAGTAGTAAGAATGCAGTTGGTACTAGGCAGAAACCAGAAATGACATGACAGAGATTTCACCCAATTGTCCCCCAGAAAAAAGCTTAAATAAAATGATTATCAGCTAGCTCACTGAGTAATTGTGGTCAAGCAAATTCACTTGGTTAAGATAAGAACATGCAAGATAATTAAATGGTCTATTGAAGGATGGAAGGATGTTTTAGTCAGCAGGCAAGTTATCTGTACTTGCCCCACCCATACATGCCTTGGTTGCCCTGGTGCCCTATTGTAGCACCAACGTTGTGGCAATGCATGTAATGAGAGCCACATCATTAGCTTGCCAAGCTTGTTAATTTCTCAAACATATGTTCTAGGCTTCATGTTACGTCTGAAGCTGCAATCCTCCATTCATGCTATGGTCAAAAGATGGAAGGCGTACTCTAAGCATACGGTTCCCAATTGTTGTTATATATAAAAGAAATGCTATCAAGTGTAACTGAGCAAAGAAAAAAAAACAGAAAGAGTATAAACTCGATGATGGGAAATCAATTTAGTCAATTTTGAGTTTCAGTTGTTTGATCTTTGGAAGGACTTATTTGCAAATATTTTGTTTCATGGGTCATTTGTTAAAAAATTGGCTCTATATAAAGAGCATGTACTCCTGAATGAGGAATGAAATATAGTGGAATTTTTGGAGGCTTTGGACAGTGCATCTGGTAAGGGGGCTTGTCCCTAGTAGCTTCTTCTCTACCACCTTATTGGATAAGGAGGCCATTTTGGATCTTCACCCTCTAGCCTGCGCCCATCTCAACATCCTCCCCACCTATTGGCCTCCGAGCCTTCCTCCTCCTCCACCTTCACATGTTTGACATCACCTACCCCATCATCCTTTTTGTCCCCAATTTGGTTCAACATCCGGAGAGCATCGGATCCTATCGATCTGACAATCTTCTTCTCGTTGAAGTTTGGATTGCCTCCACCGTCATTGCAAAATCCTCAAATAGGAGGTCCCTTTGTCAATGATGCCTTCTTCATCATTTGGAGATGATGCGGGACGAAATTGATTTAAAACGGAATTTTGACGACTGGACGTTCAAACCGACTTTTAAGCTGATTAACGCCATTTAAAATCCTAAATCGACTATCAAAATGACCAAAAGTGAATTAAGACTACCAACTAGCGTAAAATTGCAATCTAAATGCCTAAACCAATTTATTCTGTCCAATTACGACCTGCCTCTGCTATTTGGGCCTTAACGCAACTTGGGCCTGCAGCGCGCTTCCACGCGATTAAACTCCAAGGACATGGAAATTTGGGGGGTTTTGGAGGTGGTCGGCGCGAATAACCTGGGGGGGGGGGTCATGGCGTCGCCTGGATCCTCCCGAACGAGTCGTGTGGCTGCGGTCGCGCCGTTGCCTGCCTGTTGACGTGGCAGCATCGTCGTCCCGCCCGGTCTTCGCCGTCGTCGTCGCCTCGTCCGGCGGCCGCAGCACGTAGGTGGTGGAGCGGGCTGAGCGGAGGGAGGGTGTCGTCGTCCTCCGTAGGACGCGCGCAAAGAGGGGGAAAATCAGATCCGGGGATCGCCGGATCTGCCTCCTCCCGCAGATGTTGTTGACGATGAGGAAGGAGAATGAAGTTGGTGTCGAAGATGCTATCCGGGGATCGCCGGATGTTGTCTCCGACTTTTCAGATCTGAAACTCCAAGCTCCACCACTGTCCAGATCTGAAGATCGTCGCTGCTGTTGCGAACCTGCGAATGAGGGACAGAAGAGAAGAGGAACCGAGAAGGGAAGGAAGGACGAAGGGCTCGGAGGCCCGAGGATGAGGGGAAGGGGTAGACCGGCCACCTGCCGGATTCTGGAAGGTGGAAGAAGAAGACCCTGCTGGTCGATCGGAGAAGAAAGAGGGGGAAACCGGGCCGCAGCCCTGCACACACGGGAAGAGACCCGAAACTTCCAAAAATTTCACTTCCAATCTGTCTTCTGCGTACATGAGGCCCTTCCTTATATAAGGAGTCATGTCTATTTACAAAAAAAAACCAACTAATTTGGTTATTTAAAAAAAAGGACTAAACAGTAAAGAAATGACTAAATTTTCTAAAGCTCTGAAAATTGTCCCCATCAGGAGATCCCTGAACATTTATGGGGTGTTTGGTTGTATTTTATTTTTTTTGTATGGTTTCAGGACAAAATTATATTACAATGCCAAACATGATAATTTTTAAAAGTGAAAACATGACAATGAACGTGCTTGGCAAAAACATTTTAATTTTTAAAAATGATAATGGAGTGTTTAGTAGCATTTTAAATTCAATTTTCATCAACTTCGTAAACATCAAAAAACAAGTATTTCATGTCATACAAATTCACAAGATCATGTAAATGACAAAATATTTTTGACAGAATCTATCCCATAGTAGATGTACCGCACAAGATGACTCAACGTCCCACATAAGATGACTTAATCTGAGACATTTATATACAATTCTATATATTAAAAAAATAAATATATATCAAACAAAGATTTGATTCAAGTAAGACAATTTTATTTATCTCGGGAAATGAAACAGGTAGATGCCCATGCCAAAACATTTGGTACCCAAAACATTCACCAAACCATAATTCAAGACTAATTAGACACCAAAGTTACAAGAGTATCTGATCCCTTCTGAACTAATTATGGTGTCAAAACATATCAGAAACAAAACAAAACAAGTACAGAACTACAGACTGTAAAACTATAGTTCAATTGTAAAATTTATTTTTTTGATATACATAGTCACAGTGTCGCCCACACCCAAAACCCCCTCATTTGACCGGCTACACTTCACATTTCCTGGCGTGGGTTTGCTGTCCTTTCCCTTGGTCAAAGGGAATTCCTTCCCTTGTTTAATCAACCATTTCTCTCAGTACTGTTGTTTACCTCAGCTATTATTACCTCAGCCAGTATGTTAACATCTCAGTACTGTTGTTTGCAATGAAATACTTTTCTCCCCATCAGAGTAACTCAAAGTCAAAACCCAGATATGCATTTGGTTGACAACAGAGGAGTCAATAATTGGCTGAAATCACTCAAGGGAATGGAGATGAAAAGAAAACAGTTTTATGTGGATGGATGCTGTCCAATTTGTCATATTGCATTATTTTTTAATCCCTCTCGAATGGCCTTCTCCGGTCTTACAAGAATCTAGAATCTGAAGGGGTGGGGGGGGAAGGGTTGTGCTTATACCCATCAAATAGTCTGATGATACTGTTTTCCTAGAGGGCAAAGAAGAACCCACTAAGGGATCATCCTATCGGTACCCCTTTAAATCAAGATCCCCAAGATGCCAAAACCAAATCTATGTAACTGCAAGGGCACAGACCACTGGACTTGGAGAAATTTTAAGAACACCTTGAAGGAAGGAATTTAATTGAAAAGATTCAATCTCAAATCTAACAGAAATCCAGAACATTGAATCTCAATGAGGTGCCGTGAACCTATCTCCAAGAATATCAAATCCCAAAGTAAACTTCACAACTTTATTAAACCGAAATCTGCAATCAATAGAAAACAATGAGATAGAAATCAGAAAATTGAGACACAAAGCATCAGATATGGGGTCAAATTGCTCAATCATTTTATTAAACTGGGCAACATCATGCAGTTCTATGTAACTCTGTAATGAATTAAACTGGTCGATTCAGGTACATGTTCTTCATTACCCTTCGGTTCTTACAACCCGCAGAAAGCCAGAAACTACAATGTTTTTGTGTTTTTTTAACTAAATTATGGCAATTTTGTATCATCTTGCCACAATTTCCTTTATTCTCTTCTAAGCAGCAGCTTGGTGGTAATGCCACATTGGTGTTCTACGGCACAGAAGAAGCAAATGAAGGGCGGACTGCTTACATGGAGCACCGACGCCCTGACTTCTCCAAGTTTCTGCGGAAACCTTAGATCATCTTTGCCGTCGTTCTTGGAGTTGATCGTCTGCGGCCGAGGCGCAAAATAATCATCGGAAAACCGCAAACCCTAGGCGATCAACCGCGAATAGGACTAGGGCAAGAGACAAGGAAAAGGTTACCTTCTCGGCCCCCTACGCAGAATCTGGCGTCTCTCGCTCTCGCTGGTGTCTCCGATCAAAATCAATTTGTCTCCCTCTCCCTTCACTCCTGGTCCACTCTCCGGCAACGCGGAGATGTCTAGAAAGGGCTAACGGTGGCTGCTGGCAGATAGGGGAGAATGGTCACTCACCACGGCTGGACTTTCGTAGGGATGAGCCACTACGGAGAGAGTTCACGAAGAAAAGCCGTTGAAGGGGGCTAGGAGGAGGCCGTCGACGCCGCCGCTGCGAAGAAGAGCCGTGGATGTGTCGCCGCTGCCGCCATGAGCTCTTGAAGAAGGGGGCAAAGAGGGCACGGGACCGGGAGGAGTAGTTGTGAGGAATCGGGGTTTTGTCTAAGAAGAAGGTGAGTCTCTTTCCAAAAAAAAAAGAGGGTTCGACCACTTTTTTTCTGTTACGGACGGATGCGTACAGATATTTTCAAAACAAAAAATGAAAACGCGGGTCAAACATGTTTTTAAGACCCTTTTGTCACAAGTTTTAAAAATAAAAATAAAAATGCTCATTGTCACGCAACCAAACACCCCATTACTTCCTTAGGGCATCTTTGTCCCAGCAGGCCCAAGCAATGATCCACACCAATCAGTGTTGTAACAGAGTCGGTACAACAGTCCAGCAATCGATCTGGTGATCCCTGGAGCCCATCAACGTTGATTTGTGGGGTTTCTCTGCAGTAGAGTCATTGGACGGTCTGCAGATGAAGCTTTTCCATCGTCTTCTCAATCAACTCCAGCAACTCCTCCTTTGGCTCTGTTGTGTGAAGCACTGCCCCTTCCGATCGTATAGGAAAGCACCGGACGTCCTACCTCCACCACACATCTCCACACATTTCATCCCCTTTCCTCCCACTCCATCCACACCCGATGTTGTCCATTGTGCCATCCCCTGCTTCAACCCGAAGAAGACGATGAACAGTGCAGTGTGAATAAGCTTTACAAAGAGGCTCATTAGGGCTACAGTACCAGAGAGGATTCACCTCTTTCTTGTCTAGCGATGGTGCCCTTGACGCGATCGGACCACCTTCCAAGCAAGCCTTCACAAGGCCACTCCCACGCCACCGGACCAGCAGCCCCTCGAGCAAGCTTGTCTTCCGTCTGAGCCAGGATCACAACAGACCTCCACCCTCTGCGCTCAAGCCCGTTTGAGCCACCTTACATGAAATGGTCCCGCCCATCACACACATCTGGGAGAGCATCCATTATCCAGCCAACAGCTGCCACGACCCTCCAACTTTGCTGACTGAGCTGGTCGATCGATTGCCAGTCCAGCCAGTTCGGTCAACTGTTCAGCATGCTGGTTCAAACCATTTTTCGAAGGGTTCAACCCAGTTCAAGGCCAAATGGTTAGATTTAAACCTAATTCATCTGGTTCTCTTTAGTTTGGTCTACTTCAACTCATTTCAGCATTATATTTTCGATTTTATCATTTTGTCCCACTTAAAAAAAATACTCAACAAAAATCTCTCGTAAAATTCCAAATCCATGCCAAAAAAACAAAAAATGACATTTCAATAATCCCATGAACATAAGAAAATTCAAATAAGAAAATGACTCTCAAACCAAAGCAAATCAAACCATGAAATCAAACCTCATCAGGCCATGAGGCTATGTCTCTTGGTGCCTTGATGTTTCATGTGGATGAATAGATTCAATTAATGAGTTGCTATGGCGATTAATCAAGGATATTCAAGTAGTTGCCCAACATAATTAACATCAAAATATTGTAAGTTTGGTGGGGAGAAATTCAAAGATACTTTATGAAAAATACCCTAAAATACAATGTGTTTTGGATCTTCTAAGATAAAGGGGTTTCCCTATGCCAACACTTGGAAGATTTTGGAACTTAAGTTTTAAGCTCCTATACATATATTCCACACCAAACTATGGCATACCATACATCATTTACTTTCAGAATATGATAAATATTGAGTTTTCAATGGCCCCCAACCTGGATCAGGTCCTAATCAGGGCTGAACTAATTGATCCCAGATTGGCCAACTAAGTTGCCAATTCAACCCTATATACCTCAGGCCAGGATGATCTGGAATCAGCTGACAAAAATCTGGATGGCTGATCTAATGTTAGCCAGGGATCATTGTTTGGTCTGAAGAATCAGATCTGACTAGCTGATCTTCTTCCAGATTGGTGATTATGCAAATCATGTATTGAAAGACCTTTTCCGGAACTTGAACAGAAATGGCACACTAACATCAGATTCAAAGAAAAGATGCAAAACTATGTTACCAGGCTTTTGATGGAATGGAACACATGACGTACTGTAACCTAAACATTGATTTTGGATCAATCAAGCTCAGACGGTTATCTGACAGTAGAAATGGTGAGAATGAATAAAAATTTCACCAAGTGCCAGAACAATCAAATTTTGGGAACTTTCATCATACAAATAAGAGCCTAATTCCTCTAAGCCATCACATTTTGAAGGAAACTGACTCTACCAGGCACATCAATCGCAGATGCATGATATTTCTGGAATTGTTCATTGCCTTTGGAAGAACGACTGCCTATGGTAACACCAAAGTTTGAACCGCGGGGATAACCACCAATAAATGCTTCCGGAAACACCACTAACTGCGATCCATATCCAGCGGCATCGGCAATCAACCTCTCTGCCTTATCTGGAACCAGAACAGGGAACAAACAGACACTTGTAAGGAATGAATGACAATGAAAAAAAAAATCAAATGTAACCAACCAAAAGAAAAGAGAACGCTTCTTTTGCTGCAGATAATAATTAAACGGCAAGCAGAGATGACCCACAGGGATTTGTCATAAGAACGAACTACCACCAGAAAATAAGCTCATTGTCCACTTCAAATTGACTCTTTTACTATTTTTTGAAGGAAATAAGAGTATACGAGTAAAATAACTTAAAATTCCACTTGAATGTTCTTGGTCCGCGCGCGCGCGCGCACACACAGGATGCCTGATGGGGGCTTTATAATGTGTTATCCTTCTCTCCTAACTTAGACAAGCCCACAGAAAATCCGCGGGACGGTAGCGCATGCAGGACTGAGAAACAAGCAAGTGAATATCAACGCAGAAGGTCCACCAAACAGAATGCCGCGCGGGGGGCGAGGGGGAGCGCGGCGGCGCATACCCATAGTCGCAGGCGTGTCGTAGAAGATCGTGGATGCCTGCACAACCGTAACCCGCACAGCAACGGCTGCAGAGTCGGAGGCGCCGCCCATGTCGACCTCGGAAATCAGGGCGCCGTCGATCGCCGTCGAAGGGACGAGAGCCATAGAGGGAGGAAGAGGTCGAGGAGAGGGCAGATGGCGATATCTACGAGAGCGAGTGGTGAGGAATGGTGGGAACCGAGGAGGACCAGCTGAGGTTGGAAGAAGCAGGTTGCTTCTAGCTTCCTCTTGCCGAACTTCTGATGACTCCGGTCTCGGCGTGAAGCTCGTTCATCAGTAAGGATTAAATTATTCTTGTTAAATTAAAATATCATACTGTATTTACAACATTGTGTAAATTATAAATAATCTAGCTAGGATGGTCCTCAACATATTAACTGTACTCTTTGGATACCATGTGTGCCATTATACAGAATAATACAACTATCAGCTTGTATTTGAACTTTGAGCTAGTAACTTGTACCCCTGTTGGATCAGAGTATTAAAAATAGTATTATATTAATTTAAATATCAATTTTTTATATGATAAATTATGGAAAATAAAATTGATACATGTAAAATGTGTATTACAATTAATATTGTGTTTGCATTGAGAATTTTAAAATTGATACCATCAACTAATGTATCATGTTTTTTATATTAATATCAATTTTAATATCTCGTCCCAATCAATTTTAATATTGATATTTGTAGATGTTAATGCCCTGTTTGGTTAGAGTATTACAAATGATATTGTATTAATATTGATATTGATATTTTTTGAAATTGAAGTATCAATATTAAGATTCAGAGTATCAAATTTGTTAAGTGTTTGGTAAAATTATGTCGGACACGGGCTGCGGACTGCGGAGAGAGGACTCCGGCACCTATCCTCCGCGGGGGGACGCCATTGCCGCCGGAGGGAGAGTTCCATCCGGCGGTCCAGCGGGGGGAGGGGGGCGGCACGGGGACGCGGCTGCGGGGGGGGGGGGGGACGCGGCTGCGGAGGGGAGCCTCCGGCGGGGGGGGACGCCGCGCGGGGGACGCGGCTGCGGAGGGGGATGCCGGCTGCGGGCTGCGGAGGGGAGACACCGGGGGGCACCTGTCCTCCGCGGGGGGGCACCATCGCCGCCGGAGGGGGGTGAGCTCCATCCGGCGGTCCAGCGGGGGAGGGGCGGCACGGGGATGCGGCTGCGGAGGGAGACTCCGGCGGGGGGGGGGGGGACGCGGCTGCGGAGGGGGAAGCCGCGCGGGGGATGCCGGCTGCGGGCTGCGGAGGGGAGACACCGGCGGGGGGGGGGGGGGGCACCTGTCTTCCGCGGGGGGACACCATCGCCGCCGGAGGGGGTGAGCTCCATCCGGCGGTCCAGCGGGGGAGGGGTGGCACGGGGACGCCGTCGCCGCCGGAGGGGGACGATGGAGTCGTCGAAGAAGAACGGTGATCCGATCCGAAGATGACGCGGCTGCGGAGAGGAGACTACGGGGGGGGGGGGGGGGCGGCGGGCGGGGGGGCGTGGGGGCGGAGGGGGACTCCGGCGGGGGGGGGGGGGGGGTAAGCCGCGCGGGGGATGCCGGCTGCGGGCTGCGGAGGG
This sequence comes from Cryptocoryne crispatula var. balansae, assembly GCA_036172225.1. NCBI lineage: Eukaryota > Viridiplantae > Streptophyta > Magnoliopsida > Alismatales > Araceae > Cryptocoryne > Cryptocoryne crispatula. The sequence continues at coordinate 6,764,849 of CM069930.1, read as the reverse complement.
GGGACTCCGGCTGCTGACGCGTCTCAAGATGATTTCAATACAGGTCCGCACCTGTATTATTTATGATAGTATTTTTAACTATCAATTTTAAAATTAATACTAACATCCAAACACCTACCAATATAAAGTATCAATATCAATTTTAAAACTGATATCAATACAATCACCTAATATTGTAAACAAACAGGCCGTAAAATAACAATATCAAAACTATCAAGGGGTTTTAAAAACGATAGATATAGTTAAATATCTATATATTAATGATTTATATCAATATTTATTTATTTCAAAATTAATAATGATAAAGATGTTTAACATAGTTACTAAAAAACTTAAAAAAAGAGAGGAAACTAAATAATTAACCATGATATTATAAAATTTAGAACTTACCCCTATAGCAAACACACAAAATGCATTTTTCTTTAGCACATATATGTTCAAATAAGTTATACGATCCTAACCATCAATGTACTGTGGACAACTCTCTCATCATCCTCCTATGGTAACCATAAGTTACGTACACCTTTTCCCCTTTGTGTTATTGTAATGGTTTGTCGGTCGACGGTGGGGTTGGACTGGGTCAGTTGACCTGGCCGATTTTCTAGCTAACTAGTCATACTTCGACCCGACCGACCTGGTTCAGCCTCGGCATCTCATAACTTACATTTTTTATACATGATTTTTTAATATCCTATTTATTGATAGTATAATAAAATTTTACTATCACTTATATTATTACGCATAGTTAAGATTTATAATTATAAATATATGATACATATTTAAAATTTATAAAAAATTTACTTAAAATTAACTCTTTCTCAACGTATACTAATACAACATAATTACAAAAAAATATATTTACTTGTATACATAGATAAATATTATACTCAATTATAACATAAAAATATAATTATATTATATTTTTATTTTTATTTATATAAATGTATATAATATAAACATTTTTATCTATTTTATTTTATTTTTCATTAAAATTTTATATTTTTATTTTTAAAATAAATAAATATGACTCCATCCTACTCTATCCTACTCGAGTCACAACACAACTCGATCCGACCAAGTCAAGTTTGGAGCCGTCCAACCCCGGGCCAACCTCCAACCTGACATTCCTTTGGTAATATCCTTCTTGTCGGAATGCCAACTCCTAGAATGAAGTGGGGTGATAGCCATATATTCGACTTTTAAATCATTCCATATTTTAATTTTTATGAATCTCTAAATCGCCATACAATTCTATATGTTTGGAATAACATTTTTTGTGTGAAAAATGTCGCGTGTGAAGATTTCGATCTCAAATTTCAATAGTTTCGAATATAGTGAATGGATACTTATTATACGAGCCAACTTTGCTGTTAATATTTAATTTTGTACAATTTAACAAGGATTGAATGCACATACCCAACATGCGTGGATTAATCTATAAACTATGTTTAATACATGAATCAAGAAACATTTTATCTAATTATAAGTAATTAACGGGGCCGGACAAATTAATTAGTAGGTACAATTAGCACAAGAGGTGTTCATGGTTTGATTTGATTTAGTTTTTGAGTATTTTTTTCTCAAACTAAACCAAACCAAACTATCTCCCTAATCAAACCAAATTAATTTGATTTAGTTTGATTCGGTTCAAATCATATTTTATTAATAGTAAACATATCAATATATAATTTTTTTTGTTCGTTTTAAATCATATTCTATTAAAATGTTGTGTGTATGTTTATAGATTACATTAATTTTATCTTAAAAACTCTTAAAAAATTTATTTTTATAAGAAAAGATACATAAATATTATCTTATTTTATATAAATTAAATTAAAATAATTAATCTAATTCAGATTATTCGGTTTATTGATTTGATTTGGTTTGAAGGATCCTAGAAACCAAATTAAATTGATCGATAGTTCAAACTAAACTAAATCGAACCAAAGTACTAGTTTGGTTTGATTTTTCGAGTTGAATCGAACGGGGAACAACCTTAATTAGCACAACAGCAACAATATGCAGTGTTCTCGAAAACAAAAGTTAGATTTAATTTTAGGTCTTTTTTGTTGAATCCAAAACCAAACATATAAGAGAATCTAGCTAATTGAATCGAATCAACTTGGTAAACGAACAAACTGAATAATGAACCAAACCGACATTTGGTTCGATTTGCCAGTTTGTCACGTCCCTGATTTAATCCTGCACAGCGGAACATAATCCGACGACGTAACTGGGGAAATAACCCCAAAAGTTATATCGATTTGGAACAAATGAGACTAATATCACAATTCCCAAGATTCCTTTTAAAATATCATGCTAATAATACAATCTAATAAAACATATACCAATCTATGACATAAAGATCATCTAATTGTCTTCTCAAGCATCGATTCACCACGTTTCTACTGCGCTAAACCTGATTACCTGAAAATTGATATGAGGATTGAAATGAGTACGACGACTCAGTAGACACCCCATCATCCGCCAAATTGGATAGCCAAAAGGCCCTAGATGTTATTTAAATAGGTACCTCGACCTATAACCAATTATATACAAATATAGACTAGTCAATATATTAACCATTTGACTTAATCCATGTGTTTTAAACTACCAACAAACACCTATAGATACACCAACCAGCACGTATAAACACCTTAAAATGACCTAAAATGATGAGGTAAACACATGCATTATCACCTACTATATGCTCCATAAGATGATATGATATAAATGGGACAAACCATGCATACACCAAGCAACCCAACATGACAATTAACAAAATAAAATATATCTCTAGATCACCTATACCATACCATGCAATAAATGCACATATCCTCTAATGAAGGACCACATTCACACGGATGCACCTATCCTCTAATAAGAACCACACCTTTTTCTTATTAGCAAGGAATGCGTCGTCTTGCCACCTTAACCAGCTACCACCAGATCTATCATATATAGTAGTACCATATAGCTAAACGAAATCCCATAGTGCACCTAGGCAGTGGTGGCACAGGATTAAACCGCGGTATCTGGGATCGAAGGATGCACCGGACTATTCTAACCTCCGCTGCGCCCTCGGGTCACGACTAACTAGTCCGGTGTAGCTGTTTTCATTATAATTTCAATGCATCTTGCATTCACCTCAATCATGCCATGCCATGATCACACTTACAAGATAAATGACATACACCATACCATGCTATGAAAAATATACCATCAATGCAAATACCATGACCAATTACACCTAAACAATTTGTTCATGATGCTAGAACCATAAAATGACAATAATACATATGAGCTAGTATGATACCACCACAGACTCTCAATCAAAACATGATATGAACAGACCCAATCAGACCATATCTTTTGGTTATCAAAAATGGACTATAATCAACCAGGAACATGATGATTAACATGCTATAAACAACCTAAAATAACCCTAATACGACCTCCATTACATGCGAAAGAACCAACACCGCTAACCATGCTAACCACGACATACAATGCTAACCCGGCTAATTAAATCAATAGTAATCACTACAAGTCATGGAGAATTAAATAGAAATTTAAGTGATAATAGACACGTCAAGGGTGCCTACCAGAATGGTGCTGAAAAATCGAGAATTGGCAATCGGAGGCGATACCGAACGTGGGTGACGCGGTGCATAGATCGAACAAACTCAAACAAGTTATCTCCCTCCACCAAGGTTGCTGGAAAGAAATAGAACAGAGGTATGCCATGGGATCAATAGAAAAACAAGAGAAATTCTAATAGAAAATGTATCACCGATAAATAAGAGAGAGAGAGAGAGAGAGAGAGAGAGAGAGAGAGACATGGAGAGGATAGGAGAGAGAGATGGTGCTCACGGCGGCCGATAGGGGGGCGGGGTGCATTGGCGCACACGGGACATGGCGCACAGTGGAAGGAGGGCGACGGTGCACGGCAGCTGGCGAAGCTGTGACTGCGGTGCGCGGGCGCGCAGGCGTTGGTGACAGTTGGCGTCGGCGTGGCTGCACGGCGGCCGATGGTGGGGCGTGTTAGATAATGATTCAAAATAGATTAAGTTTATCCTTATCAGGTTGTTAAGATAGGATTAGGTTTATCTTGTTAGGAAGTTTATCTTATTGTTGAGTCTATCAAGTTGTTAAAGAGATAGACATCTCTTAGTCTTATCTCTATCTTCTCCCTCCTTGTATTTCCCTATAAATAGAGTATGAAATAAGAAATGTGACAATCAAGTTTTTGGAGACGTCTTCCTCCTTTCTATCTTTCATAGTGGTATCCAAGCAATAAGGGCTCATGTTTCTATCCGTACATCGTAGCGCACTGCAGCGTTGTTGTTCTCCGGTCATCCAGAGAAAGCTGTGCCGGCATCGTCTATTTTTTTCCTTCTGTCAAGAAAGTGCTGCGCACTTCAGTTTTTTTCTTCCCACAAGGACGCTGTGGAAGTCTCGCCGCGAGGAGAGCCGAGTTTGGGCCGTCGTCCGTCGCCAACAGTACCCGAGTTTGCAGATGTGCCGTCATACACGTTGCATCGTCTGTCAAGCGAAGGAGCAATACATGTACAGCAAGTCAAAAATCAACTTTTTTGGTCAAAATTAAAGGTGCTCTTCCCCTTTCCACGGCAGGTGATCATTTTTGACGTCAAAATTGATTTTTTGTCACTTTTGAGATCAACGTCCGCCAAGACAAGATTTTGTCAAACAAGTATTTTTTTAAAATTTTGAAATTTGGTGAGATACAACATGGCACATCTCAACAACTCTTCTACAAATCAATCTTTGATCCCATTATTTAATGGGGAGAACTATGTTTTTTGGTGCATTAAGATGAGAACTTTGTTTATTTCTCAAGATCTTTGGGATCTTGTTGATAGTGGTTTTGTAGACCCATGCAATGAGGAAGTTTTACGTATGACGATAGCACAAAGAAATGAGTTGAAAGAAAATAGAAAAAAGGATGCTAAGGCATTGTTGTTTATTCAACAAGCTGTTAGTGATGAAATTTTTCCTAGAATTTCTACTGCATCAAAATCAAAAGAGGCATGGGATATTTTGAAAGGAGAATACCAAGGTTCTCAAAAAGTTATTGCTGTCAAACTTCAAACTCTTAGATGAGAGTTTGAGACATTAGCTATGAAAAATCCAAAATCTGTTCAAGATTTTTTTGTTAGAACTACCTCAGTAGTTAATGAAATCAGGTCACTTGGTGAATCTTTTCCTAATCAGAAAGTTGTGGAAAAAGTACTTAGAAGTTTGTCTTCTAAATTTGATCATGTTGTAGCTGCTATTGAAGAGTCTAAGGATCTTTCTCAATATTCTCTTAATGAACTAATGGGTTCTTTGCAAGCTCATGAACAAAGATTGAACAAATCGGCAGAAAACACTTTAGAGCATGCATTCACCTCAAAGCGTGACATCTCAAAAGATGGCAAGAAAGAGAACAAAGATGAATCAAGAGATAACAGAGGATATCGAGGCCGAGGAAGAGGTAGAGGTCGAGACAGAGGAAGAGGAAGATCCAACTCTAGTGATCAGAGATCATCTAACAATGAAAGAGGTAATCAGCATTTCACCAAATTTAAATGTCGATATTGCCAAAAACCAGGTAATATTGAGAAGTTTTGTTGGACAAAAGCAAAGGAACAAGCAAATGTGATTGAGGAAAAGAAAGAAGAAACCAATGCTAATCTCTTTCTTGCTTGACTTCACACTAAATCCTATTCACATGACATATGGTTGTTAGATAGTGGATGTTGCAATCATATGACAGGATTAAGAGAGATGTTTAAAACCATTGATCATTCGGTGAAGACTACGATTCACTTAGGTGATGGAAAGCAAGTCAAAGCTGAAGGGAAATGTATCATCTCAGTTAAGCTTAAATCAGGTATTGAAAGACAAATACATGATGTTCTTTTCATTCCTGGTTTAGCCCATAATCTTCTAAGCATTGGTCAATTAGTCCAAAATGGTTACTCTGTTAAATTTTTGGAAAATTCTTGTGAGATTCGTGACAAGAATGGTGGACTAGTTATAAATGTAAAGATGACAGAAAATAAGATGTTCCCTTTCAGTTTCTCAAGCATTGGTGATTATGTATTTCATGCTTCAAGCAAAATTTTATCACAATTATGGCATAATCGATATGGACATTTAAATTACAATGGTTTGAAATTGTTGAATCAAAAGCATATGGTAATTGGTTTACCACATCTTGTACATACTGATGATATTTGTGAAGGTTGTATTTATGGAAAGCAACATAGAAACTCATTTCCAGTCAAAAGCACATGGAGAGCACATACACCACTTCAACTTCTTCATGCAGATATTTGTGGGCCAATGAAGACCACATCACTTGGTGGAAGTAAGTACTTTCTGTTGTTTACTGATGATTTTAACAGGAAAAGTTGGGTGTATTTCTTGACTTACAAATCTGAAGCATATTCAAAGTTTTTGTTGTTTAAAGCATATGTTGAGAAGCAGAGTGGATATAGCTTAAAAACCTTGAGGACTGATAGAGGATGTGAGTTTTTATCTAACAATTTCACCTCATTCTGTAAAGCAAATGGTGTTCATAGACAGCTCACAGTAAGCTACACACCTCAGCAAAACGGAATTGCAGAACTCAAGAATCGGACTATCATGGAGATGGCCCATAGCATGTTGAAGGCAAAGCAACTTCCGAATGAATTTTGGGCTGATGCAGTAGGAACTGCTTGTTATCTTCTCAACAGATCTCCCACAAAAGCAGTACAGAATCAAACTCCCTTTGAAGCTTGGCATGGTAAGAAACCAAACATAGCTCATTTAAAATTTTTTGGCTCAGTTGCATATGCTCATGTTAATGCTGAAACAAGAGATAAGCTTGATCAAAAGAGTGAGAAATGTATCTTCATTGGTTATAGCACCGAAACAAAGGGTTATCGGTTGTATAATCCTTTGACCAAGAATAGTTTTATAAGCAGAGATGTCATATTCAATGAGAATTCTTCTTGGAGCTTTGATGTTGATCAAGTTTGGGCTGGTTATAAAGAAATGCATGATTCTTTATCTCTAGTTATAGAGACAAGACAAGGTGAGACTTCTGCAGAAGATAATAATCCAAATGTGTTGGATGGATCACCTAGAAAGATAAGATCTTTGCATGATATCTATGAGTCTTGTAGTTTTCCTTGTTTTCAGCAGAGCCAACAACATTTAATGAAGCAATCAAACATGAAGAATGGAAGCAAGCAATGGTTGAAGAAATTGCAGCAATTGAAAAGAATGACACTTAGGAGCTGGTAAATCTACCAAAAGAGAAAAATCTAATTGGTTTGAAATAGATCTATAAGACAAAATACAATGCAAATGGCAGTGTTCAAAAACACAAAGCAAGACTTGTGGCAAAGGGTTACTCACAACAAGAAGGTATTGGCTTCTATGAAACATTTTCTCCTGTTGCTAGAATAGAAACCATCAAAACTATTTTGGCATTTGTTGCACATATGAAATGGCATGTTTATCAACTTGATGTTAAATCAGCATTTTTAAATGGTATTTTGAATAAAGAAGTCTTTGTTGAGCAACCTGAAGGATATGTTGTTCATGATATGGAAGAAAAAGTTTACAGGTTGAAGAAAGCTCTTTACGGCCTTAAACAAGCCCCAAGAGCTTGGTATAGCAGAATTGACTCATATTTTCAGAAATTGGGTTTCAAAAGAGTGCTAATGAACCAACACTCTACACAAGATCAAGTGGCAAGAACATTCTTATTGTGAATTTATATGTTGATGATATCATTTATACAGTTTCTTCACTTGAGTTGGTTATTGAGTTCAAGAACAAAATGATGGATGAGTTTGAAATGACAGATTTGAGACTGTTGCATTATTTTCTTGGTTTAGAAGTTAAGCAGACAAAAAATGGGATATTCTTATCCCAAGAGAGGTATGCAAAGGACTTGTTGAAAAAGTTTAACATGGAAAATTGCAAACCTAGCAACACTCCAATAAATGTGAATGAGAAACTCAAGCTAATGGATGGTACAGGAAAGGTTGATGCTTGTTATTTCAGAAGATTAGTTGGAGGTTTGATTTATTTAACTCATACTCGACCTGATTTGATGTTTCCTGTGAGTCTTGTATCCAGATTTATGCATGATCCTTCAAAACAACATCTAGGTGCTGCAAAAAGAATTCTTCGATATGTTTGTGGAACTGTTTCACAAGGAGTATGGTATACTCCTAAGACTGATTTCAAGTTGACATGTTATACAGATAGTGATTGGGTAGGCTCTTTGGATGATAGAAAGAGCACTATTGATTATGTTTTTTACTAGGTGAATGAGCTATTTCTTGGGCATCAAAGAAGCAAGCTACAACAGCATTGTCATCAACTGAAGCAGAATATGTAGCAGCAGCATCAACAACTTGTCAAGCTATGTGGCTTAAACGCATTCTTGAAGATTTGCAACAAACTCAAAGCGAAGCAATTGAAGTTTTTTGTGATAATAAGTCTACAATTTCATTGACAAAAAATCCTGTCTTTCATGGACGTACAAAACACATTGAGATACGTCATCACTTTATTTGAGAAACTATTTCAGATGGAACAATCAAATTGACACATTGCAGAACTGAAGATCAACTGGCATATCTCATGACAAAAGCTTTGAGTTTTGAGAAATTCCATAAATTGAAGAAATTACTTGGTGTAAATGATTTTGCATCAAGGGGGAATGTTAGATAATGATTCAAAATAGATTAAGTTTATCCTTATCAGGTTGTTAAGATAGGATTATGTTTATCTTGTTTGGAAGTTTATCTTATTGTTGAGTCTATCAAGTTGTTAAAGAGATAGACATCTCTTAGTGTTATCTCTATCTTCTCCCTCATTGTATTTCCCTATAAATAGAGTATGAAATAAGAAACGTGACAATCAAGTTTTTGGAGACGTCTTCCTCCTTTCTATCTTTCAGGATGGCGGTGTGCCGGGTTGCATGGCATAGGAAAGTCATGGGCGGCGGGCAATGTCGCCGGCGCTGTCAACGTGCGAGGGTGCATGAGGCGGCCATGCAGACGACGGTGGGTGGCTGGACGATGGCCTGGTGCACAGCGCAGGTGGGAAGGCTCGTGGCCGCGCGGCGTGGCCCGGGACGGCACCACGCGAAGAGGCGTACGCGGGCAGGCGCGAGACGGTGGGTGGCGGCGATGCCTGCCTGGCGCGAGAACGAGGGCGAACGACGGCGAGGCGAGAGGGCCGGTCGCTGGCGAGTGGCGCACGCGGGAGACATGGTCGCGATAGGGGGGAAGGAGAGAGAGAGGGGACGCGGCGCAAGGAGAAAGAAGAGGAAGAGAAGAAAGCGGCGGACGTGAAGAGGGTCGCTAAGGGTAAATCGGGGGAAAGAAAGAAAAAAAACGGAAAAGAGTAGAAATAGAAAGGGAGGGGGGAGAGAGATAAACTTGCATTAATCTCATACTGATTACATCAAATGTTATTAAAAAAAATCTTAACTTTACACGGTTCAACGCATATTATTATTTAAAAAATAATAGTTAAGTTAAACTTAAAATAAGATAAAAATAAAATCAACATTAAACACTTAACTAGAGTGAATATATTAAATTTAATATTTTCTGTACAAGAGAATTGTCTATCCTCGCTATTACTCTACGTAACTTTATAATAATATAATATTCTTAAATTTAACATAACATAAGAAAAAAATAGGCTGATAGGGTCAAGCGCATCATCGATTTGATTTATGTTCAATCATAGAAACCGAAGAATCACGTTTCGAAACCAAATAAATCCAGTTGGACCAGTTCTTTTAACATGCAAGGATGAAACATCCATAGCAATAATAAAGCGAGAGAAACTAGAAAGAAGCTAGGAGAGAGAAGACATCTATCTCACCTAAATGGAAATAATTTTAATTTTTCTTACTTTTAAGTAAACCACCGACTAACTGATCTTAGGGATATATTTTTATTGTAAAGTTAAATAAGATAGAAATGAAGGCCCTGAGATGCAAGACGATTAAATTAGTTGACTAATTCAGTAGCAGTGTTAATTAATATGCTTCTCAAGAAATTACATTTTCATACATATTTAACTAAACTCATGAAATCGTATCTAAGAAAATAACTCTCGCAAAACATAACTTAATTTTTTTCATAACAACTCATACTTCACTAACTCAGATCATATTAACAATTGTATGGATCTAGAATTCTAAAAAAAAATACATTAATTCAAAAAACAAATTTGCTAATGAGATTGTTGAGTTATTAATCATAATAATATATTTATTAATCTAAAATTAGATAAGCAAAGGCACAACTCACTAAATGAAATTTACTAAGTCAAATTATATATTACTTGTCAATCAAATTAACAAATAAATATGTATTACTTAAATTAATTACTTTTAAAACAATAATCCAATACATGATAGATAATGAGAACCACCTCAAATGGTTGATATTAATGCAACGTAATTTGCTAATTGACTATGGATTTTGCTTTCTATATCCCGAGAAGATTTTTCTAAGGTATATTGCTTCCAAATTACTTTTCCACTGTAATGAATATGCTCTAGAGTTGTTTGGTCATTCCATCCATAATTATGATTGATTTCTCTTCGAATGTCAAATTTGGTTGTACATCTATTTCTAATAAATTGATCACATTCATTGTATCACGACCCCAAATTTAAATAGCATAACCACAAATATGCAGCGGAATATACACAACGTCGTGACAGTGTGATGAAACTCAACACTTGGATTCCATAACCCAAGCTTAAACAATCATTTTTTTACAAGATCTATCAAAACAAGAGAATAGAACTATACTATTAAGTTTAACAACATTCTTGTTCAAAAACAACTAAAACCAACTACCTAAGTAGAGAATATCAATCATCTTCAAGTGCAAAAGACTCTGATTCTTTTGGCCCACCTGAACCTCATCTTTAAGCTCCTAAATCTTCAAAATTTGCTGAAAAATTTAACCCACAACGAGGTGAGTCCGGGGACTCCGTAGGATTTACACCCGTTTCTTGTCAATCGGATAACTAACATATAAACATGCAATGATAGATAGCATATATAAATTGAGATGTAAATACAAATATATAGAATGTCTTCTATATTAAGCTCACAACCCATATCCAAACCATGAATTAACTTTAAGGAAACAATTATGCCAATGCTATACACTTCTAGATCAAAACACACAAGACCATACAAGCTAGACAAATACCACCTAAATGACCTCAAGACTTAACTTAACATGATCAAACTAAAATAAGACAAATCTGATTTTTCTAACATGACATGATTTAACATCTATACATGACACACAAGTAACGCAAATTCATATTCCTTTCAAACACATAGTCAAATAGCAAGGAATTGGTCGTCTTGCTTCACATCACATGTATAAAATGCATTCATTAGCTCTAATATATATAGAAGTAACATATACTAAGCTAGCCCAAAGTGCATCTAGGCCAGGGGTGTCAAGTGGATGGGCTTGGGCCAGCCCGGCCCAAACCCATCCTAGCCCGTATGTAAACAACCCAAGCCCAACCCAATTTAAATGTAATCGATCTAAATGGGCTTAAGCCCAATGGGCCACAAAAGCCCATTTACGGCCCAATGGGCCAAACATAAAAAGTAAATAGAAAACATTTTACACTTTCATGAAAAAGTACTTGCAAATCGATTGGAAATAATTTTCTTTTATATAGTAATTTTAAAAGAAATAAAAAAAACATATTGAATCATGTAACTACTTGTGTAAATATTTTTTGAAAATATTACCAGAAATTTAAATGCACTTTTAATATTTTAGTTATATATCATTTTAAAAAATATATAAAGTTTATTTTTTTATTTTATAAAATAACGTTACATGAGTTTTGAATTAGTTTTATTTTCTGTTAGAACAACTTAAAGGTTGATAATTAAAATTTATATGTAATAGAATATTATTTATAAGTCATACTTTAAACAAATTACATATTTAAAAATGTAATAAAATGTGCATTCATTTTAAATAAAGTTTAAAAAAATTGAAATTTTTATATAATATAAAATTTATCAAATCTTTTATTCAACATTGATTTATAATAAAAATATTTTATTTAAAACATTGATTTTTAATTTATACTATTTTCACTTTTCATTTAAGTATTGGGATCATAATCGAGTGCTCCCGAAAATTGATTTACGGCTGATTTTGACAAATACCAAAATCCTCACTTTAGTGTAGGGGTGTAAACGGTTTGATTTGGGCGTTTTTTTTTTCAAACCGAAACCAAACTGATAAAGGGAATCGAACCAGTTCAGTGAACCCTGAACCGATTGTGGTTCGATTCGGTTCTATTCATTGATTTAATATATATTTAAATAAATAAAATAAAAATAAAATAAAATATACATTATAATAATTATTTAAGATTAATATGAAGACTAATACTTTATTTATAATATATAATTATATCTTTATACTAATTAACTTAAATTTATAATAATATATTTTTAAAATTGATATAATATATATTTAAATGTAATATAATATGTAAATAAAATGGGTCAAACCTTGTCAAATCGGGTCAACCGGTTCGGTTCGGTTTGGGGAGGTGCTGAACCGAACCAAACCGATAAAAAATTATTGGTTCGATTCGGTTCAAAAAATCGAATGGATAGTCCATCAAATCGAACCTAACCGATCGGTTCAGCTCAGTTCGGTTCGGTTTACCAGTTTACCGATTCTGCATGAACACCCCTACTTTAGTGTAGTCAAAATAAATTAATTTACATTGACTCTCAAACTTCCACCTGCATGTCACCAAATAAATTTATCTCTTGATATTTACAAAGGTACGTAATACTGTTATCTACTGTACAAGACCAGGACACACAGCTGCGCATTACACTGCGAGGTCAGAGGATGCCCATGACGGGCTTTCAAACGAGCCATTGGGCCAGCCCGCTAACTGATATAAGATGGAGAGCAGTAATTATGGTAAGCCTGTTTAATGTTTTAGAGGGCTTGGACGGGCTGCTGGATGGGTTGCTGGACGGGCTGCCGGGTCAGCCCATATGATTTGACAGCCCTAATCTAGGCAGTGGTGAAACTAAGAGAAAAACCACGGTAATTTGGGATCTGTGGGAGGGCCGGATTCAACTAAGTTACCCGTTGTCCACGGGCAATTGACTAAAATAGGCTGGTGAGCCTTCATAACATGCCGTAACAAGAATTAATAACAAGTTTCAAATAATGACACACATGATGCACACAAGACATAAACAAGACTTTCTAGCATCTTTCATGCAAAATAACTTATTTTACCATAAACTAAACAAGACTTGTACTAACCAACTTGGTTGACATATCTAAATCAAACCTATACCAAACTTGACCATATGAACATAACCACACCATGCATGACATAATACATAATCTGAAACCAAACTAACCAAAATTTTACATGATTTACATACATGAAATGACAAGCTGAACTAGACATACTTAATTACATATACAAGATAATTAACCTAAATCAAGCTTGGCATAAACTAAACAAATTAAGTTTTGATGTAATCAATCATAATCTGACCTAAACAGGTTCTAAAAGGTATAATTGGACAACCCATGAGTTTTCCAAGTCTACACATAATTAACCTTCAATTCTTGTTCCAAACTAGCATATAATCACTTACATAACTTTCATAAGATCAAATTTGATAGAAAAGACTTCTACCCAAGCATAGTCATGCTAAACATGTTCCATAATATACAAAATACTAATTTCAGGTTTTTGATTTCAAAGATTTTGAGAATCTCATTAAACATAGGTTCAAAGTCAAAATCTAGTCAACTTAAGGTCCATAAACTAAATCATGCATATTTTCTTATCCAAATGAGATCAAATACATAGATAAGCTTGAGAAACCTACCTGAAAGCTCTTGTGAAGTTTTCAAAATTTTCTAGATTTTCTAATAATTTCCTTGGCCTTCTCTTTGATTTCTGCAATTAATAAATCAACAATTATTCGAAATGTTGAACCGGGCGGCTGAACCGGCTGAACCGGCCAGTCGGACTGGAGCTGGACCGGTGGCTCGCTGCTGGGCCGGGCGGTCGACCAGGGGGGCGAGACCGAGCGCGGCAGCGCTCGCGACAGGGGACGGCGGCCGGCGGAGATCGCAACAGTGCTTGACGACGACGGAGCGGTTGACACAGGCGGAGCTTGTCACGACCCGGAATATACAATAGCGCAGCGGAAATAAATCCGGAATATCGGGACAGTTTAGGAGAACAAACCAAAATTCACACCATCAAATCCGAATAATTAAAAACAACCTGTAATGTTCCAATCATATTCAAACTCCAAGTAACCATTACTAATAACCACAATCTAAACAACTAAGAGGACTTAACACATAATCCAAAACAATCCCTGAAAATCACACCAAACAACTTCTAACTAACAAATAGAAGGAAAAACTCAGCAACCTAGATAGAACGAGGTGATCACTCGTCACCAAACTCCTCGTCGTCTGGGTCCTCGAACCTTCTCGGATCACCTCCAAGGTCTCCCTCGAATTCTTCTCCAAAGTCCTCCTCAGAAAGAGGCTCTCGAAATCGACCAAAAAATTTATAATGGGAAGGGTGAGTCACAACACTCAGCAGGTCTTACACCCGAACTACCCTACTATACTAATGATTCTAAAGTGGTATTCTATACATAATAAACCTACAAATCGATTTAATACATAGGGTGTAAACTAGTTATATATCTTTAATTAATTGATTAAAGAATCAATCAACTACCCCATATGATAACTAAACTCTAAATGCATTAGACCAACATAACCTACACATTAAAACCACTCTAGGTATGCCCAACACATAGACTCGACATAAAACCAATAACACATCTATAACATACCATCTATGCCAATTTACACAACTAGACACTGTGCCCGAGTAAATAACATGCTCCATCGATAAATGCAACCACATCACAAAACTAGCACCGTATTTACCATATAGTAGGAAGTAACATATAGTAACTAAATCCCATAGTACCCCTAGGCAAAAGGGGAGTACTTAGGATGAACCGCGGTATCCGGGATCGAAGGATGCACTGCATTCAACTAACCTCCGTCGCCCACGGGCCACTAATTTAGTCCGGTGTAGTACAAAACAACCACATTGCAGCTGTTTGCACCAGCACCAACCACATTCAACACCATGCAAGCATATAAATAACTCGAACGTAAGAAACAGGAACATTAAATTGGCATATCAAACATGGAATACATAGATGAACACCCCTGGTTCTATGCACCACATATTTGCATACCACAACACAATCTAACACAAACTAATGCATATACATGGAATCATGCAATTTACAACCTAAACATGACAATTACATGCTTAAACAAAACCATCTATCTATTAAAAGAAAATAAACTAAGTTCTAACCACATTATGCCTAAACCTTACAACGGCTTTTTATCAAATCGGAATATGCATGATTAAGGTTATCGTGATGCAAAACATACTAAACTAACTAGATTAAACATATACAACCTATCATGATGACCAGCATACTTGAACAACCGAATTAATCTAAGCATGCACGATCTAGACAAATTAATCTAACTCTAACTAAACATGCTAATAAAATCAAAATAGCCCATTAACTACAATATTCTAATCCTGGTGATCTAAACATGATTATTACGATTTAATCAAAATATTAGAGTGCTAAGGATAGCCGAGACGCCTACCTTGACGGCAACGGCGAACGGCGCACGGAATTCCAAGGAAATTGAATTTGGCGACGAGACTGCCGCGGTTGCGTCGGCGTCGAAAAACTGAGTCAGGTAGGTGTCCTTAAAATCTGTGGTTAGAAGAGAAATCAAGAACTATGGAGTTGAATAGAAGTTGATAGGAGAGAGAGAGAGGATAGAAGAAAGAGAAGCTACCGCGCTGGAGAGAGGGCGGCCGGCGCACAGCGGCGCAGGGAGGCAGGCTGCTGCGCGGCCGGGTGCAGGGCGGGCGCACGGAGCAGGAGGGGCGGCTGCTGGCGTGGCGGACACGCGGCGCTGGTGCGCGGCGGAGGGCGGCGGCACTCGGGCGGTCGCGGCGACGGGGCGAGGAGGGGTCAACGGCTGGCGTGGCGGCAACGTGGCGACGGCGGTCAACCGAGGCGGCGACGGCCGCGCGGTCGCGAGCGTGCGCGGGCGCGCACGGCGAGGCGACGGCGGTACGAGGTCCGGCGACGGCGCGGCGGTCGTCGGCTGGCCACGCGGCAACGGCGGCGGCGGGGCTGCGAGCGCGGCGGGCACGCACGGCGACCGAGGACGGGCGGCGGCGGGGCGGCGACCTCGTACGAGGTACGAGGAGACGCGGCGGCGGGAACGCGGGCAGCGGGCGTCTCGCACGGGGAGAGGTGGCGACGCGGGGGCCGAGGCGGCGTCTCGCGGACACGCGGCGGCGGGCGGCGTGAGCGCGGTCTCGCGCGCGGGAAAAAAAAAGGGGAGAGGCGGGGTTGCAGGCGGCGGCGACCGAGGAGGGGAAAAAGATGGGGAAAAAAATAGGGTTTTTCTCGCGGGGGAAGAAGACGGCGCGGGGAGGGTTCGTACGGGGGATTTCGACGGAGAGAAATGAGGGAATAAATAGGGAAAAAGAGGGTTAAAATAATATTAAATATTTATTAATCTATATTTTTTTTTCTCTTATTAAAAAAAATTTAAAAAAAAAAACGTAACATTACAGAGCTGGCAGCGGCGCACAGTGGCAATGGCACGGGAGGGGCGACAGAGTGAACGTCCACGTCGGGAGGCGGTGGGATGGCGACGCAGGGCGAGAGGTGGCGTGGGGCACGTGGTTGCGCGGAGCCGAGGCGGCAGGAGGGCCAATGGCGAGGGTGCAGGCAGCTAACGGCGGGACAGTGCGAGGGTGGAGAAGACGCGACGACCAACGCCAGGAGGCCGCGGGGTGGCACAAGGTGGCCGAGGGCATGGTCGTGTGCGTGTTGGGTGGCTATGCAACGGTGGTGGAGCGGCTGCAGCGCAGCCGGCTCCGTCTAGCGATGGTTGCGTGGGGCTGCATGGTCGGGCGAAGCTGGTTGCAGGCGTGCACGCGGGACGGAAGGGGAAACGTGGCTGCATGGGGCCGAGGCGGTGCGGCTGGCAGGGCAACGCACTGGGGGGGTTGCAACGACGGCGGTGGGGGGGCTCCCCGCGGTGGCGGTTCCCACCAGAACAGAAGAGATCCGATGCGGATGGTGATCGACGGTGACGAGGGATCTTGATGCTGGCAACCGTGGCAGTGGCTGGATGGCGACCATGCTGAAGGCGAAAGAAAAGAAGAAGGCTTGCAGCGGAGCAACGGGGGGGTGCAAATTTCTAGTAAAACAGAGGCATGAATACGCGGAGGCGACGGCGATGTAGCAGCGACGCGGCGACGATGAGGGAGATGAGGAAGAGAAAGGCGGCGGCGCGGCTGGAAGAGTGGGAGAGATAAAGAGGGGGGGGTTCTGGCGAGAAAGAGGGGGGGGTGCGTAACCGGAAGGGAGACGATGGCGGTGAGTCCGGGCGGGAGGAGGAGATCGGCGCAGGGGAACGGTGAGAGAGAGTGAGAAAGAGGGAGATCGGGGCAGAGACGAAATCGACGAGAGTGGGAGAGCGAGCCCGCGTAACCGGCGGGGTGAGGGAGACAGTGAAATCGGTGAGAGAGGAGGAGGTGAACGTAACGGCGAGAAAGGGGTGGGGGCGGACGTAACCGGCGAGAGAGAGAGGGGGGAGGGGGCGTTACATGAATTTAATATTTTTTTTTCTAAACATTACACATCGGATCAAACACATTTTATGAGCATTGAGAAATGGAAGATTGAACTTGAGATAGTACATGAGATAATCTATAAACCACATCAATAATTCTTTTCTCTATTTGAAATAGATTGATATATCTTGTATTCAACTTGGCTCTTTTCCCAAATCTAGCCACTTCTTTGGTTAGTTATGCTTTTAAGAATGCAGCCTCCCATCCCAAATTAAACTTCTCATTGCTTTAAAAATGTGAAACTCTTTTGTCTATTTTGGGTCGTAAATGTTCTTTGTATGATAATTTTAATTCTCTCTTTGCTATCTTGAACTCATTCTAAACCAATTAAGCTTCTATCTCCAACTTCTTCTCAAATTAATGCATTGTCTTATGTATAATGCTTCAAAAGGTGTCGTACCAATACTTTAGTAAAAACTATTATTATAAGTGGCAATTGCAAGTCTTAAGTCTATTGTCAACTAGAGCTCTTGCTCTCAAAATATCTTCTAAGATTTAGTTGGAGCATTCTGACTACCCACTAGTTAGTGGATAATATGCAAAACTAAATTTTAGTTGGGTTCCAATAGCGACTTGTAAGCATTTTGAAACTCTTCAAGAAAACTGAAAATCTCTGCCAAAAACAATAGATATTGGAACTCCATGATATTTTGCAACATATTCAAAATATATTTTTACTATGTTGTCAATAGATTGTGTTTCTTTTATATGCATAAAATGAGCTAATTTTGTAATAGAGTCATGTTGTATTCTTATTTTTGGTAGTCAGGTTATAGCATCTATGGTCATATGTTCTCATTTCCATTGTGATATCTCTAATGGGTGTAATGGCCCTTTTGATCTATGCTCTAACTTGACTTGTTGACATACTAAACATTTAGAGATAAAATGTGCCATGTCTTTTTCCATGCATTCCTACCAAATGACTTTTGAGAACATGATACATCTTAGTGCCTCATGGATGAATAGTGTATTGTGACTTGTGTGCATCTGTAAATATCTCCTTTTTCAACTATAGATAATTTACTACACACAACCGGCCTTGGTAACGAATAGTTCCAGCCTTATATCTAGTAATTTCAACACTTTTCACTAATCCCTGGATTTCACATCATTTTTTTGAGCCTATTTTAATCGATCCATTAGTCTTGATTCAATAATCAACTATCCAAAAAAAAGAAATCAATCTTTTTTCTATCAAAAGTGGAGAACATTTAGTACTAGTTTGAGTATCTGATCAATTTTGACACATTTGGGAAGCTAACAATTTCTTTCTATTGAGTGTAATAGCTACAACATTTACTTTGCCCGGATGATAGTTAATATTGAAGTCATAGTCTTTCAAAAATACAATCTATCTTCTCTATCTCACATTCACATCATTTTATGAAAAGATATATTTTAAGCTTTTATAATCTGTAAATATTTCAAATATCTCACCATAAAGATAATGTCTCTATACCTTTAAGACATGCGCTACTGTGACCATTTCTAAACCATGAGTAGTATAATTTTTATTAGGGAAGCCTAACTGTTTGAATGCATATGCTATTACTTTGCCATGTTGCATAAGAACACAACCCAGTCCTACCTTTGAACCATTTGTATATGTAAGGAATTGTCCGATAAAATTTGGTGCAGCGGAAGTGATGATTCCTATGGGTTCATGTTGATCTTGTCTCAATTAGAATCGAACGACGAAAATAGCGATCAAAATAAGTTAAAATATACTTGATAGAGATTCATCTAGTCCCTTAAGAAGTAAAGGAAGAACTTCTCATGCTCTTCAAACCAATCAAATGCCTGGTCTATAGTGACATCCACACGAACTTCATCCATAACAGATTCTCCATCTCATCGAACTCAAGAACTCTTCCCGAATAGAGCTCCATCACCCATGGACATCTTCCATACACAAGAAGATGTAGGAAGGAGTATGAGGATATGGTTTTCACTATTGACTTGATAGGGTTTGGCTGGAACTATTAACATTTATAGAGAATTTGAAATTTTTCAAAAAAAAAATAAAATCTTTATAAATTATGTCCTTGCCCATGTACTTATGGATAAGTCCTTATGTGTGACCCACTAGGCCCAATAGCCTATTTTGTTGAGACCTAATTGAAATAAAATAATTCTATTTAGTTAACTTAAATATGTTATTCGATTATAAATTAATCGGTCTACCGATAATAAAGGATACAAGCCATATCCCATGATCCTAAAAAACTATGAGGATAATTTTATCTCCATTGAACATTTTCATCATTAGTTATTGCATGGATATAAAATCTCATCCATTCAATGTCCCGGTCGGAAAGGAGTATGACATCGATTGCCAATTCCTTTATATACTGACTCTAAGATCTCGTACTCAAAATCAAATCAATTGTAAAACTTCTTTTCCAATTATCCTCTCTACCTTGGCCAAAGATTTAGAGTACTATCCCATAAGACATTTACTCTTATTTATTGAGAGTGGATGATTACTTACTATTTGCTCAATTGCCTCCACTAGGTTTACCATGTACTCAATTCATCGCTGTACTGGACCACCTAAACGATGATCCATAAGTCAATGGTAAAAGCACAAGTTCCGCCTAACAAGGCATCTTTAGTGACTAATGTCAAATGTCTAACCATACAATCATGATGATAGAAAATCTTGATTGACAGTTCGGTAAGATATCATTCAAGATTTCTAATTTAGTCAGTTCAATGAACTCATTCCACTAATGAGCACTTATATGTGTATTTTAGTGTTTCCACACTGATAACCAATGATATCGATTATTTTCACCAAATGAGAAGTTATCACACACATTGGTCTATCTAGATCCTTGATGTCCCATCTCATGGATCCTATGACTAAAAATATTTATATCACATATCTTTAGATGATTGATCTCACTATCATGATCATGATCCAATTATCATTACATGTGATTAAAAACTTCATTACGATATATGTATCTAATAAGAGCTAATAATAAAGATATTTCTAAAAATGTCGAATCATATCATATATGATTGACTTGTAGGGCATGTATTTCTCTCAATATATACAACAAATCCCTCTGATCTAAATGGTAAGGTGAGAACTAGAGCAGCAATTAAGTTGTCTTTTAATGTCTCAACTTTTCCTGCATTCATTTATCTAGTAAAAATTTTCGGGTTAACACTATTAATAGTGTTGTGATGGAATTAAAATATTTAATAAATTTACAATAATATCTTGCCAACCCTAAAAAACTTCTCACTTTAATAGAATTTTTATGTTGTTTTCAAGTTTGTATAGCCTTCACCTTTGCTAGGTCTATATATATACCATCATTGGAAAAAAATGTGGCCCAAGAAATTGACTTTTTCCATCCAAAACACGCATTTACTAAATTTGGCATATAGCTTATGAACCCATAATATTTGTAAAAGTATTCTTAAGTGTTCACAATGCTCTTCTTTACTTGTTGAATATATTAAAATATCATGAATAAACACAGCACTAAATTAATCTAAGTATTCTTGAACATTTTGATTCATTAGTACCATAAAAGTTCCTGGTGCATTAGTTTGGCCATATGGCATCATTAGGAGTTCATAATGCCCATACTAAGTTCTAAATGTCATCCTTGAAATCTTTTCTTCATTTATTTGCAATTGATGACGATTGAATCGCAAATCAATCTTGGAAAACACTTGAGAATTTTGTAATTGATCAAAAAAGTTATCTATCATGGGTAGTGAATATTTATTCTTTATGGTGATATGGTTCAATTTCTTGTAATAAATGTAGAGTCACAGTGCACCATCTTTCTTCTGGACAAATAGCACTAATGTTCCTCAAGGAGGTACACTTAGGTTGAATAAATCTTTTGTCTAGAAGCTCTTGTAGTTGTTGTTTTAGCTGATTCAAGTTTGACATAAAACATCTAATAATGTGTGATGGATATGGGAGAAGTTTCTGAAATTAACTCAATAGAAAATCGATTTTTCGAATGGTTGGAATTCCAGGCAATTCATGTAGGAATACATCTATATGTTCATAAACAATTCCAAGCAAGACCATAATCTTTTCCTTGTACCATAGTGGCTAAATAGCCTTCACAATTGGAGTATAAAAGTCCGACTATCTTGATTGTTGAAGTTATCAATTTATTATCTTCATACTTAGGACTTTTATAAAAGGACTCTTCTGCTTAAATTCTTGAACTTCACCTCCTTATGGTAACAATCTACTAGTGCATGGTGATAGTCCAATCAATCCATGCCTAAAATGACATCAAAATCTTTCATCTTTAGCATGTATAACTTCGCTTCCAACATGTTATTATTTATAACAATATCAAATTGGGGCAATAATAAAATATATGTTATTCCCCTTGAAGGGATATTAACTCTAATTGTCTCGCATTCTTTTATTTTATACTAACAATGTTCAACTAATAATGCAGCAAAACGAAAAAGAGATGAAAGAATGTGTAGCTCTAGAATCAAATAAAACTCTAGTATATAGTTTGACAACATGAAGAGTATCTTCCACCATGTTTGATACTTGAGGTAAGTCCTGTTAGCCTATTGTAAAAACTCATGTCTGTCTGTCATTTGGCTACTGATAAGGCAATTGAGGAGCTAAATATGATTTTTGCATTGGCATCCTTCTTGGTGTTTGAGATGAGGTTCATCCTAACATTGGTACAATCATCCTCAATCTAACTGGAGTAGGTAAAATTGTTGTTGTTGGTGCTATCAACCTTTGTCTCAAAAAACATTGACTAACATAATTTTCTATTTGTCCACATCCAAAAAATGATCCTACTTGCCAATATCATTTATCACTTGGATTATTCTTCCCGCAAAATCGACATGCTTTGAAAAGCACTTCTGATTGGTTGCATTATACTGTAGGTGTTTTTAGGCTTTTTTCTTTTCATGTCTTCCCTTGGTTGAATCTTCATTGTTCCTCTACTTTCTTGTCTAGCAAATCTATAAGTGATCCTACTTGCCGATAGCTTTTATCACTTGGATGATTATTCCCAAAAAACCAACATGCTCGAAGAACACTTTTGATTGGTTGCATTATACTATAAATGTCTTTAGACTTCTTTATTTTCATGTCTTCCCTTAGTTGAATCTTCATTGTTTCTCAACTTTTTTGTCTGACAAATATATAAATGCCAAGATTTCATTCCACTTTGCATGCTACTTCATAAACTACTGCCAAGGTGTTCCATTCCATTACTGCCAATTTGTCCCTAATTGGTTCTCGCAATCCTCCAATATATTTTTGAGCTCTATTTGCCTCATCCTCATAGATATTTTGTGCATAAGCATCTGACTTTATAAATTTGCTTTCATAAGCCATTACAGTTATTGACCCTTACTCAAGCCATATAAATTCTTGCCCTTTTGCATAGTGAGTGTGTGCAAGAATATACTTTTCTTTGAATGCTCTCATAAAATCTTCCTATGTGATCTTGTCTTATGTCATACCCATATAAGTAATCGAAAGTGCGGCCTCCCATCATGTTCTTGTTGATAATCTCAACATATGAATTAACTAATCTCACCATGTCATTTGTAGAGCACAATATGACTATAAAAATTTTTCTGTTTCTTTAATCTAACTTTATGCTAGAGATGGTTCTTGCTAACCTCTAAAAATAGGAGGGTCCAATTGTTTAAACTGATCTAACATATTTCCTCCTAATGTCTCATCTTGGATTGATCATGTTGAGTCTTCACTTGTTGTGCTTTAATTTGTGCATGAACCATTTGAAATAGACTATGTATAGCCTCCACCATATCAAATCTTAAAGTCTGTAAGTTTGCATGTCTACTTGCTTCATTTGTCTCAGGTATTCCCTTTGATTGCCGTTCTTCAATGTGTATTGGCACATCATGCAAGCTTTCCTATTTTTCACCATCCTCACTGCAGTCCATCCTATTTACACAAAAAATAACACAATAATAAAAATTCATCAATAATTTATCATTTAATTACCCTAAATTTTTATAAGTTAGTTAGCCTATCCTTGGTGTATTTATTTCCATCAAAATCATGGCTCTGATAATAACTTCTATCACGTCCCGGGTCAAGGGCAAAATCACCGGATGACATAATAGGGGCAAGAGAATCCCATGGAATGATTACTGTTCGAGGAAATTAATACACAAGTTGTTAACTGTAGAACTACATATATATACATTTAACATTGTTTGTAACAACTCCCCTATTTACCTAAAACAAAACCATGCTAGAGATTACAAAATTTATCAAATGCAAGCATATGTACAATAAGAGCGTGAGTCTGCACAAAAGAAATCCCTAGCTACTATACTTCACTTCATCTTTACTATTGATGTTTTGACATTAATTCTGAACTCTCGAATCTTTAAAAAAAATAGATGTGAGTCATTACAGCTAAATTAATTTTTTGAAATAAACTTATGTTATTTAAAATCTTATTGGACAAAAAAGGTGAGACCCACTTTTTATGTCGTGGTCCTCTATCTCCTTTAGTCCTAATCTATTTTCTTAAGCCATCTCCCCAAATATGCATGACACATGACAAATTTAGGTCGTTGACCGGCTTAGAATTTTTTTTAATATAAATTTTTATCATGAAAGTGTATACGAATTTATCATGCAACCAAACACCATGTAGCCCTCGCTTTCTTAAAAAATAATAATGTTTAGTTGCAAAATAATATTTGCTCATGTTTGTTATCAACTTGTCTTATTTAAATGAAATCTAAGATGATTAAATATATAGCTTGTCATGTTTCACGCCTTCAAGGTATACTGTGACCAAAAATGGTTATAAAATGTAGGATCACGAAAAAAATTTAATGATTGTAAAATACCCTTTTAACAAGTTTTGACATAATTTTTTATACTGAATTATTTTTGTGTTGTGCAATCAAACATCCTACAAGGTCAAATCATTCTAATATAAAAGTTAAGAAAGGATAAGTGTATTTGGTTGGATTTATGCTTTGCTAAGGATTTCAATGTTTTGATATCTTTCATGGTAAGAATTAAAATGCAATGAAAATGTGAAAATAAGAAACTATTAGTATAATTTATTCGTCACATAATTCTAACCAAAGAGATCACCATACAATTTATTAAAGTTGTTTGTTGCACTCATTTAAATTTGTTCGCACTTGTGTTTGAATAAGATTATGGGAAAAGAATATGTCAATATTATTTATCTTTTCTACTATTGAAAAATATAAAATATACGACAATTGTTTAGGCCATGTTTGGTAAATGTTTCGAACATTTTATCACAGTGAATTTTAAAATCGACGGTGATAAAATAAATGCACACTAGGTCCATTTTAGAACATATTGTTTCCTCATGGGTCCATTTTCAAAAGCACTTTATCACTAAGGTTGCGTTTGTTTCAGCTGAACATGCATCTAAAGTCTGATTCGGTCAGACATTAGGTGTGTTTGATTGTTTGATAAAATATATGAAGATACCTCTGAGTTAACATCTTATGTCTAAAATGCCTCTGAACCGTTAAGATGGGGAAATCAACTTTTTACAGTTCAGTGACTATAGCAACAAGGATCCATTTTCTAGGTTCCAATAATGTTTCTCTTTGATTTTATTTTTCACTTATTTTATTGGAAAGTTAAATATATTTTATCAACTCCCGAAATAATTATATTATGAATACTATTGACTATTTATAAAAAACATTTTGTAAAGTATTATACTTATTTAAACTAAGGCTTATTTTAATGTAAACTTTAGCTTACTTTGTCTAATTAGACGTTGATTTAGATGTTTTATCAAACAAACTTATCACTTATATCTTAATCAAGTTAAGTACTTTTTTGCCACAAGTTAAGAGATTAGAGGTGAAATTAAGAGTTAAGATTTTCAGATTAAGTCTAATCAAACACCACCTAAGTCCATCTTTTCAAAATATCATCACACCCACTCCATTTTGAGTTGAAAATGTCTTTTTTACCCTTCCATGTTAAAGAAGATGCCTACCAACATTTCGGTTGATATTAAAAATGAAAAAGTCTAATAAATATTATTTTAACTAAAAGAGGTTAAAGTAAACATTATTTTAATTATAAGGAGTTAAAATAGTAAACATTATTTTCAGTAGAAGAGGTTAAAATAACGTTAATTATAAGAAGTTAAAATAAGAGTTATCATAATATTTTGGAAGAGTCGCACAGTGCCTTTTAGGGTCCTCCGACGGGACGTGAAGATGCTCATAAGACACCTCGGGAAGGGAGGTTGCACCATTTGCGGCTGGCACGAGGGTTGTCACATACACATATAATTACTTAAAATATTTTAAGTAAAATAACATTAATTACTTAAAATGTTTAAAATGTTTTAATTAAAATAACATTAATTACTTAAAATTCTTAATATAGATTTTAATTAAAAATGATGACATTAAACTAACATCAAACAAATGGGTGGAGATATTATTGTCTTAATCTATCATGTAAGTTTAAAAAAATATTATTTTAATACTTAAAAGAATACGTAAACTAGGGGTGTTCATGGTTTGGTTTGGTTTGGTTTCTAAGTATTTTTTTCTCAAACCAAACCAAACCAAACTATCTCCCAAACCAAACCAAACCGAACCAAATTAATTCGGTTTGGTTTGGTTTGGTCCGATTCAAATCACATTTTATTAAGGTAGAGTAAATATGTCAATATATAATTTTATTTTATTTGTTTTAAATCACATTCTATTAAAATTTAGCGTATTTGTTTATATATTTCATTAATTTGCCTTAGAAACTTTTTAAACAAGTTTATTTTTATAAGAAAAGACACATAAATATTGTATTATATATAACTTAAAATAAAATATTTAATCTAATTCGGGTTATTCGGTTTAGCGGTTGGGTTTGGTTTGAAGGGCTCTATAAACCAAACCAAACCGATTGATAGTTCAAACCAAACCAAACCGAACCAAACTCCTGGTTTGGTTTGATTTTTCGGGTTGAACCAAATAGTGAACAGCCCTAACGTAAACAACGTTAAAATAACATCATTTTAATATTTAAGAACAAGTTGAAATAATGTCTTCATTAAATTTGAAAAAAAAAAGACCGTTGAAGTAACCTAGAGAGATTAATCTGTGTATACTGATAGCTCATGAAACTATGTCTGTGTATAACGTTTCACAGTTAGATTAAAATAAAAACATCGATTCATAACCATCTATTTAATTTTGGAAGAATAATTCATAAAGATTTAGATCGAAAAAACTAATATGATTCCATACGTCCATTGTCACATACACATCTTGTACATATAGAGTACGAAAAGTTTCCAAAATGTAGCACACAAAACATCACATATCCCTAGGACTACAAAGACATCCCAATCATCCCAATGAGGTGCTCATTAGCATCATCACTCCGCTCTCCATCGTCTTCGGATGAAGTGGCCGTGTCCATTATGCTTATCACAAGCATCTTGACTTTACATCTACGTTTTTTTTCTCTTTTGTCAATGCTCTTTCTAAGAAGGTTATACGTCTCTCTAACTGTCGAATTCGTCCTGTCCACTAACAACAACAAGTAGAATCTGATTCCACCAACTTAAGCAGTTCATTACACCACAAAAAATAATTGCAACCCTCTACCTACAAAACCAAAATGAAGATATGACATATACACGAGCAGATATAATTTAAAACTTGCTAGTACATGGCACATACAAATTTAGAACATTCACAAAAGCAAGACGTTCCTCAAAGCAATCTGCTAGAACGCTGGAGTCGATCAATTCTGGCCAACTCCCACTGGGATTGTATAGTCCAGACTCTGGATTGGCGAGTCCTAGCCCCAACAGAGCTGGCTTCAGTTGGATCACCAATATGCATTGGCGACATGCTTATATGGCCACCAGAGAAGAAAAAACCTAGTCTAGCTGCCAGCCATGGCTGTTACCTATACAAACCACCTTTCAGGACTCCTATATCCAACAAGATACAGTCATGTTGGGGGTATATGTTTAGTGATGCACGTACTAAGTTTTTTGTGACCAACTACAATCTTTGTTTTCAAACACTATCCTGCCGATAGTGGTCCACTTTGTATGCCATTGGCTTGTGCATAGACCAGTTCCTAACTTTTACCTTTCATATGTCCTGCAGAAACCAATCTTAAACCTGCAGAAACACCGTCCAAGTAACCATCACCCAGCAGTTGTAACAAAACCAATCTTAAAACTTAGAACCAACTTAGAACTTGTGACGAAATTCTCTTCTTTTTATTTCTCCCTGCCCTCTTCTTGGTAAAAGGGGGCATGACTTGAATGTCTTCAAGATCTGGTACAGGTTTATTCACATCGGAGATTGGTGCAATTATCCTCTCATAACATTGTTTGTAGGATTGTGTAGTGTAATATGATGAAAGAAAGTGTTCTAGGTTTCCACTTATTGTATGGATTGCAGCACATGTATACTTACATGGCAATTGAATAACTTGTCATTCCCTACATGTGCATGTACTGTCACTCAAATTAACCACTGTTGATGGCCTGCTGCATACTTCATACACAATACCGTCGAAAACGTTAACTACATAACCTCAAGAATTGTCCATCAACTTTTTAATCTTTTTATGAATGGTTGGACATAAATAAGTCTCCCATGACCTACACATGTCTCTTCGTTTCGCACTTAGATTCATTATCTTCATTCGGATCCTCTCAAGCATGTGAAAGATAGGAAGATGTCGTTCCTCTAACACCCATGCATTAAATGACTCGGCTGGATCGGAATACATTTCCCCAAACCTATCACCTGCAAAGTATGCATTTGCCCAATGATTAGAAATAGAATTTATTGCCCACATCTCTGCTTCCTGCGAAATAACACCCGTACTATGCAAAATAGCCTCATGCTCCTCTACAATGTATGCATATGCCGCTTTATCAAGCAAAGATAACAGCTCATTTTTCATTGATCCTCTGCACTTTCCAGCGATGTGTTTAGCAAAGTTAGCTTTCAAATGTTGCAAACAAAAAACATGGTCGGCCTCAGGAAAAATTTTTGTGATGGCCTCAATCAATCTTTTACACCTATCAGATATAAATGTTACCTTCTGAGTAGGTGATATAGCATTCCTCAAACACTTCATGAACCATGTTCAATTCTCTTCGTTCTCAATGTCACAAACTGCGTATGCAAAAGGGAACAACTCATTTTCCCCATTTAAAGATGTTGCACCTAGAAGTATCCCCTTATACTTATCTTTTAAAAATGTTCCATCAAGAAATAACATCGGTCTACAAGCAGTTGCAAAACCAACTTGGCATGCATAATAACATACAAAGAAACACTTGAACCTTCATTTCTTTGTAATTTCCAAGTCAACAACACTACACGGGTTTGTAGATTCAATGGCTGAAACGTACCAATGCAAAGAGTCAAAAGAAAAGCGTTCATCACCAAGCACATCTTTACTTGCCACCTCCTTACCAAACTATGCTCGATGATAAGAGACATCAAGTCCAAAATCTCTGAAGATAGCTTAATGTTGGAGGGTCGATACAATAGAGAATCGACAACCTTATCGACTATAAGAGATCCTGCAAATTTTTGTGATGCCATTGGGTGTTTTTGTGTGCTAACACCTCCTGAACTTGTGTGCTCATTATGTATTTTTTATAACAAATGTTGGACCACCACCAACTCTAAGAGCATGCAAGAACCATGGACAATTACCGAATCTACACGTAACTGTGAAACGTGTCAACTCATTTCTTAAAAAGTTGTAGTCAAAATCTCTTGCAATAGCATACTTAATTAGATCTTGTGTCAAGTGCTCGACATTGTCAAACACTTGACTTTTGGAGTGAATTAAATCATTCCAAAGTGAAGTCTTTTTCTCTCCATTGCTACTAGAAGGATTGTTAGACGAAGGACATAGTGTCAAATTACTACTCCCTTGAGTATTCTCAAATGGTTGACTTGCATATCTGTAAGACCAAATAAGACCGGCATGAGACACATTTTTACACCATAAAATGAGTAGAAAGATAGGTAATTAGATGACTTACCGCTCAGACAAACTTTCCCTTGAAGTTGAAGATGTAACTTGTATATTCATTATCCTCTTGGCAAACCCCTTATGTATGTTTATCGCATTGACCAGATCTTCATCATTAAGTATACGAAAAATTGTCGACTCTTCCTCAGGTATTGTATACATAAGATTCACATATGAAGGATCAAAAGACCACCTACTTGATATAAATTGAACGACTGCTTCCAATGTCATATTTTCTTTGTACTGTATAATATACCCTTCACCATTGTACTTCACTATATTTGAAATACTATCCATATCAAAATAAGCAAAAGAATGAGTGTTACAAAACTCAATTCAATGGACCTGTTCTTTGCAAGATTAGACCAAGGATGATGAAATCAATATGGATTGATTGACCGACAGATGCATGCCTAAATACATGTTCTAAAATTGCAAATTAGCATAATAATGAGCACAAAAATAGTACATGTACATAACTTGGTGCCCACTTCATTTATTAAGCAAAATCGATTCTAAAAGGAGTAGCCCTGTTTGGGAAAAATCGGTTCTAAAAGACCAGGTTCAGTTCTAAACAGTCCAAGTAATCGGTTCTAAAAGGGCAGCCCTGTTTAGGAAAATCGGTTCTAAAAGGGCAAACCCAGCCATGGAAAAATCGGTTCTAAAAGGGCACAATTAGAGCAGCCCCTGTTTAGGCAAAATCAGTTCTAAAAGGGCAAAATCGGTTCTAAACAGTCCAAGGAATTGGTTCTAAAAGGGCAGCCCTTGTTTAGGCAAAATAGGTTCTAAAAGGGCAAACCCAGCCATGGCAAAATTGGTTCTAAAAGGGCACAATTAGGGCAGCCCCTGGTTAGGCAAAATCGATTTCTTTTTAGTAGATGGTTTGAAATCATTGTTGGAATAAAAATTCGCAGGAACAAATTGACTGGCGACAATGTCTTGGATATAATCTCTATTGCGTTTCCGACAAGGGATTACGAGTACCTTTTTATGCTCCCGCCAGTTGAGGAATAACAAATAGTTGTGGTCTGCACAGGTCCGGTGGAGTTGGCACCTGGAAGGGTCGCATGCTGCCTTTTGGCTCCTCCGACTGGGCGCAAAGATGCTCGTCAGACACCTCCGGAATGGGGGTTGCACCGTTTGCAGCTGGACGAGAAGCTGGTCACGATGGCACAGGCAACGCTGGACAGGAAGCTAGTTGCGATGGCTGCCGATGGCACCAGTAGCGGCTGGACGGGAAGTTGGTCGCGATGGCACCTGCAGTGGTTGGGCTTTCCTGTGAATCCGGGTCGCGATGGCACCGAGAACGCTCAACAGTGAACTCTAGGGCATGCGCCGCAACGAAAAGTTGGAAATGGAAGAATAGGGACGGAGCGATTGAACAGGGGGTAAAAGTGGGATTTGAAAATGGAGTATAGGAAAATCGGACTGGGTGATAATAAAATTCAGTGTCAACGGATTAAACAAGATCGAAATGTGGTCAACGGATTTTTCACTAAGTTCATTTTCTTAAATGGACCTAATAGTAATTTTCACTAAAATTTATCAATAAGTGTTTGACTATCAATATTAATATTAAAATTTTTAACACAAACAAAATATGTTTGTATTAATTATTGATATTCTATTTTCTACAAATATCAATCAATTCATATGATATTATTTTTTATGCTATAATCAAACATGTCATTATCTTTATTTTTATTTTTAGAAGTTGAGAGAAAACAACTGATGACAAATATAAACTTACATATTGAATTGAGAAAAGTGAGCAAATTTAAATCCTTGATGCCATGTTTGAGAATTGTATCGAACACATCTTTCATTATCAATTTCAAAATTGACAGCGATAGAAAACACCATTAGATGCTTTGCTACAAATATTAATATTAAAATTTTTAGTTCAAACAAAATGTGATATATAATATAAATGCCAACATGTATCAAAATTAATATAATATCATTTTTGATGCTATAACCGGAAAAGACAAACATATATCCTATCCAAATGCACCCTCTTATGTCATTTAGTTTGTGACAACTGGATTTAAATTTTAATAGCATGTTTAGTTAATGTCCTAATTGGTTAGAGTTTCATTTTTGATACTATATCAATATTGATATTAATACTTTCAAATGTTGGAGTATCAATATCAAAATTAATACAAGTGAACATTTGTATTATATAATATGTTTTGTTTGCACTACTAATTTTAAAATTGATACAATTAACGAAACATCTCTTAATAGTTTCTTTCAATATCAATTTTAAAATTGACAGTGATAGAGGCACCTAATACTGTTTACCAAACCGGGTGTAAAACATAAAAAATGATACTATATTAATATTAATATTGATATTTCTAAGAATATACAACCAAATGCATCTTAAGACCACGTTTTATGTTATTCACGTTGAAATCAGTTAACCTTTAAAAATATTACTCCTGTTTATATCGAACGAACCTTTAAAATATTGCCAAATATAAATTTATGTGGGTTGGATACATATATTACTAGATTCTGCCCATGTTATATATATGTTATATTCTCGGGATGCACATACTAGTATATACTTCTGTCTTCTATGGATTTACATACTATTTTCATTTATATCATTTAAAAAAACCTTCTTATATATGTATCTGTCTCACTTTGTATTTATGCGAATATCTCAGATGAAATTATATTGTATAATGACATACATGCTGCCTTCTTATATTTATTGCTCCATAATGTAAACATGTTACTACGGTTGTAAGTCACCAACATGTTCAAGTCTAACCACGTGACAATTGAAACAAATCACCGAACACGAGATGCGCTTGAGCAAGATATATACTTGTAACACGTGTCAACTGCTGGTTGGCAATCGCCGGTCGCTGCAAAGTAATTGAACAGTTAATATAGTTTATTTTGTTTTGAATACAGTTTTTCTTGTTTTAGATGTTTAAATTTAAATGTGAAAACTATAAAACTGTGTAAAAGTTTCCCTCACCTTGGTTGGCATATTGCGCAACGTAAGCAGGCCCGGCCCATTACCGAAGGAAGACCGGGCATAGGAGGTGCAGACCAAGTAATACACTTCAAAACATCACTTTGGCTCGACTTATTTATCCCGTTAAACGAATAAACTTGGATAAAAGATAAGAATTTGAATAAACTCTTGCTCAAATCTATAATTTTTTGAGTAACACGGTTAAATATTAGATTAAAATTTTAATTTTTAACAATACTTATATGTTTTTACTTGAATATATAAAATAAGCTGAAATACAAATTAATTTGAATTTAACTGTAGTTAAATTTTCATAAATGGGCTTAACTTTAATTTTAAAAATTAAATCATTAGTAACAATACTTATATGTTTTTACTTAAATATATAAAATAAGTTGAAATACAAATTAATTTGAATTTAAATGTAGTTAAAATTTTTAATTGGGCCGAAGTTAGAGTTTCACAAACCATTTTTGATTGTTTTTTAATTTATAGATAAAAATTATATTAAGTTTTAACTTTAACGTAAATTAAACTTCCATGGATGTGACAATGTTTCTCCTTAGACATTGATGAGCCTGTTCTACTATTTGAGCTTAAGCTCTGCTTGAATAGATAATGTCACGCCCCGGATTTCCTAACTGGCGCAGCGAAATAAATCCGGGTACGGGACCGGGGAAATAACCCCTAAATTACGTCAGTTTGAGAAAATAAAGAATCACATGTCACATTTCATAAAAAAAAAGATTCAATCCAAATATATATCATACCTTGATTCCATATAAACAATTCATAAACCAAATTCTCTGAATCTCTTCTGCACTAATCCTGATCCACTACGCTTCTGCTGCGCTACCTGTTTTCCTGAAAAATGTTAAAGGAATAGGAATGAGTCACACGGACTCAGTAGGACTTATACCCAACTTTCCTATTATATTAATCAACCTAAATGGTAACAATAAATTGTAAAGTCAACACAAATCAGATTATATCATAATCACTAAACTAATTATCAATATTCAATTATTTAATTGTGTCCTTTCCAAAATCGATTAACCGAATGAACCTGACTCTTCATGAACCAAACTGACTATACTAAACTAACTGTTCTACTCTACATGTCCATGCAACCTGGACTTACATGAGCCTACTATGCATACTTTAATACCATTTTCATTACATTTGTCTGAGTAAATCATATGCTATACTTGGCAATCGTCACTCCAGCTCTAAATACATATAAGAAGTATCATATAGTAAGCTAAATCCCAAAGTACGTCTGAGCAGGGGAGCACTTAGGATAAACCGTGGTATCCGGGATCGAAGGATGCACCGGATCAATCTATTTTCACCGCTGCCCACGGGCGATTCTATCATAGGCTGGAGGAGCAAACGTTACATCACATGCATCATAACATCAATAACATTTCACAAGCAAGCCATATCATTACTCAGACAATACCATTTCAATAACCAATTATGCAATTTAACTCAATCAAATAGCCAATCATTAAATTATGCCAATATTCTATCCATTCACAAAATCTTGCAATTAATCATAATCATGCCAATAATCACAATCATGTCGACACATGCAGACCATTCAATTAATGCAAATATTCATGCAATAGACCCAATCAAGAATAATAATTCAATTAAATTTCAATTCATGCAATTGACCCAATCAGAATAAAATATGCAACATAATCAAACATGTTAACTTCAATTAATCACAATTCAATATCGATTCATCAAATAATGCACTTTACAATTTTGTCACTAAGAATATAAATTAATTAATTATGCTAAGAAATTATCATATTAACTCACATTCTAGTTCAATTCATCAATCAATGATTCTTAAGATCATACATAATATGAATCGGATATAAATATAATATTAACGGGTCACAATTCAATTTCCACAATTACCTTTTTATTTGTCTAGTAATTTTCAAATCATAAATAAATCAATAAACATCTAACTATTACTACACATGAAAATGCATGAACTATGCATGAATGGCATAAATAACAGTTAAATGAACCCATATACACAATTAAACAATTACACCAACATTTATTTGCCAATTTCTAACTATCTATCTAATAAACATGTATTAACGTATTAATTAACATATCGATATGCTAAGGATAAGTTGGGATGCCTATCTCGATGAGGTCGATAATTACAAAGTTCAAGGAGTCCCAACCGATTTAGACATGAGGCGATGAAGACAATGACAAACAGAATTATCCTATAGCTCTGTTGACATTAAAAAGAATGAAATAATTAATTAAATTCTAAAAGGGGATACGTAAGGGGGAGAGAGAGAAGAATGAGGGAGAGAGAGAAGAGAGAGAGCGTTGGCGGGAGAGAGAGCGCATGGGGGGGAGAGAGAGAGAGAGAGAGAGAGAGAGAGAGAGAGAGAGTGGGAGGGGGGGAACGGACGGACGGACGGATGGCGCATGCGCGAGCGGGAGGGGGGAGAGAGAAAACGGGAGAGCGAGAGAGGGGAGCGCGGCGAGGCGCGCGACGTCCACGATGACGGCGCATGCGGCGGAGGGAGGCGACGAGCGGGGAACGAGGGGCACGGCGAGAGGACGGAAGAGAGAGAGAGAGCGGGTGAGGGGAGCGCGGCGGCGGCAGCCACGACGCGGCAGCGACCACAGCGGGAAGAGGAGCGCGGCGGCAGGACTCGGCGGGAGGACGCGGCCGCGACGACGGGAGGGGAAAAAAGAAGGAGAAGGAGAGGGAGGAGAGGAGTCGGCGACGGTGACATCGACGGAGGCGTCGGCAAAAGCAAAAGTCGAGGAGGAAGAAGAAGAAGGAAAAGAGGAGGAGGGAGAGGGGAAACAGAGGGTCGCGGCGGCGACCTTACTCCGGGAGAGAAATAAATAGAGAGGGGGAGAACGGCATAGGCATGGCGACGGCGGTGACGTGGAGGGGGCGCGGCGACCAGGGGAGAATAAATCGACGACGGTGGCGGCGAAGGGAGGCGGTGGCGAGGGAGGTTCTAGAGAGAGAGAGAGGCGGTGGACGGAAGGGCAGTGGAGGGAGAGAGGGTTCGAGAGGTTTTTTTTTTAAACCGGATATATTATAGATAACGAACCAAATTTGAACGAACGTTTATGTGCTGTTTGGTTGCATGATAATTTTTTGTACAATTTCATGATAAAAATTATATTAAAATAAAAAGTGAACCAACTCATGACGTAAAATTATCATGTTTGTAAAATTCAAACTCAAACTCATAAAATTAAAACTCAATCTCAAACTCGAACACAACTAAAATAAATGAGTAGAACTCCAACACCATTGCTATTTAGGGCTTGTTTGGTGGAAATTGTGTGTAAAAGATTTCTCTCAAAATTTTTAAAAGTTCATATGTCACGATCCAGATTTTTAACATGCACAGTGGAAGATAATTCGGCGACGTAATAAGAAAAAATATCGGTTTGGAATCAAATAAGACTAAAATTCACAATCCAAAGTCACAATTTCAAACTTTACAACCTATTAACACCACAAACAAACATCCTATCTAAACAAAATAAATACCAACAATAAATGAGTAATCCACTATCTTTTCGAATTCCAAAACACCACCAAGGTGGGAGGGGTCGTGGGTCGCGACCGGGTCGCGGGACCCCCAGGCCGACCTGGTCGCGACCGGGTCACGACCCCTTTTTTTAATTTTTTTTTTGAAAAATCCAAAAAAATAAGAAAAATACAAAATAAAATCTGAAAAAATACAAAAAAATTGGATAAATTAAATGACATGATTTAAATAAATAATGCATCAATTTTATTCCAACGTGATGTGTTCTACACTTTGTAAGTAGTTGATGTACTCTCCCCATGTCATTTGAGTTGAGTACGAAACGATACGTATACACATGACGATCATATTCGTCGATCCCCTCGAGGAAACTATCCTAAGACTTGATCCAAACGAGTCACCATAACTATAGGTCGATTGGATCGAAGTATCCGATGACTCCACATAATTCATTCTACAATACTCTTGATCGTATGTAGGGAACCAAGAGCCTTGGGATGAATCATACACATAGTCGGAGGCATCGTGGTATTCTGCTCCAACTCCATGGCTACGATGACCTCTTCTACCTTGTGGCCTTCCACCATGATCGGTATCTTGGGTTGCATGAGTATATTGTTCCTCGCCGGTAAAACGTAACGACGTTGTAGGAGATATGGGAGGATCTGAGGTCCCTTGTACTTGTAAAGTGTTCGCGCCCCCGTATCCGGCACCATCATCGTGCTACTCTTTGACGACGAATCCTCGGACGTACGGTACCGCACTCGGATGTTCGGCTCGGTGTATCTTATCGATCGTCTTCGGCCGTATCGACATGCAATATCAAAAGGATCAGTCATAACTTGTTTACCTTTTCGCCTACTTTGCGTACCTTGACTAGTTCCTTCTCCGGTCCTCTGGCGCTTTGCTAGTGAGGGAGGGATCTGGAATTCTTCGGCCAAAGGGACATCGTCGAGCACTCCTTCGGCCCATTGTCGGTCTTGGGGGGTGAACTCCGGTTCTCCCAACCCTTCTCGGTCGTTGACCCAAGCTTCTAAGGAGTTCTTCTCGTAGAATATTTGATCAAAATCGATGTCCTCCTCTTCAATTTGCGGCTCGTCGACCGAACGTCCCGCCGCCTGTGATATCCAACTCTTTTGTTCCATCTGGTTCTGCTTCATTCTCTCCAAATTCCTCAATTTTAACCTCATGTTGTAGTGACAATACACGAGGTCTTCAAGCCTCCTTGATGTCAACCTATTTCTTTGCTTTGTGTGAATCAAGCTGAATGTAGACCAATTTCTTCAAGCCTCCGTCGTGATTGTCGTTTGACGTTGTCGTGGTCTGGTGATTACGGGATCCACGGGACCTACTGCCGGGTCGTCGTCTTGTGTGAGATCATGAACCTCATCTTGCGGTTGGTTGTTGGATCCTCTTCCGCTTCCTCGACCACTCCCACTTCCAGACCCTTGACCCATCATTCGGCGGTGCGTACATGGAACTCTTCCTCGGCGAATGATCTTCGACTTGCTTCCATTCCGTGAGAGTTCATCTATTTAAGAAACATTTAAGTATTTAACTACTTAAGTATCCTTTAAAATAGAAGAATGAACAACGTTTATGAAGTAACACCTCCCATACCTTCGTACTCTTCGTCCGCAAAAATATCCGGCCTCTCTTGTCCGGTCCCGTAAATGTGTACGGAACGTCTCACCGGTTGTTGCAATTCTTCTCGGACGGTCTCCTTATGCGCGTTTGCTAGTTCCCTTCGTTTGCTCCATCGCTTGTAGGTGCCTACGAAATTGAGCTCGACCTCCCGGTGGAGTCCGGTGTGCAAGGAAGAACGTTTCCACTTCATGCTTTGCGAAGATGAAATTTTAAACGATAAATACCACCGAATATTACTTTGTCGTAATATTTACATTGCACTTTTCTCTCGCCATGGAGATCAAATTGCAATGCAACCAAGTCGATCACTCAAGGTCGCACCGGTAGTTTGGGTTGTTTGGCTTGGAGAAGACATTTTTGTAATTAAATAATTACTTAAGTAAGTAATTAATTATTTAAAAAGTTAATGACGTTAATTAGTGACTACTAATGTAAGTATACTTTTAATTATGTAAAAATTATGCTCAACTATTTATATGATCAAGTAAGTAATTAACTATACCTTCCAACTAATGATGTATTAAGTAACTACTAAACTAAATATCTAACTAATCTTCTAGCTAACTAACTATGTAAGTAAGCAAATAAGTATTAAAAGAAGAAACTACTTAACTAACTAATCAATGAAACAAAAGTTAAATAAATGAACTAAATGAACTAATGAAATGCTTAATGAAATAATTAAGTAAATGAGGAACAAAATGAAAGCAATGAGAGTAAAAATGAGAGGTTTAGAGTGAGAGTGGGGGGGTGGGAGTAAGGGGAGCCCCTTGGGGGCTTTAAATAGCCCCCAAGGGGCTGAATGGGGGTGCGCCCCCGCGTGGCCCGTTGGCAACGGTCGAATGACCGTTACCAACGGTCTCGGGCAACGGTCACATGACCGTTGCCGGCCGGGCTCGCGCGACCTCGCGACCGGCCGAAAGTCGGCCCGACCGGGTCACGACCGGGCCGATCGGGGCTAAACCCGACCGGGTCGGGGCCGGGTCGCGCCCCGGGTCGCGACCCAGCATACCATGAACACCACTACGTTTATATTGTGTTAAACCTGTAATCCTGAAAATATTAACAATGAAAGGGGTGAGTCACCACAGACTCAGTAGAATTTACATACAAAGTATCCTATTATAATAATGATTCACTATTGATATTAAAGATAATAAGCCTAAAAATTCAGATTATAATATATAAGGTTTAAGCTAATTATATATCTTCAAATAGTATGATTACAATGCCTTTCTACTATCCCATAGGTTAATATGATTCTATATGCATTAAAACTGACATATCTTGCATATTTAACTAAGCTAGGTATATTTACACCACATACATCTATCATAATACCAAAAGACTCTATTAGACCATTAATACACATTCCAAAATGCACAACTAAACACTTGTCTGAGTAAATATCATGATCCATTTGGACAATGTAGCCATGTCACAAAACTAGTAACATATTTACCATATAGTAGGAAGTAACATATAGTAACTAAATCCCATAGTACACCTAGGCAAGGGTGTACTTAGGATAAACCGCGGTATCCGAAATCAAATGATGCTCCGGATTCAATTAATCTCCGCTGCCCACGGGTCACTAACATAGTCTGGTGAAGTAAACTTTCATCACAATGTAGTTCATTGCTTTAACCACATCTCACACAATGCAAACATATAAATAACTCAGATAAATAACTATGAACATGTAATCGACAATCCAAACATGAAATACATAGAAGGACACCCATGGCTCTATGTACCACATATTTGCATATCATACCACAATCTAGTACAAACTAGAACCAATCAATCATATGATGCATCTAAGTACAATCATGCAAATTACAAATTAGACATATTAATCACATGCTTTGACAATCACTATTACCTACTACATATATGAAACTAAACTAAACTCCAATATCACTGTGTCTAAACCTTACATTGGCTTTTTAACAAATCATGATATACATATTAAAGATAACCGCGATGCAACCATGCTAAACTAACTAGGTTGAAACACAAAAACCTATCATGCTGACTAATATACATGCATAATAGAATTAATCTAAACATGCATGGTTTAAACAAGTTAAACTAATTCTGTCTAATCTTTCCAATACACCAGAAATAACTCACTAATTATATCCTATTATTCATGATGATCTAAACATATTTTTATAGTTTAATCAATCATATAGGGATGTTAAGAATAGCCGAGACGCCTATCTTTACGGCGACGACGAACGACACACGGAATTCCAAGAAAAGCAAACCAAGTGACGAGTATGTCGCGGTCATGACGACAACGATGAAAAGTCGAACCAGACCAAACGGTCTTGACGATCTGCTTGAAGGGAAAAATTATATAGAATAAAAGAGAGAAAATAAGCGAACGAGAGATAGACGATATGAGAGAGAAGAGGAGAGAGAGAGAGAGAGAGAGAGAGAGAGAGAGAGAGAGGTACCGGTGCGGTCAACCGATGGGGGGGGACTCTACGGCATCAACGGTGGGGGCCGGTGGCGAGGCGGGTATGGCCACGCGGGGCAGTCAATGGCAACAGATGGCCGCGGGCTGGCGAGCACGGCGCGGGTCAACGCGCGAGGCCAGCAGCGCAAGACGGGGCGGTGCTGCAGCGGTCGCGGGCGGACGGTGGCGGGGCTGCCGCGCATGGTCTCGCGCGGAGGGAGGGCGGCCGAGTCTATGGGTGGCGCTGATAGGGCAGAGCCGAGGCAGTGAGGTGACGCGGTGAAGCTGCCAGCGCATGCAGGGGGCGGCGGCGACAAAACAGAGGCGTAGTTAACCGGGTGGGGGTGAGAAGGCGCTGACAGGGTGGCGGCGGCGGAAGGGGTCAACGCCAGCAACGGTGTCGAGGCGGCGCGGGGTACGGCGATGGGGTGGCCGAAGGCAGCTCGCGGGGTGGCGGCAGAAGCCGCGAAGGTGGCCACGCAACGGGCGGGCACTAGCGGGCGACGACGGGCGGGGGGGGGGGTGTCAACGGGGCTCGGCGGGGTTGGCAGCCTCGCGGAGGGAGGCGACGAGGCGGCCGCGGGTTAGCGGGGCAGGGTCAACACGGTTACGCGGCGGGGCCATGGCTGACTATGACGGCAGGGTGGCTGACGAAGGCGGGGTGCTGTAGGCGAGGTGATGATGCGGCGAAGTAGGGAGAGAGAAGAAAGGGGGACGTGGTAGTAAGAGAGAAAATTGCAACGAGAAGCTGGTCGATCGTAGGTCAATTGGCATCGACCTCCACTCCCGAGAGTGGAGACGCGGGTTCGAAGGGCCGTAGAGCCCGGCACCCCTTGGGGGGGTGGTCACTGGTGAGGATCGAGCTCCTCGTTGCGCGCATGGGCAGCGTGCTTTCGGGCCAAGTAGGCGAGCGTGAACAAAAAAAAGAAAAGAAAATTGCAACGAAAAGAGGGAAAACGGTGGAAAGAATGAGACAGTTTCAATAGGATATCCGGAGCCGGAGGAAGAGAAACATGAAAAAATTGAAGAGGAGAACATAATTAATATGATTAAATCTCATAATAAATATAATAATTATTTTAATTAAAAAAATATCCTAACCGTTACTTCATGTCTCCAAAAGTTGAGTGATTTTTCTGACATAATATTACCCTACAAGGTCAAATCATTCTAATATAAAAGTTAAGAAGGGATAAGTGTGTTTGGTTGGATTTATGCGTTGTTACGGATTTCAATGCTTGAATATCTTTCATGGCCTGAATTAAAATGCAATGAAAATGTGAAGATAAGAAACTATTGCTATAATTTATTCATCACATAACCCTAACCAAAGGGATTGCTAGACAACGTATTCAAGTTTTTTGTTCTACTCATTTTAACTTGGTTCACACTTGTATTTGA
Organism: Cryptocoryne crispatula var. balansae; assembly: GCA_036172225.1. Classification (NCBI taxonomy): domain Eukaryota; kingdom Viridiplantae; phylum Streptophyta; class Magnoliopsida; order Alismatales; family Araceae; genus Cryptocoryne; species Cryptocoryne crispatula. Next base: position 6,722,855 of record CM069930.1, on the reverse strand, counting down.
CTGAGATCATGTGAAAAAAAATGTAAAATATTATTTATCTTTTGCACTATTAAAAATATAAAATTTACAACAATTGTTTAGGGCATGTTTGGTAAATGTATCGAATTCCTTTATCATTGTGAATTTTGAAATTGACAATGATAAAATTTATAACTAAATATTTAACTATTAATATCAATATTAAAACTCTTAACACAAACAAAACATATTAATATCAATTTTGATATTGATATTCTATTCTTTATAAATATCAATGTCAAAAATTCCTTTATCATTGTGAATTTTGAAATTGACAATGATAAAATTTATAACTAAATATTTAACTATTAATATCAATATTAAAACTCTTAACACAAACAAAACATACTAATATCAATTTTGATATTGATATTCTATTCTTTATAAATATCAATGTCAAAATTGATATGACATTATTTTTGATACTATAACTAAACATGCCATTAATCTTTTTTTTTCAGAACTTTCGAGATAAAACAAAAGATGACAAATCTAAACTCACACATTTAATCGAGAAAAGCGAGCAAATTTAAATCGCTCATGTCATATTTGAGAATTGCATTGAGCATCTCTATCGTTATTAATTTTACAATTGACGATGATGGAAATCATCATTCGATGTTTTGTTATAAATATAAATATTAAAAATTTTAATATAGAAAATATGATATGTAATGCGAATGTCAGGGTGTATCAAAATGGCTATAATATCATTTTTGATATTATAATCAAAGAAGGCATAAAATATCTTGCAACATATATATCCTATCCAAATGGACTCTTTTGTGTCTTTTAGTTTGTGACAACTATATTTAATTTTTTAATATTTCTGTTTGATTAATGGCCCGTTTGGTTAGAGTTTTAAATTTGATACTATATCAATATTGATATTGATAATTTTAGAGACGTCAAATAGTGTTACCAAACAGGGCCTAAAGTTTCAATATCAAACGTAATACAAAGTTAGACACTTATATTACGACCTGTTTGTTTACAGTATTAGGTGACTGTATTGATATCAGTTTTAAAACTGATATTGATACTTTACATTGGTAGGTGTTTGGATGTTAGTATTAATTTTAAGATTGATAGTTAAAAATACTATCATAATTAATACAGGTGCGGACCTGTATTGAAATCATCTTGAGACGCGTCAGCAGCCGGAGTCCCCCCTCCGCAGCCCGCAGCCGGCATCCCCCCGCGCGGCTTACCCCCCCGCCGGAGTCCCCCCTCCGCAGCCACGTCCCCCCGCGCGGCGTCCCCCTCCCCCGCCGGAGTCTCCTCTCCGCAGCCGCGTCATCTTCGGATCGGATCACCGTTCTTCTTCGACGACTCCATCGTCCCCCTCCGGCGGCGACGGCGTCCCCGTGCCACCCCCTCCCCCCGCTGGACCGCCGGATGGAGCTCACCCCCTCCGGCGGCGATGGTGTCCCCCCGCGGAAGACAGGTGCCCCCCCCCCCCCCCCCCCGCCGGTGTCTCCCCTCCGCAGCCCGCAGCCGGCATCCCCCCGCGCGGCTTCCCCCTCCGCAGCCGCGTCCCCCCCCCCCTCGCCGGAGTCTCCCCTCCGCAGCCGCATCCCCGTGCCGCCCCCCTCCCCCGCTGGACCGCCGGATGGAGCTCACCCCTCCGGCGGCGATGGTGCCCCCCGCGGAGGACAGGTGCCCCCCCGGTGTCTCCCCTCTGCAGCCCGCAGCCGGCATCCCCCCGCGCGGCTTCCCCCTCCGCAGCCGCGTCCCCCGCGCGGCGTCCCCCCCGCCGGAGTCTCCCCTCCGCAGCCGCGTCCCCCCCCCCCCCCCCCCCCCCGCAGCCGCGTCCCCGTGCCGCCCCCTCCCCCCGCTGGACCGCCGGATGGAACTCTCCCCCCTCCGGCGGCAATGGCGTCCCCCCGCGGAGGATAGGTGCCGGAGTCCTCTCTCCGCAGTCCGCAGCCCGTGTCCGACATAATTTTACCAAACACTTAACAAATTTGATACTGTCAATCTTAATATTGATACTTCAATTTCAAAAAATATCAATATCAATATTAATACAATATCATTTGTAATACTCTAACCAAACAGGGCATTACATAATGCATCCTAATGCCACGTTACAACCAAATGCATCCTAATGCCGGGTTTTTCTGTTGTTCACGTTGAAACCAGCTAACCTTCAAAATTATTACTCTTGTTTATATCGAACAAATCTTTGAAATATTGACAAATATAAATTTATTTGGTTAGATATATATTACCAGATTCCGCCTAGGTCTTCTAAGGATATACACACTATTTTCATTTATATCATATAAAAAGAACCTTCTTATATGTATCTGTCTCACTTTGTATTTATGCGAATATCTCAAATTCAATTATATTGTATAATGACATACATGCTACCTTCTTATATTTATTGCTTGATACTGTAAACATGTTACGTACGGTTGTAAATCACCATCAGGTTCACGTCTGACCACGTGACAACTGAAAAAAATTACCGAGCACGAGATGCGCTTGAGCAAGATACCTGTAACACGCCGATCGACCTACGGTCGATTGGCACCCGCCTGTCCATAGGGGATAGGCCGTCGACGGTTCGATCGTCTCGAGCGGGCGCTCGGCTGGCTGCCCGAGGGGCGGCGTCATGTGACGTTCGAGCTGAGGCTCGAACGTTCAACTGCGTGCAGCACTGCACGCTTGCAGGTCACTGAGCCACCATGGTCAAAAAAAAAGATACCGGTAACATGTGTCAACTGCGGGTTGGCAAGCGCCGGTCGCCGCCAAGTAATCAAACAGTTAATATAGTTTACTTTGTTTTAAATGCAGTTTTTCATATTTTAGATGTTTAATTTTAAATGTAAAAATACATAAAACTTAGGTGTAACAGATAGGTAATTTATGGTTTTACATATTGCGCAACTAATAAGTAAACCCGGCTCATTACTAAATAATACACTACAAATAGTTCAAGACATCATTGGATGAAGATTTGACACAACTTAGTTTATTATTTAAATGAATGAACTTGGACAGAAAATAAAATTTGATTAATCAAATAAGTCAAGCTCGAACAAACTCTCGCTCAAAAACATAAATTCACGAAAAACATGGTTAAATACTTGATAAAAAAATTTTAAAAATAAATTATGAGAAACAATAATTACATGTTTTTACTTAAATATATAAAATGAATTGAGATACAAACTAATTTGAATTTAAATGTAAATAAAATTTTATAAATTAGTTAAAATTAGAGTTTCACAACTATTTTTTTATTGTTTTTAAATTTATAAACAAGTTCGTATTAAGTTTTAATTTTAACATAAATTAAGCTTGAGTCAATTTACTATTTGAGCTGGAGCTCTGCTCGAGCAGATAACGAATCAAATTTGAACACATGTTTACTATTCTTGTAAAATCTAAAACTCGACTTAAATTCACGTAAAATAAATTTGAGCACCATTGCTACTAAGCGCTTGTTTGGTGGGGATTAAGAGATTTCTCTCAAAAATTTCAAAAGTTCATGTCCACAAAACTTGAGTGATTTTTCTGACATAATATTATGTGTCTATTTTTTCCAACTTTAAATTTTCTCTCTATTTTTAAGCACGGAATATGATACAAATCTATTATGTTATGTTGTGATTTCGGATGATAAGAATCTCTCATCGGAAATCCCAACCCAATGCGACCTGGTACGACCGGCCCATATATCGGGCCTAGTAGGCCCACTCTCTGTCCAACCGCCAGAACGCTCCGCCTGGACCGGCCGGTCGGACCGGACCGCCCCTTTGCCCCGCGCCCCTGGTCGGCCTATTTATCAGCTGCTATCGGCGGGCGGCACCGCGGTTAGCCGAGCGCGATCCACTTTCCTTCATCTCAAGACTACTGCGGTTCTGCCGTCGGCATGGCGAAATCGGGGGTCTCTGGACGGTCGCTGCCGAAGGAAGAGCTACCTGATAGCGGCGCTCCTTCCACCTCGCGTGCCGTCGAACGTCAGTCCGCTCCACCGGATGAGGACAGGTGCCAGCGGAAGGACGGCAAGGAGCGGCGCTGCCACCATCGGAGGTTGCCGGATGGGATATTCTGCGATAGGCATCAGCAGAAGTACGGTTTGAAGTCGAAGAAGGGTAAGGAAATAATTGCGGAAGGGATTATTGAGGACAGCGGTAGGGACGAGGAAAACACCAGCGGGGCTGCTGATGGCGTTAGGGGCGAGAAGAGAACGGGTAAGAAGGGTTGGAAGATTTCTTTGGATGTCGAGGGTAAGAAGAAGAGGAAGAAGGGAAAGGGAGTTGGGCCACGGTTGGGCGGTGTCGCGATGGTGGGAGTTCGTAAAGGCAATGTGGCGGAGAGAAGGAAAGGTCGGTTCCTGCATCGGAAGGAATATACTTATGATGAGGTGCGCTTCTAATTGGTGATGGAACTTGCTCATCTTTGAAGGTTTTATCTTGATATTTGGTTTTTATTATGTTTAAAATTTACCGCTTACAGTCGTGATCTCCCCGCTGTGTTTGTTGATAGGGCGAGGTGGAGAAATCTTCTGACTGGGAGGACATTTTAGAGAAGCAAAAGAAGAGGGGAAGGAAGACGAAGGAGAAGGTCTTTGTGGGGAAAAGAATGAGGCTAGATACCCCGCTGGTTGACCCAAAGGTTGTCAGTGAAGAAAAGGTAGATGCTTCTCCAACTCTAGAAGTTCTTGACAGCGATTGTAAGATTTCAGACATTGCATATGAGAAAAGTCCACAGGTCTGTTGTTCTTGGTGTATCCTTTGTCTATTTGTGATTTATTCTTTTATGAAGCATGTAGTTTGTCTACAGAAATTAAAGAAGAAACTGTTGAAGGGAGAAAATGCGATTATGTGCCATCAATGCCAAAGGAATGACAAGGGAAGAGTGGTAGGGTGCTTAAGCTGCAACAAGAAACGATATTGCATCCCTTGCATAAAACGCTGGTATTTACAAGGAGCAACCATTTTTCTTTCCTTTTGTGTTATAACTATCATAGAATTTTTATTGGTAGACATCTTGCACTGTCATGGAAAATACAACATCAGAGGGTTGTTGACAGTGATAGTCTTAAAATAGCATGCCATCATGTTAATTCATTTATTTTTTTTGCCCATTGCTAGTTAAAGTAGATCGGAATTTGGATAACAGGTCTTATTGGCTTCGCAGAGTGGGTTCAATGGCTAAAAGGTTAATGAAAAAGTAATGAGGTCAAGTCCAGTGTACCTGTACAGTGTCGTGTAAATTAAAAGTTTTTCAAAGGTGGTTCTGTTGGGAGATTTTGCTTGCCATGCTATACTAGAATGTGAAAAATATCATGCTATACTATTGGAAATTCTGTATTTGCTTTTGCCTTCCTCCATGTGGGTTTTTTTTGGAGGATGAAACAACACTGATTTTCGCATTGAGAAGAACATGATATATAAGCATGATGGTACTCAATGCTCTCGGAAATATTGCAATGACCAGCACGTAAAATTTATTAAATAATACCTTTATTCCGGTAGCAACTTATGAATCACAGAGGTAAAATGGAAGGCATCATGCTACAATCTTTGGGTTTATTTTTATTTGGAGGTGAACATAGTGAAATGATACAATGAAGGAGTTGAAATTGCCTTTTGATGATATTTTTTCTCTCCATTGTTAAACTTTACAATCACATCAGTCTTTTACTAATTTTTGAAAATGTCCTAGGCCACGGGTTTTTATTGATAAAGAAAAAAAGAATAGGAATAAAATTACAAATATGGCAAAACATAAAAGACTAGATTCAGGTAGCTTTTACTTATTATTCGCTATGAATATTATTGAAATTTGCTTGCTATTGATACAGAGTACCATGTTATTTTCCACCTTTTTCATTGTGAATTTTATGATTTATTCAAACTATTAAATTTATGTCATTATCTGATTGATGCTATATTTTAGGTATCCTCACTTGAAGGAAAGAAATGTTGCTGAAAAATGCCCATTTTGCTGCAAATATTGCAACTGCAAGCAGTGTCTTAGGACAAAAGTGGAACAGGTACTGGTCATTGCTGTTGTTTGGCAATCTTCTTGCTGATTAATGAAGATGATTTTTTATTTTTACAAGGGCATGATCAGTTTTTTTATTTTACATGTATGGGTTTCTATGTGTGGAAATGCTATTGATGAGCTTTGTCAATCGTTGCAACTTACTTTTTTCCCATTCTTGTCTATCACCTATGTTTGCACTTTTGTTGATTCCTCGAGTTGTTTATCGTTTATAGCATTCAAAGAAGGAGTTGAATCAAGATGGTCCAGTTCAGCATCATTTGTACTTGTTAAAATTTCTGAAGCCTGTCCTTCGGGAGATTCTTATTGAACAAAGAGCAGAGATTGAAATGGAGGCCAAGATTAAGGGTTTGTTTGTTGATCTCTTTCTACAGTTTTTGTTGTTACATATTGATGTTTTGGAACTAACTACCACCTAATATTGAATAGGTTTGGCACCATATGACTTAAATGTACCAAAAGCTGAGTGTGCGGAAGATGAGCGTATATTCTGGTAAGCTTTTTTATCTGTATGGATACGATTTTCTTTGGTGCCATAGTTGGACCTTGATTTCTTATTCTTGTCGTCTGATCTTTCAGTAACTGTTGTAAGACATCAATCGTTGACATGCACAGAAGCTGTCCAAGCTGTTCGTATGATCTTTGCCTCAAGTGCTGTCAAGAGATTCGTAAGGGGCAACTTATTCAAAGAGATACTGCAGAGTTTGTCTACGAGGACAGGGGAGAAGCTTATTTGCATGGTGAACCTGTACGCTCCAAAAGAATAAAGAAGAAAACATGTTCTTCTGTTGAAGAGATGGGAGCTACTTCAGAAGAATTCCAGCCAACAGAGAAATGTATTGCAAACATTGATGGGAATGTCACTTGCCCCTCCAACAATTTTGGTGGCTGTGGTACTTCTGTTCTGGAATTGAAAACCTTGTTTTCCAAGGATGAATTGTCTCAGTTATTAGAAGATGCTGAAACATTTAATGTTGATGAAGATAAACAGAACCATCTTGTTAGTGTTAGTTCTGTTGAATCTGACAAGGTTGATGAAGATAGCTTAAATTTGAGGAAGGCTGCTTTCAGATTGGATTCTTATGACAATTACCTGTATTGTCCTTCTGCAAGGGATATTCAAGATATCTGTTTAGAGCATTTTCAGAAACACTGGTCAAAAGGGGAGCCAGTAATCGTGCGTGATGTGCTTGAGTTTACCTCTGGCTTGAGCTGGGAACCAATGGTAATGTGGCGTGCCTTACGTGAGAATAAAGTGTCTAGGGCAGGATTTGCTCATCATAATGTTAAGGCAATCGACTGTCTGGATTGGTGTGAGGTGGGTAATTATTGCACCACAATTTTGAAAAGTCCTTGTTGCATGCTGTCTTTGTGTGCGTGTATTAGTTTTTGCAAATTATTTGAGAGGCTTGCTTGGGTGCTGCTGCTTTTCCAAACTTGGTTTGCCATCCAGGAAATGGCTGCCATATATACACTTTTTTTTGAAGGTTCAATGATGATCAACATACATGCTGATGCAATATGTCTGCAAAATGTGCAGTATAGAGTTAAATGTTGGTGTTTCTTTTCAAATTAAATGTTTTTTTTCTAGTTTACAATTAGTGCTATCACCTTGTCGACTTAGTGATTTATGGATATTAAGGTTGGTCAAGACTGCAGTTTTCTGGTGGTGTCAGGCCTAGTCAAGCAGCCTAGTTTCCTGCTGTTGACACCTGAAATTTAAAAAAAAGGGAGTGAAGTGATTTAAATGGGAGGAGACGTTGCAATTGGGCCCAGTTTCTATATATTTTGATCAATTTCCACTTGCACTACCATGTTATCCCAATTGGATTAGGATTAATTCCAATCCTATCTTTATTTGGTCTATATTATTCATTTCTTATATTTGGCTCAATAATCGAAGCCCATTTTAACCACAATTAATTGAGAATAGCCCAATCCCAACCCAAATTCGCAGTATTTTTTATGATTTTGATGGGCTGTATTTCAATTCTAAAATGGGCTATTAAGTGTCAATGATAGCCCAATTTCATGCTAAATTCTCAGCCCACTTCTTCCCTACTTATTGGGTATGTTTCAATTCCCAAATGGGCCCATTTCAGCACCTATTAAGGCCCACATGTCAAACCCTGTCACCTCAGCACTGTCCGGACCATTCTTCTATTTTTGAGGGCTGCGGGCCCACCTGTCATCATCGGAAGATGTTGCCTTACTGGAATCCCCTGGCCCCGTGGGCAGTTAGATCATGTTCCAGGCATGCTAACCCTGGTAGATGTCATTGGAGGCAAAGAGACACCAGGAGACCATCGTGGCATCATATTCTAATTGGAATTACAGTCTGATATGAGCAGGCAACCAAGAAGGCATCAAATTAAGGACTGCCAACCACTTTTTTACAATCAAGCATAGTTGTCAAGGCGACAAGGCGCCCAAGGCGTTGAAGGGTACCGATTCCGCTTAGGCGACAAGGCGGCCGCTTAGGCGTCGCCTAGGCGGTCAAGGCGGTATTCAAGGAAGGCTGAGTCGGGAGGTTGTTATATATAAAAAAAACATAAATATAATTATATTTGTTATGTTATAATTGAATATGAGTGTTTTATCAATGCACATAAGTAAATATGATGTGTGTGTGAAAGAGAAGAAAGTTAAATAAATATTTATAAAATTTAAGTATATAACTCATTTATGATTAGAAAATTTATATATGTGCAATAGTATAAGTGATGGTAAAATATTGTTATAATATTATTAAATGGGGGGGTGCAGAGTAGTCGCGGATCGACCTGCGCGGTCAGGTCGCGGGGGTCAAGGGGGCATCGCCCCTTGTTGGGGGTTGTCAGGGGGGCGAAGCCCCCCGAACCCAAAAAAGTATGTAATAGTATAAGTGAGACAAAGAGAGAGAGAGAGAGAGAGAGAGAGAGAGAGAGAGAGAGAGGAAAGAGTTGAAAAAGAACTTAATTAAGTATATAATATATGTTTGTAATCATAAATCTTAAATATGTATGATAGTATAAGTGATAATATAATATATTAATATATTGAAACTATCATTAAATAAGTGTCCCTTGTGAGGGGTATCAAGGGAGAAAAATCCCTTAAAATTTTTTTTTAATGATGTAAAAATACCCAAGGCGCCTTGCTCGGGCGCCTAGGCTGGCGCCTTGGGCGCCTTGGCGGGCGCCTTGGGCACCTTTTTGGCCCGGGACAAGGCGCCCTGGCAAGGCGCCCTTGGAAAGGCGCCTTGCCGCCTAGGCGCCGCCTAGGCGGGCGCCTTGACAACTATGCAATCAAGGGATCATCTGATGGCAGGTTTCTCCATTGGAGGAGCCAGCAAGGCCTGCTAGCAATATCCCACAATCCAGGGCTTTCCGCTGGCAAGGAGGCCATCCTGAGGAAGCCAGTGCTTCCCCGAAGAACCATGGCTATCCCGGGAAGGAAGAGAGGTCACCAGGATCTTTAGAATACAGGGATTGACAACTAAATCCTCAATGACCCACTGGAGGATCCTTAAGAATAGCAACCAGCCATCGGAGACACCTCCACTTACCTGATCTGTTGCTCAAGGGATTTGCGGGCCAGCAGGCATCTCTGGAGACGCCAGCCCATCCTTGAAAATACAGGGATCTCCAACAGCTCCTCGCGGGCCTGCTGAGGTTATAGAAAGGCTCTGGAAGGACCTGAGAATTAAGGAAAGAAATTTAATCCTTTTTCCCCAGTGGCAATCCCTGAAAATGAGGGAACTTTATTGAATCTTCCTCCAGCCAGCCATATCTCCATCGGAACTGCCAAATGGAGAGCCTACTGGGACTAGAACTCTCCCCAATGGTTGCAACCTTCTCTTCCTATGAAACTAGTGTCGCGGCAACAAAGCAAGGGGTTCCGAGGATCAACAGCACTGGTTGGAGACTATGGATATCTTAGCCGCTGTCACCATTCCTTGCTTCTGATATTGCTGCTGTTGCGCTCAAAGGAGAATAAGGAATAGAAGGGCAGAGGCCCTCCTGTCCTCTCCATGTTGCTGCACACTTGAGGGAAACTAAAGGGAAGATGATAACATTAAGAAGAAGAAGAGCCAAGGCCTATCTCTGGTCTCCTATGTTGCTGTGCCCAAGAGAAGATGAGGATGAGAAGATGGGAAAAGACAAGGTGAGGAGACCATCTTATGAAGCTGCGCCCTTCTATGTTATCGGAGGTGCTTGCGCCTTAGCTGTGCAGGTGCTGAGGTGAGGCAAGTGAAGCCTTGCCATCTCGTCTCACAGGTGGTCACCCCAGTACAGCCGCCTCCGCCTATGTGGCTGAGCGGCTGCCTTGCCTGCATCGAACATAGTTGTCAAGACGACAAGGTGTCTAAGGTGCCCGAAGGGCCTTTTACAACTTAAGCAACTAGGTGTAAGCCTAGGCGTCGTCTAGACGGTAAGACGAGATATGAAGTGGGGTGGGGTGTTAAGCAAGTTTACATCTAATAAACAAAACAATCTAATATATAAAATTCAAAATAAAGCTATAAATTTAATTTAATTGACGTACATTAATAACCAAACCTGAATAAGAACAAGAGCATAACATGTATAGAAGAATTTAAACTTAAGACAATTTAAAGCAAATGGACTTATCAAATAATGTAACTATTTTTTGAACTTCTTTTTTTCTCTAAGAACCTGCAAAATATTGTTCACAACATATTTGCAAAATACAAGCACGAAACATTCCGCATTATCACAACACAAGGCACTAAGATAGTGAGGTATGGACTCATCAAAGCATTAAAATTACGTAAAAAAAGTCAATACAACTAACAAAAGACAATACAACTAACATCACCATTCACTAAGAATATAATTAACATTAAAATAATACTTAAAACTTGAAGGTTAAAACTTAAAATACAAGAATTTTTAAAAGTTAATTGACATCACCAACTGAAAGCTTAAAACCAAACACAACATTTTCTAAGATTCAATATTAGGTGGATTAACCTTCTCATTTGTATTGTTTTCCTCATGTGTCTCCTAGCTATCCTCCCATAATGCACCTCCATCATCATTATCATTATCGTATTTATTATCCTCTGGAAGCTCTTTATCACTATTTTTATCTCTTGATGGCATATAATGTGATGTACTTGATTGTCCAATTATTCTTTAAGATCTACCGGTTGAAGCTCCCATAGCATCATCTACATTTTTTCATGTGAGATCCTCCCCATCATGCACTAAATCTTTATCTCCCTTTGTTAGCTATTCATTTTCCCAATCTAGATCTTTAAAACAAATAGGATCATATTTTTCAGGTTCTTTTTTTTTCATGCTATGTATCTATTAAGAAGACACCGGTTCTACCACATATATACCAAATCATTCAACCACTTATGTTTCAAGCGATTTCTCTTCGAAGTTGAATACAAAATCATGAATTGAAATCCAAATCATTAAATGTAGATCATGTTACATGTAGCACAATTTTTGGAAAACTTACGAGTTTAAAAGTGCTTCAATTCTGCTCACAACTTGATGAGCTACAACAAAGGCCTAGAACCCTTTAATGCAAAAGCTCTCAACTCACGTGTCTATCCACCGTATTGTATTCACCAAGCAACCATATTGACATAGAAACATTAAACATAGCATGTATTTAATATCTTGCAAGTAATGTTAAATATAAAAATATAATGAAAGTTATGTTCTTACTTGAAAGTTTTTTTATTATGTGACTTGATAGCGAATGAGATGTCAAATGTGTCTTTTGTTTTCATATAGGAGGAAAATTGTTTATCTATCTTTTCTTGTAAATTAGAATTTTCTGCCATTCTTTCTATACATGTGTAAAAATACCCTTTCAACTTGGCAGTTGAACTTAGATCTCTAACTTTAGCATCAAAATAAAACTTATGTTTTAGAAAATATCTGGTTAAATGCAGAGGGTATTGCATTTGTGCTTCCCATTGTTGATCAACAATTTTTAAGATGAGAATATATTTTGTTTTTTTTCTACAAAGTTTTCAATAATTTTTAATTTTGTACATTCCATTATAGCATACAAATAGTTCATTGTCGGTTTCTCATTCTCATCCACCATCCTTAAAACTTGTACAATTGGTTGACATACTCTTAAGATTTCTTCCACTCCATGCCAAAATTTGATTTGAAAAATAATGGAAGTAACAATTATTTTCTATATTTGTCTTTGCCCACAACCTTTTACAACAAACATTAGAAGAGAATAATCTCCTCAATCTTCTTTTTACAACATCGTCTTTTAATCTGTCTAAAGTGGAAAAAGATGTAGCAAATTGTGTTACCCCACACCTTATAAGTTTTTTTTTTCTTTTGTTTTATTTATCATGAAATCCAATAAATGTGAGTGATTATACATGTAATTAGTTACCTTGTTAGATTTTGAGATCGTACTTACGTAAGCTTTCATCTTTCCAATATCCTCCAACATTAAATCAAAACAGTGTGCTACTCAAGGTGTCCAATACAAATATTTTCTTTTTTCTATTAACAATCTCTCAGCTGAAACATTGTATGATGCGTTGTTGGTCACAGTTTGGAGCATATATTCTTTGTCAATTTTATTAACAACTTTGTCCAAAAGTTCATAAATAAGGATGACATCTTCTTTGCGCTCAGTGACATCTATAAACTTGAAAAAGTATGTCTCCTCTGGATAGTTGATCAAGAAGTTAACTAATTTTCATTGTCTTCTATCGGTTGAATCATCGCACATTATGATACAACCATAAACTCTCCAACATTGTTCATTTTCCGAACACATTGCATCATTTTTTTTTTCAATCACTTTCTTATGGAAAGACACCCTCAAGCTATGATAACTCGGAGACCTACGTCCTGGTCCAGCTTGATGTACAGATTCACACATGATCTTAAAATTGCTCAACTTTGTAACATCAAATGAAATGCTGGCTTCATAAAACCAAGTGGCTGCGTATTCTTCTAACAATGCTTGCTTTTCTTTCTTCAATTTACTATTCAAAGTACTTTAATATTTTTTGTCACTTCTTCTTGCATTAATGAAGTCCTCGGTAGACATTCTTGTAAAACATATATTGGATATTTATTTTTCTTGCTTATATCTAGAAGTGGAACTTAATATGTAGATTTAACACTTCCTTTCTCTAAATGTTACATGTTGCTCTCTTGGGTCTTTTCATCACTTTTAGAACACGCAATGATGTCATTTGTTTTTGAAGATGTCAATATTCTCTTCTTATTTTTTTAACCAAGTTAACATCTCGTTGGCAATTTTTTTCGTCGTTTTGGACATTTCTTGACGTTGCTAAATTTTCCAATCAAATGTTTCTTTATTTCTTGATTTAACCATTTGTCACCAATCCAAAGTTCACATTGAACTCTATTCTTGTCTTTGTCATTGGGCCAACGTGCATACTTTCAACCCGGATCATTTGACTTGGCTTCTTTTATCAACAACATTCATGTTGACTAACCTTGATCCAGATTCTATTAAACAACCAAACAAAAAGTGCACCAAGATATACGAATTAGTTAGCAAAAGAGAAATTGAGCTAAACTTAAGACATTTTATGAATCAACACAAAGTGATATTGAAATTTCTCGAATTCAAACTGTAGCACAAATGACTCTGGCAAGATTTGAAAGGATTCCGACCTTATCACATGGAATATAACAATGTTTAAATATCTAATAATACCTTTGGTGTACGTAGAATATAGAAAAATACTTGAAGAAACAAAAATAACAAAGTCAGAAACCATCAACGCAGTGAAGACTTTTAAACTTGTAATATTTTAGACATTTAAGTATAGAAAATGTATAAGGAGATTAAAGATATCCTAACAAATGTTAAAATGATGAACTCATACGAAGAAAAAAGAAGAATAATAAAATAAATAAAAACAAAGTTTTTTTTCTATGAGAGAGGATCCTAGGGAGAGCCAAAGTTGTGCCGAAGGGCACCGTGGGGGAGGGGTGGCGAAGGCATCTTCGTCAGCGGGCCGCAGTGCTGCATAGGGACGGATGAGTAGTAGGTTCTTTTGAGCGTCTACGTCTGTCCCGAGGGGGGCGCTCGAGGCTTCGGTTTGGCATTTGGAGGAACATGACTGAGTATCACACTCAGTCAGGCTTTTAAGAAAACCGATTTTCTTAAAATAGTTTTTTTTTAAGAACTGAAGGCATCGGTTTTTTTTTACCTTGGCTATCTGGTGTGGCGGTTGGGCACCTGCGAGGCGTACACCGGCCCGCTTAAGCAACCAAGGCGCACATCCTTTTAAAGGGAGACAAAAGCAAAAGTAGTGGATGGAGTCCACTACCATTATTGCAGTTCGGATATTGAGTAAGAGTATGAATTCATCTTAATGTGAGATAAATTGGAGCATCTTTAATCTTATACACACAAAGAAGGAATGGCTTGAAAAGTGACAAATTAAAACTTTTGTTTTGGCACTATAATATACGGTCGAGTATCAAGTACATCAAGGATCTTTACAAATTTTCAGAAGAAAGGTTTGTAAGATATGTAGGTGGTCATTGTGAGCAAAGACATGAAGTAGGTGATCAAGATTTGTCACAGAATGATGTTGATGCCAATTACTTTTATCAAGTAAAACATCATCCGTAGCATGATTGAAGGACAAAAGATGTTGCACCACTTCTAGAGTTCGGCCGAAACGATCATGTATGGACCGATGTAGAGCTTGACAGTGTATATGGTAAGGTTGAAGAAATACAAGAAGAAGCACACCCATGATCCTACTGAGGTTCCAGTTCCAGCTACAGTTTCTTATATAGCTTCAAATTTAGGCGCTTCTACTTTGAAAACTTTGGAAAAAAAGAATGATTTGTAGGATTTAAATCTTTGAAGAAGGTCTATTAACGTAGTATTAAACAATGTACACAAGGGAAGAGGAGGAAGTTAATGGTAGCCTGTAAGTTTTGATGATAGTTCCCAAGTATCTTCAGAAGATGATGATGATGATGATGATGATGATGATGATGATGGATTTGTTCAACAAACTCAGTTGCAAAATGTAAGAGGTTCAGGTGTAGATAGAGGTGGAGGATTATATGTCACTACTAGCTATGCTATCAAAAGTGACTGTCATTGTCGTCACTGACTCACTGGTGCCTTTGCATGCTTTTGGCATTTGTTTGGGTGAGGAATATGGGGTCCTGCTGCATCTAATAGGGAATTTTTTGTGCACAA
Organism: Cryptocoryne crispatula var. balansae; assembly: GCA_036172225.1. NCBI lineage: Eukaryota > Viridiplantae > Streptophyta > Magnoliopsida > Alismatales > Araceae > Cryptocoryne > Cryptocoryne crispatula. Next base: position 6,707,606 of record CM069930.1, on the reverse strand, counting down.
AACCTCGGATTCACAAGGTAAGTTGTGGACTGCCCCTATCTGATCGGCGATTCAACACCTATTTGGACTAGACTTACGTTGCTAATCACTCCTGTTCGATTGGCGATTCAGCACCTATTTGGACCAGACTGCAACTTAAGTTGTAGGTCTGCCAATTTTAGGCTTATAGGATCTGATAGGGCATCCTCGAGTCTTGTCTTCTCCACCTAAATGATGCGGCAATGCCGCTTTTGCGGGTGACCGATGCCGTTGAAGATCGCCTTCATCATTGGAGGTGATGGGGCAAGGCGAGGGGTCCCTCGTCTCAACCACCTCACGTCTTTGTTAACATACACTGCCAGTGCACGTAACAGTGGAGCAGGAGTTAATGATTTGAGCTAACGACAATATTCAAATAGTTGAAGTCAATGTTGGAATCAAATTGAGTTATTTGACCCACCTCACAATTATCCAAATCCCCCGGGGACTTACCACCATAGAGTTCACCCACAACTCTAATGCAAGATGGCGTGTATGACTTTAGTCCGATGGCCTAATCGTTGTTTTCATATCGATACGGGTCAATCATGGCTGATAGTTCTCAATTAAACAGACAACAAGGACTTATTGGTGATCGGAAGGAATATTTTGTATTACATATCATTTGTACAATGTTGTTTTGTTGTTAGAATGATCATTGATGTTAATTTATAATCACTCATCTTAATATCTCTTCTAATGACATGAAAGTGTGCTAGTTGTTATATATATTTAATAATTTTTAGGAATGTTTTTATTTTTTATGATTTGTCTTGAATTTATGAATTTTTTAGAGCAAACAAATAAAAAAACTTTGATCCAAACTGATTCTAATTTTATCTAAAGAATGTAGTAGAAAATGTACTAGGTTAGATGATCTATGATGGTCTTGATGGTATATGTCAACGTGAGATCAAATGTAAAATTTTCACTTAAGTGGGAGATAGTTAAATAGAATAAATTAATTGAGAGAAAATAAATTACGGTACAAGATCTAAGAAGGAAGAGGTATGGGAAGTACGAAAGGGTGAGGATCTAAAGGTGGAATGTAAAACATGCACCTCTTATGGAAAAGAAAATCACATAGGGGACACCTAACTTCTTCAACCATAAACACAATTACGTATCAACAAGAGTGTGGGAATCTCATCTTACTAAAACATAATAAGAAATATTGTTATCCCGGACTTTCTAAGAAATTATGTGATATCTTATAAAGTTGTTAGATAGTTGTGGACACCGAAAATTTTCAAATTAAGATTAAATCAAGTCAAATCTTCAATGAGCTATATGGTTTAACTTTCAAATATACCATTTAGTTTGGTTCACTTTGGCTGCCATTTCATGGATGAAATAGCCCAAGATTAATGCCAATTTGCCTGGCCCATCAAGGGTTGATCTAAATCCCAACTTAATGCACCCATTACACAGGTCGATAAGTTGATTATGGTCCTGAAGCAGGTCCATTACGGTGGCCTTTCTTATAGGTTATTTGGTCTCCACGGGGCAGTTTTGCCGGGGGTATCTTGGAGAAATCTCTGCCCTGCCACCTTAACAACCAAATCCAAAGCCATATCTTCCTGTTTTGAAGGGTCACGAGATACCAAACAGCAAGGACTTGGTGACAAGGTTAAAAGAAAATCCCAACGGAAAATGGAAAGGACAGATCGACAAGGGAAAGAAGGATGACATAATCTGGCTCTCAGAAAAATGGCAACAATCCACTGTAAGATTGATGGGCGGATTCCAAGTCTGATTGGGACTCTCTAGGATGATAATGAAATCACGGCAAGGTTCAACCAGGGGAAGCTTCAAGTCCAACTCTTTCCATAAGTACGAGCTCCCGTAACGGTAGGCATGGGTGTCGTAATCAACCCTTGATCGGATCCAATATAAGGCAGGAGTCTTCCGAGGCCAGGAATCCTATGAAGAGGGAAAAACTTCCTGGCGTGCATCGATTCCGAGTAGTCTGGGCCTCTCCGGTTCCGTTTTGGAGTCGAATGCTTATTTCCGGGAGAGTCCCAACGGCGGAAGGGCCGTCGAGGCCTATATAAGCATGCCAAGAGCTCCACCCGAAAGAGAGGAGAGAAAAAAAGAGAGAGACGAGGGGACGGAGAGGCGGAGAGACACCACACCGTCCGCCACCGTCGTCAAGACTTTCGGGTCCATCCCCTTCTTCCGGAGTTGCCGTCGGGGGCTCACCTTTCTTCCCGCAGTACCGTCGAGCCCAAGCTTTCCTCCAAACAGTGCCCAAGTCTCCCTCCAGGCGGCGCCGTCGAGACCTTCTGAGACCGTCGCCACCGCCGTCCGGAGCATTTGACCGCAAGGGAACCCTGCCGGGAGCAGCAAGTATCGTTGAAGCCGCAGCCGCCAAGACCCTTTCCGAAAGCCAGCACCGCCAAAGCCCCAATTTTCTTCCGCCATCGCCGAGAAGCGCACCAGTCGTCCGGAGAGCTTCCCGCACCCGCCGCGGCATCGTCCGAACAGGAGGAAGAAGGAGAGGGCCAGCCGAAGTATTTTTGCCGCGACTTTGGTCCAAGCTGGCCATGTCGCGGGACCCATGCGCAGGGGAGATAAAAAAAATGAAAAAAGCACTGCGGAAGGCCGCGGCCGAGCGCGCGCGTGAAGGGCGAAGCGCGTGTGAGGCGCTGAGGCGCGCGAGGTCCGTTGACCCGCGGGTCAACATGGATGTGGGGCCCTGTTGGCGTCGGAATTTTCAGAAAAAAAACAGGAGGGGCAGCACAGCAAAAAATGAAAAAAAATAGAAGAACTGGTCCAGGTCAACTGCCAACTAGATTGGCCCTCAATTGGGTCAAATCAAGTTCAGTCATACTCAAAACAGGTCCTAAATTGGGCCCATTGGCACAAATTCCAGCTGGCCCAGTCTTTCTTAATTTAATTGACTGATTTTTAACCCTTGAAGCCCATTACGTACAACCCATTGAGAGGAAAGGGGAAGTGGGCCGCGACCACCTGCTGGCCCAGGAAACCGGGCCCACCTGCGGCCAGGTGTGAACAGGCCCAGCCGCACCAGCCCTGCCACATCAGCACCCCTGTGCGCACCCACCTGCCTAGCCACCTCATCCTTGACCCATTTATGAGGTGAGGAAGCCAATGTGGCCAGCCTACGTGGGAGACACCAAGGGTCAGTCTAATATTGAAGACGGGTGGGAATTCAAGGAGTTGGGGAAGGCCAAAAGCCATCCACGTACAGCATAGCCTGGCCTTTCATCTGCCCCCCACTCCCTATAAAAGGAGAGGTGCGCACCAGCCAGAGGGGGGGCTGTTGGAGACGCCGCCAGGCTGCTGGTTCAAGCCCTCATCCTGCTGCTCTTGCTGCCACCTGCTGCCTGCGACCAAGGAGAAGAAGAAGAAGAAGAGGAGGAGAGGACCGAGGCTGACAGGCTGCCAGTTTTGCTGCTGCCCTCTACTGCCCCCCCTCTGCTGCCCTCTTTGCGCACCTGCTGCACCTGCTGCCCGCGGCCAAGATGAAGAGAAGGAAAAGGAGAAGAACAGGTGGGTCAATATTCTATAAATATGTAGCCCTCTAAGGGCACCCCCTTGGTCTTTCTCTCTTCTGCTCAGCCCTCTCCATGGCCCAATCCGACCCACACATGGCAGGGTCTTAGTACCTTTTGTTGGAAGCCCCCTCGGCCAACCATTCAGGCTCTAAACAATGCCCTGTTCAGGCCCCTATGCAGCCTATGTCCAGGCCCCCTGTCGGCCCACCTGCATCAGCCTTAAACAGGCCCATGTTCAGCCTCCTAAACAGGCCATTTGCAGGCCCAATGCCAGCCTTGTGCGACCCCCTGCATAGGCCACCTGCAGTCCGTCCAATAGACCACTATGCAGGCCCAGAAAGGAGCCCACAGACCTGCCCAATTGCCTGCCCATCTCGCAGCCAAAATCAAGCCCCTATGTGGCCCAACCGAACATATATCCTGCAGGTCTGAAATAGGCCCATACTCAGGCCCACCTTCAGCTCCTTCACAGCCCACCAGGAATGGTCTAGTGCAGGCCCAAAGAGAAGCCCATAACTGGCCCCTACACAGCCTGCCACCAAGGCCTCTCTGCGGCCCATTTAGCAGGCCCCCCTTGCAAGCCCACTTTCGGCCCAGCCAAGTGCCCTTGCGCAGACCCATCTCGGCCTCCTGTCCAGTCCACAAACAGACCGCAGCCAGGTCCATAACCAGCCCACGTTTGACCCCAAATCCAGGCCTTCAAAAAGGGTCCATTTTTCAGCTCCCTACCAGCAGGAAGTGAAAGAAGAAGTTGCAGCAGCCCCTGGCGGCATGTACCGGCAAAGTGAGGGATGAACCTCAACGGCCCTTTCACGGGTCCGGTTCTCCCCTCAACACATCAAAGGAGAAGAGAGCCTCAACGGCCCTTTCACGGGTCCGACTTTCCCTCCTAGAAGCTGTCCTCCCAAATTCAAGCAAATTGAAGCCCGGCTTTGAACGCCGAAGGAATGGACCGGCCCGAAGTGGCCTTCATAAAATCAACAAATAAAAAATCAGAAATGCGAAAACTACATTAAATTAAGGACTTCACCCCTAGCGGGGGAACTCCACCTTGGGCGGAGGCGCGGGCATGCATCCCGTAGCTTACGACCCGGACGGGGGCGCGGGCATGAATCCCGTAGCCGTCGATCCTTCCCCAAATATGGCTAAGCTAAGGCTGGCTATTTTGGATGGGTAAATTTTCACTAAGTTGAAAAAATAGCCGGCATGCTGTCGTAATGCCAAATTTTTTTCAAAGTAGTGGAGATGAACCTACATTGGGGGAAGGATCAACCATATTGTACACCGATGTACCCCACTCATCTTTCAATGAAATGAAGTTCAAAGTCAATTCGATGTATGAAAGTGGGCACCGATTGGCAGCCCAATGTGCCCGATCAGATGCAAACCGCCAAAATCAAATAAGCAAACTATTTTTTTTCAAACAATCAAAGAATAAACAAAGCAAAGTAGGGTCTGAAATGGGATTTTACTGCCACATTTCTTAAACCGCCTGCAGGTCTCGATCATAACTCTGTTTCAAGCCCTGCCTAGGCCCATGGCTGCCCACCTAAAACCACCTGCGCGGACCCCAATCCAGGCCCATGAACAGCCTCCTGTTCGGCCCACCTGCTGCCCCCTTTTCAGGCCCAATTCGAACCCATATGGTCAGGCCCAAGAGCTGGCCCAAGTCCAGTCCAATTTAACCTGCAATCAGTCCCCTTGCGACCTGATTTCAGCCCATTTGGCATCTCTAATAGGTCATTTGCAGGCCCATTTTCAGCCTTGTTCGGCCTTCTGCATAGGTCATTTGTAGCCCATCCAGGGCATCTCAAACAGGCCCATATTCCGGCCCTCCAGGACATCCCAAACAGGCCCATATTCCAGCCCACCTGCAAGCCTATGTCCAGATCCTAAAACCAGTCCCTTTGTGACCCGGTTTCAGCCCATCAAGGACATCTCAAACAGATCCCCGACCGGTCTATTCAAAGTCATCTGAACAGACCCCTTAAGCATGTCCGAAGCTGCCCTTGCTCAGCCCACCCACGTTCAGGTCCTAGGACCGATTCCAAATCAGCCCTCTGTGCAGGCCTATTCTGGCCCATCATAATCCATTCACTCCAGTCCCTTTGTGGCTCGATGAAATCCCAAATCAGTCCTTAAATAAAGATAAGATTTTGATCAAATTCAAAACAGATGAAACTCAAAAAATCAAAAAAATCAAAGTCAATCCAAAAATCAATCAACAAACAAGTGAAACAAACCCGAACAAAACGGTTTGCATCTGATCGGACCCAAAAGGCCGCTGCCCTTTTGAGTTCTTTATTTTATGTTGTGGATGTGCATATCTCCGAAAACAGGTTGCCGCGACGGTTAATCAAAGGCGTTCGAGCCGTTGCTCGATGTAAGTTAACGCTGGATACTCGCACCATCCGGCGGAGAAGGGTCAAAAAATGAAATTTTCAAAGAACCCGAACCTCGGTTCTAATATTTTTTTTTAAACTATCACCGGACTATCTAATATTTTAGGATATCACATATTTTCCTAGAAAGGTCCGGAGATGTCTTTCTTTCTAAAGAACAGACGCAGAAAAAAGAGGTTCACACAGGCCCACAAAAAAATGTTGTGAAAGAAGAAGAAGAAGAAGCCCGCTGGACAGGCCAGCGGGCGAAAGCGAAGGAGAGAGATGGGCCTGGGCCCATTAAACAAAAGCTGAAGCCGCACGGCCACCGGCAGCTAAAAAAATGATTTTTAACTTTTAAAATACACAATTAACAGAAAATTTAAATAAAAAAACTATTAATTAATTTCACAAACCGAGGCGAGCATCTGGCCGGCTAAAAACCCGCCACATGGTCTCAGCATAATTTAAAAGAATCAAAATAAATGGGAAAGCAATAAGCCGGCTTTTAAGCACGCTTCTTGACCCATAATTCAAAAACCAAATAAACAAACAATAAACATAAATTAAATAAGAATTCATTAATTAATCAACAAACCGAGACGAGCATCCGGCCGGCTAAAAACCCGCCTCATGATCTTGGCTAAACTTAAAAGAATCAAAACAAATAGGGAAAGCAATGGGCCGGCTTTAAGCACGCCCCTTGACCCTTTAAGGTGGACATACAAAGGTCTATTTAAAAGACCCCAATGTCTTACTATGCCCCAAGAGGGAGTTGTCTTACCCATTATGCCATGGAAAGGCTGTGCATGATCAACATGCCGATATGCCAAACTATGAGCTAATGAGGTTCATGAGGTATGAGACGAGTCCCCACAAGCTTATCAAAAGTCGGGTGTGCTCAATCTCAAATCAGTGAGTTGATTGCCCACAAGCTTATCAAAAGCCGGGTGTATTTAATCTCAAATCAATGAGATGAGTCCCCACAAGTCTATCAAAGACCGGGTGCTTTTTTCATCATCAAACAAGCTACATGTTCATCAAGGACTCAAAGGGACCGGATTGCTGTTCAAGTTGTAAATCATGTCTCATATTTTTGAGAGAACAAATGAAATTCATGTTCGGCACATAGATTCTACAAGGAGAGAACAACCACTTGAGATTTTATGGAAGGCAAGACAACAAAAATTGACATAAAACAAAGTCTGAAAAAAAGAAAAATCTGAAGTTAATAAAATCTGAAAATTGAAATGAACAAAAATCTGAAATCCAAATCTGTCATCACCATAAAAATCTGAAAAAATTTGAAATCACATCTGAAATCTGGATCTATGTGTAGAACCGCCATTTAAAAATCTGAAATAGATCTGAGACCCAAATCTGAAATTTGAAACAAACCTGAAAATCAGAAGTGGGAACCTGTAGAATCCAGAATCTGAAATCTGCGGAAATTGAAATCTAAGGTCTGCTAAGTCTGAAATTCAAAATCAGATCACTTAAATCTGAAGCTTGTAATCTAAATCAGAAAATGCATGCTTCGAACAGAATATGCCGGCTCTGCAAGAAATTTGAAATCTGCAGGAGAGCCTAACTAAAAAAATCTGCAATCTGATATTTGAAGACTAAAATCTGCAAATGTGCACAGAATCCAGAAATCTGTAAGGTCCGAAAGCTGAAAATCTGAGATCTGTACAAAATCAATACATTTCAAAATCTGTAAAGTTCAAGGGAACCGAAAATACTTAAAATTTCAGGTTCGGTTAAATTTGCAACAGAAGCCCAAGTTGGTTTAAATTAAATGAAACATGATCCTAAAAAGAGACTTCCGAATAAATCAAATCAATTTAAAAGAACACACATTTAAATCACAATCAACACATAAAAGATCAAATCCAAACTAATTCTGACAACAAACGTTCAAATCAAATCTTCCTCAATTCAATCAAACCTAAATCAATCCATACAATCTAAAAAAAAAAATCCAAGTGAATGAGTAAATAACAAATTGTAATCAACTCATCAAATCCAAAGTTAAAACAATCAGTCAAATATCAAAACAGATTTAAGCTCCCCAAATCAAATTCAATCCCAAACTCAATCAATCAGCCACTGAATCCAACTTTTTCAAGATTCAAGATTCAAATCTCTCAAACAAATACAAATCAATAAAACAAACCAAATTTAACTTAAGTTAATCATAATCAAACAAATAACCCATTGAACATCCAAATTAAATCAAATTAAAACTCACACACCAAATCCAAATTTCAACCAATAAAACAAACTCAAATTCAAACTAAAATTAAACCAATTCAATCTAATCCAACCAAAATTCAAATCAATTCAATTCAACTTAAATTCAAACTAAATCCAAAATACATTAAGTGCTTGCATTCCACTGATTGCATGGGGCTGTTTTCTCCTATGTGTGAATGTTTATGTTTGTGGATGCATGTCTTCTATTCCAATGAGTTGCTATGACACTTAATCAAGGGTTTTCGAGTAATCTCGATGTAATTAACGTCGGATCTTCGCACCATCCGACGGGGAGGGGTCAAAACAAATTTTCAAAGAACCTAACAACCTCAATATATAATTCTGACCCTAGTTAGTACTTTTATGGAATACCATCTATTTTCCTAAGAAGTCAATGCTAAGGTCTAATTCAAATTCAAAAGAAAAATGAATTTCCAAAACCAAAATCTTTTAAATTTTGAGATTTTTGAGGTTACATCAATAGTCCTTTGACATTATAAAAGTAGAGAATCGTGGTTCTGGTTCTGCGAAAATTTAATTTTGGGTGAACATCCGACGTTAACTTATATTGAGCAACTATTCGAATGTTGTTGATTAACTGCTATAGGATTCTGTATGATAAATGTGCACATCCACATAAAAAAATGAACTTATTTGGGTCCGATGAGATGTAAATATGTTGTATTATGTTTGGTTGAAGCTGATTTTTTTAATTGATTTGAGTGAGTTGAATTTTATGTTCAACGTGTTTATTTTTGTTGGCCATAATTTAATTCGATTTGTTGGATTTGGTTTAATTGAAATCATTTTTATTTTGATTTGAATTTTGGTGAGTGGATTAAATGTTTTATGTTTTAATTCCATGTGATTGACATATTGATTGAGATCTTTTAGTTATCTCTCTCTTATGTTGGTTGGATATTTTGAATTTGTTTCAGGTTTGATTTAAATGAGTTGAATGGATTTTAAATGTGTTGAATATATTTAAAAACGGTTTTGAAGTTTGGTTTGAATTTCTTTTAATGAGCTTTATGATTTGATTTATTTTTTTAAGAGACTGTTTTGATGATTCTTTAAGTGTCTTTGGGTGTTGTTTATTTAATTTTCTTGAAGGTTACTTAATTGTCACTTAATTAATGGATTTAATTTCATTGAATTAAGTGAACTTAAGTGAAATTTCAGATTATTAAAATCTGATTTTTTATGTTTTCAGATTGTTAAATGATGGGATTTTGATATTTTTTAGATTGAATGAACATGATTTATTTTGTCTTGTTTATTTAGTTTGGGGCTGGCATCCCATTTGGTCCATTGGACTAATGTTCATGCCCATTTCGAAATATCTACGTCGACACTTGAATTGTTCTCTTCATTTCATTACTTGTCTAAGTACATCATATTGGTGTCATGAACTGAAATCTGAAAGTGAAGGTTTCCTTCACCCAAATTGTACTTCTATAAGATCAAAGGAGAAAATCGACATTATGACGGCATGTTGACCCCTTTTTGATCGAATAGATTTCACTTACAATATAACTAAGTCCTTCAACTTGCCAAACCGGGGAGGGAACTGTCTGCAGAGGGAGCATACCCACATTTATGTCCATGAGCGACTAACTGGAGGAATCCCAAGTTCACCGTCCAATAGGACGGTTAAATTTTGAGCCCACCTTCTATTTAGTTTTTATTACGTCTTTTGAATTTTATTAAGTTTATTTTGTTATCCAAGGCCCATTGAGCTGGTTCGTCACATCAGCCCAGTGGGTCGGCCTTCAAGTCCTATCGGGCACGTCGGGCCTGTTTTCTTACTTCTTGTGGGCCTGAGTGGCCCGCTTGATGCTCCATTCTTCACTTTGCGCAACCTTTTTGAGACTGTTTTGGGGGTTTGGAGAAACATGTTGGTTTGAGGTTGGACCTGGGACTTTGTGGGATCTGGTTTGGGGGCACTGTTCGGGACTGTTGTGGGGACCGATCTAGGTTTGTTTTAGGGTCCACATGGGGAAATTGCAGGGGGGACCGATTAGGACCTTTATTAGGGTCCGAACATTCTGTTTTTAGGGGGTGTAAACTAGTACAACACGGGGTTTGGTTAAGAGTAGGAGTGAGCCGCAAGGGGGCTGGAATGGGGGCCAAACAGGTCCTATATAGGGGTTATAATGGTGCTGTTTTTATGGGCTGCACAAGGACAAAGACGGGGTCGCAAGGGGGCTGCTGTGGGGCCTGTAGAAGGGGTTAAACGGATCTGCTTTTGGGGGCACACATCAGGCTGTAACCGGGCCAGAAAAGGGGCACTGTAGATGGGCTTTAAGGAGTCTGGATGGCCGGACAGGGAGCTGCAATAGGGGCTGAACATGGACGGGTTAAGGCTGTTGGCAGGGGGTCTGCAGTGGTTGAACCAAAGATTGTCATCTCACATCTTGATTTTATCTCGAGAAGATTAAAGAAAAGAGATCTTGAAAAATCTCGAGTGATTAGATCTCGAAAATGTCAATCAAAGTGCATGTTTATGTGTAAAATGCAATGTAATCTCTTTAAAGAGGACAAAGGAACTCATTAAATATCAAAACATGTTAACAGAGAATTAAAAATGAAATACAGAGAAGGTGAACTATTGTTAATCGGAGAAATACAAGGGATATTATGTTAAACCTAACTTTCATCTTGAATAATATAGAGAGAAGATTGATATGATATCTTGGGTCAATTGTATATATATAATCATACAAATATTAAGTTAAAAAATTTTATTAGACAATAATATCTAGATGAATCTTTAGATGAATTCCATAATAAAGTTGGTCATTTAACTAAAATAATAATAGAAAATAGATTGGGAGAAAATATATATGATGATAAGTAGTTTGTCCAATATAGAGTTAATAAGTTAGGGATAGTAATAGGCAAGGGAAATAAATAGACCAGAGTTACTAGATATTTTTGTTTCAGTGATCTCGTTCTTCGATGTGTGGATAGAAAGAAATTCTTGGGAGATCTTGAGAGATTCTTGAGAGATCGCTTTCCATGGGTGCAACTGAACCGGAAAAGCGGGTGGGGGGGGTCTGATAAGATCGCTTTTCTCGAGAGATTCTTGAGAGATCACTTTCCATGGGAGGCTGCTTAGGTGCCTGAAATGGGTCGCAGTAGGGGCTGCTGGCTGGTTGAACATGGCCATTTGGACCAAGAGGGGTTTGATAGGGGTGCAACCGGTGCTGCAGTAGGCAGGACAGGCGTTTGGCAGAGGGCCTGTTTAAGGGGACTTAGAGGGTCAGGCTGAGAGAGGAAAACAAAAAAGAGGACAGATCTACCTGGACAGACCCCCGTTGGGGCTGTCTTGGCAGACCTGCAGGGGTGTTGTGGAGGGTCTGCAAGGGGCTATCAGTGGGGGGTTGAGGGGTGGCCGATGGAAAGAAAAAACAATGGGAGGAGTGATGCGACCAGAAGAAGGGGGTAGGAAGGGGAGGGAGGTGATGGGCTAAGGAATGAAGGCCGAACCTTACATACTTCTGCTCCTCTTCGGTGGGTGCTCCAGCAGGTGGAGATGAAAGCATAGGGGAAGCCTCTTCTTCTTTCGTCTCTCTCTCTTGCAGGGTGGTAGCAGGTAGAGGTGAGGAACGTGGGCCTCCTTTTCCTTCCTTTTATCCTCCTCTTCTTGCGGCTGGCAGCTTCTTATTCTTCTGTTGGCGTTAAGGGCAGCAGCCCACGTGGGCTTTTCTCTTCTTCTGTTGGCGAAGAAGGCTATGTCATCAGAGGCGCCCGCCTAGGCGACAAGGCAAGATGAGGCGAGGTGGCCTTCCCCTTGAGTCATCGGCGATTGCCTCACCCGCCTCGGCCGCCTAGGTGATCGAGGCGTGAGGCGGTTCGCCTCAGCCTATTGGATCCGGGCCTAGGCCCGGATCCGATTGACTTAAACACCACCCTGTCCGCAGGCCCGGATCCGATTGACTTAAACACCACCCTGTCCGCCTTCTCTCTCTCCCACCCGACACGCTTCACCATCCTGCTGGAAGGAGACCGCCGGTTCGCCCCTTCGCCCCTTTACTTCCAATTGCCGGAGGCGACCTCCCTGCTGCCTCTGCTCGCCGGAGGCGCTGCCGTCGCCGCCAGCCACCGGAGACCCCGCCGCCGTCGCCTTCTTTAGCCGGAGAAGCTGTCCAGACCTTCGGAGGAGCTGTCCAACCGATATGTTTTAGGGTTTTGACGTTTTTTTTCTTCGTTTTCTTTTCTATTTTTATTCATTATCTTCTATCTAATACAATAAGCTTATCTTATATTTTAGTTTCTTCTTCCTTAGTGTAAACTGTTGGATGACCGAATTTAGACGTACAAGGTATGTTGTTTCGATTTTTCTTCTTTTTTACGTTGTACATGTGATTCCACTATTTTTATTAGGGCATTGGCAAGGTGGAGAAGGTCGAAGTGTTGTTAATCGGGATTGAAAAAATTATTGAACAACTCGGACATTGTCGGAAAGGTATAATTTTATTTTTTTTATTTTTTTATATGTACTTTTATTTTGTTATAGTTCAACTTACTTTTTTAAGACGTTTATATATACTTCTTTCATTACTTCATTGTAGTCGAAGAACATGTTTATTGTTTTTCAGAAGTGTTTTTACTTCTATTTTTTTGTTTTCGTTAAAATTTGATTGTTTACTGTTGTTAATGTTAGTTAGCAATGTTGAAGTGCTGGACAACATGTTAAATTCATTTTTTTTTTCTGTTTTAGTTTTGAAGTCCTTCTCTTAACTGAAAAGGTGTCAATGTATGTTAAAAAGTTTTTCTCTGTACTTTAAATCTGATTTATTATTGTTCTTAGTGTTAGTAAGCATCATTGTACAGCATGTTATACTTTTATTTCTGATTTCTTTCTGTTTTAGTTATCAATTCCTCCTCTTAGCTAGAGCTGAAAAGGTGTCAATATGTCATATATGTTTATTACGTTCATATATTGTTGGACAACATGTTATTTTCTTATTAAGTATTCCTAAGGACAACATGTTATGATTTTTTGATTTTTTTATGATTTTTATTGTTGTTAATGGATTTGATGTTTGTGTATATTTTATGAAGATGTCTCAAATTATGGAGCAAGATCATGCTTCGGGGACGGGGTCAAACACCCATACGACTTCAACGGGCCCCATTTTCTCAAGACATCCTTTTAAGTCAAAGGATGTCGGTCGAAAATATGAAATTTTGGTGGATCTGAAAACTAGAGATCTTGTTAGATGTTCTTTTTGTAACAAGGATTGCAAAGGTGGGTTATATAAATTGAAGCAATGCATAGCCAGTCTATCCACCAATGTCACAGGTTGCAAGAAGGTTACACCGGAGGTGAAAGAAGAGATTAAGCAACATATGGAGCAAGCCAAACAAGCTTGCTTTGAAAAAGTTGTGGTGATAAGGGAGATTAAAAGAAGAGACAACCTTCTTGGTATGAATACTTTGGAGGCAAGCACGGAAGCTGAATACATTACTTGTTTGTTATCCAACATTTATGCCTTCTCGTTCGATAGGTCCTATGGACCGTTTTATGAGGCAAAATCTAGAAATTTTAAAGAGAAAAGTGTGAAGGACAAGAAGCATTTAAAGGAAGAGAGGGAGAATGTTGTGTAATACATTGCTTGGTGAATCTACCAAGCTTGTATTCCTTTCAACACCATATGCTTGAATAGTTTTCAGACCACGTTAGAGGTTGTGGATCAATTTGGCCCAAGTTTAAAATGTCTATCATGTCATGAAGTTCGTGAAAATTTGCTTGTGAAAGAGCTTCAAACAACTAAAGAATTAATTAAAAAGAAAAAGGAAGTTGGGTGAAATATGGATGCACTATCATGTCTGATGCCTGGACAGATAGAAGGGGGAGTACATTGATAAATTTTTTAGTCAACACACTTACGAGCACAATGTTTTTAAAATCAATTGATGCATCTTCACAAGTTAAAGATGCAAGGTTGTTGGCTGATTTGTTGGACAGAGTAGTTGTTAAAGTTGGAGAGAAAAATGTTATCTAAATTGTAACGGATAATGAGGCCAGTTACGTAGCTGTAGGGAGAATCTTGATGTCTATGCATCATTGTTTGTTTTGGATACCATGTGTAGCTCATTGCATTGATTTGATGTTGGAAGATATTTCTAAATTGTTGGACATCAAATCTACAATTAGGCATGCCGAGTATGTGATGACATTTATTTTTGGTTATACAAAGGTTCTTGCCATGATGAGGAAGTTCACAAATGGAAGGAATTTGTGTAGGGCAGCGGTCACAAGGTAAATCTCAATTTGAAATGGATTTTTATGATGTTTCATTTTGGTTTGGGAATTGTGAGTTGTAACTGTCAATAACATTAACATGTTTATTTTTTGTGCAAGGTTTGCAACAAGTTACCTAAATCTAGAGAGCCTAACATCACTTGAAGGCTGAATTGAGAAGGATGTTTACATCTGAAGAGTAGACTGCTTCTATCAACCGATGGGCTAAGCAAATTGAGAGGAAAAATCATGTGATATTATTTTAAAAATAACTTTTTGGAGAGGTGTGGTCTATACTTTATCAATTTTCAAGCCTCTTGTGATTGTCTTACACCTAGTGAATGGTGAGAAACCAGCAATGTGCTACATTTATGAAGCAATGGACCAGGCAAAGGAAGGTATTAATAGTGCATTGGATCAAGGTTTGCCATCTCGGATCTCCGCTTCGTCTCGGGAGGGTGAAAGAGAAGAGATCTCGGAGAGATCTCGGAAAGATTTCGGGAGATCGGATCTCGGATTCTCGGATCAAAATGTGTATTGTATGAAACATAACATAATATCTTATAAAGATAGGAGTACATCAATGAATTTACATGAATATATATAACATATTTAATTATTTATACATCAATTGTGTGAATGAACATTTACAAAATACTCTCAATACCAAAAAAATGATATTTGTGTTTCTAAAAGATTTAATCTTGTATACAATCTTATTTAAATACTAATATGTTATTAAACTTGTAGCACATTTTTATCCGTGATAGTATAAATGATAGTGAGATATATTAATATGTTTACACCATCATAAATGGTATATTATGTATAAATTTTGGGGGACTTCCCAAAAGGCGCTGGTCAAGTAGTGCCTTGTCGCCTAGGCGTCCGCCTTGACAACTATGGTATCAGAGGGGCAAAGCCCTCCGAAGAAAAGTTTTTTCGGACTAGACTACTTGGGGCGATATCTCGGCAATCTCGTTTCTCGGCCCCCTTGGCGAGACCGAGATCTCGCGAGATGGCATTCCATGCATTGGATGATAAATTTGATATATACGGTCCAATTTGGGACATTATTGATAGGAGGTGGGACAATCAACTCCATCGTTCATTACATGCAGCGGGGTATTATCTTAACTTCGAAATTTTTACTCAAATCCGGATGTTGAGAGTGATAGAGAAATAAAACAAGGAGTGTATGATACTATTGAGATGCTAATTGAAAGTCCTGACGAGTAAGATTTGATTAACAGGTAACTAAATACATATAGAGATGTTGAATGTCTGTTTGGTAAAGATATGGCTGTTAGACAAAGAAAAACATCTATTCCAGGTTGAAATTTAAATTTTAAAACTTTTCATTTATACATTTCAAATTATTGTTTTAAATTTGATTAATTCTCATCTGCCTTTAAGCAAATTGGTGGAAAGATTGTGGGAGCAAGGTTCCTCAATTGGAAAGGTTCGTCATTAGGGTTTTAAGCCTCACTTGTAGTGCATTTAGTTATGGACGCAACTGGAGTACCTTCGAGCATATATGCATTAGTAATAATATCTATTTTTTAACATGTTTCATTTGAAAGTTTAAATTGATTTTCGACCTTATTTTACAGGTGCACACAAAGAAAAAGAATATATTAGAACAAAAAAAACTTAATGATCTTGTCTATGTTTAATACAATCAAAGACTTCGAGATCGTCATTTTAGGGTGGAGAAGTTCAATCATGATTATATTTCTTTAGATGATATTGATGAAGTCGACGAGTTGATTACTAGAGATGATGAGCACTATGTGCATGAAGGAGAAGACCTCACATGGAGGGAAGTTGAACTAGCAATCAACGTTTAAGAAGAGGAAGGTCCATCCACCGGAGCAGAGGCCTCTAAATGGTAAATACTTGAGAGGGAAAAGAGTGTGGCCCTTCATGAAGATACCTCATAATCGAATGAGAAAATTCATGTTCTTACCGATGAGTCTTTCAATTGATATTTGTGTTAATTGGATGGGTACATTAGTTGAATGTACTTGCTACTGGTGTTTTGAACTAGTGGTTATTTATGTACTTCTATGCTTGGTTTACAAATATTATCCAAATGTTGTTCACTTGATCTATTGTATTTTTTTGTTTATTGTGATGTATTCGTTTTCTTAGCATGCTGATGGAAATGAAATGGAAAAATATACATCTTTCAACTTATTTTTGATGAGCTCATTTTATGTAGTTTTTAATGTAATTTCTGCTGTTTTATATATTTTTTATATTTTATACGTTCAGCATTTTTAGATAATGTTTTCTGCATTTTGGACATAATTGCTGTATTTATTTTTTTGTTGCATTTTAGATATATTTTCTGCATTTATGATCTATTTCATGCATTTTTTGTTATATTTTCAGGTCTTTTATATGTATTTCCCGCTCTAAAAATAAATATTATAATAAATAAAAAATGCCATCTTGGGTGCCTAAGGCGAGGCGAGGGATCCCTCGCCTCGGTCACCTCATGCCTCTTACTACATTGGATGAAGGCAGCAAGCCTTCTCTTCTCTCATTTGGCAGCGGGAGACTCTACCGAATGTCATCTCTCTCTATTGGCTTCTGCAGAATGTGGTCTTCTTTTTTTGTTTTTTTATATATGTCGTTGGCTGCTGTTGGTAGCGTACTGGGGGAGAGAGATAGGGAAGGACGAAGAAAATCTCTCCACCTTTCTCAATTGGTCGAAGACTTGTCTGGGAAAGTTTAACCTTGAAGCAACTTTATGACAGTTGGAAATTAGGTCAGTTTTTTGACCTAATTCTCATGAGGATGGCCATCGAGCTTGGCTGGAATTATTTAAATTAGCTTTGAAAATGGCCAGAATTATCTGAAAAATACTCCGATGCCCATAGATCTTGTGTTTCATGCCTTCATCATATCTATGGTTAAGGGTCTTTAATTTGTCCGGAAATTATCAATTTGAGGTATTTTTCGATTAATGCAATGTCAACCCTCGAAAGTTTTAAAAATTGTATCCAAAATTTAATTAAATAATTATGTATCATAACTTTGGTCTTTGCACATAAATAGTCCTACTCATAGATTTGTCTTTGCCTCAGTGTGTGCCAGCTCTGCAAATTTTTGAAAATTGTTCATAGTTTTTCGAATACAGGTTTGACTGATGATCTGACTTCAGCATTACTTATTTGGAAGTTGGGTGATTATTCCGATGATGCTGGATGTTATGGGCCTACCTCGATTTGTCTGAGCCCAATAGGGGTAAAACGGTTATTTTGTTGTCCAGTGTTGATATTTGACTTTCAGGGTACCATTGCGGAGGTCATGACCAAGACAATATTATGGGTATATTTGTTTAGTCATTTGGGTCCGCTAAGCTTACCAAAAACTATTCGGAAGTTTGGTTTCTTTATCTTGCCCATGATTTGTCGTATATGAGTCATATTTCTGATTTGACTTCGGCATTGCTCAAGTTTGAGTTGGTTGGACCAGACGGTGGTGTTTGATCATTATTGGGTCGATGTTTGGTCGATCAAGCCCAATATGAGCAAAATGGTCATTTCACCATCCGAAGCCGGATTTTGGCATTCGTGACACCGTTGCAATGGTCTTGACCAATATTGTATTGCTGGCCATTCATTGCCTTTTGGGTCTAATAAGTCTGCGAAGATAGTTCAAAAGCCCACTTTGGTTGTTTTGACCATAACTTGACAGATTTGAGTTGGATTTTCGATCTGACTTTGGCATTTTTAAATTTGGGTTGGGCGGACCCAATGATGGCACCAATTTGTTATTGGGCGGACTTTCGGTCAGTCGGGACCAATAAGGGCAATGACATCATTTTCATTGTTACGAAAATATGAGTCAGATTTTTAATCTGACTTTGGTGTTGTTCAAGTTTTTGTTGAAGTTTAAGCTAGGCGGACTTGGTGATGTCGCCAATTTGCTATTGGACCAATATTCGGTTGATCAGGCTCAATAAGGCTTATTGGGCCTGTCCTACCCATCGAACCCAAATGCAGGGCAAAGGGGGTCCCATTTTCCTATTCAGTTTCTTTCATCTGTTTTTGTCCAAAACCTTCTAAGTTTGGGTGCATCGGAAACTTTGTGCGCCAACAAAGAGTTATAAGGAAAATATCTTCTGCCCCAGGAGAGGCAAGCTGTGGCCCTACTGTTCAGTGCAGTATTGATTACCTAAGCCCAGTCTTGCGGGTATTTCCATGGTTCTGCCGAGAACGTCTTTGATAGGGTAGTATCAGTAAGTATTATGCACCTTTCTACTGTTCCTGGTGTTTCACTGTTTGAGACACAATAGTTGTCGTTGAAGTCCAAACTTGATAACTGAGCTTCTGACATCCTCAAATCTCAGCCTCCTGTCATTGAAGTCCAAACTTGGTAACTTGTTACTCTGCCAAGAATGACCAAATGATCAGCTGTCATAAAAATGTGGGAGAGTTTTTAGAATTGATTTGGCCTTCTATGTTTGTATTATCTTTCCATCTGCAGCAATTCCTTTTTGAGGTACAAGTCTTCTTGTAACTGATTACTTACTTTGTTATTGCATTTAATGCAGGTTATAATTAACATCCATCAGTTTTTTAAAGGCTACACTGAAGGGCGTGCACACAGTAATCAGTGGCCCGAGATGCTAAAACTCAAGGACTGGCCACCTGCAAATGCATTTGAAGAGCGCTTACCACGCCATGGGGATGAGTTCACAAATGCTTTACCGTTCCAGGAATATACTAATCCTTTATCTGGCAGCCTTAACCTTGCTGTGAAGCTGCCAGATGGAAGTTTGAAACCGGATATGGGCCCAAAGACATACATTGCTTATGGGTTCCATGAAGAGTTAGAAAGGGGAGACTCAGTAACAAAGCTACATTGTGATATGTCTGATGCGGTATGCTTAATGCTTTGAACTTTCGCTTTTCCATTTTTGTCCTCGCTGTTATTTGGTGGTTGAGCAAATAGTCTCTTGGCTTTCTTCGATGTCAGATTTAATTGTTGTTGGAATACCAATTCTTGTGGTTAGGAAATGGTTTGTTCATTTAGCTTGGAAATGCAATCTTCTATATACTGTTACCGTTATGTTGATATTTGGCAATTTCATTATGGTAAAAACTTGCATTAAAAATGTAAAAATTGCCAGTTTTTTTAGTCCCATGATGCCATCAGGATTGTTCTTCTCGTCCCTTCCAAGCTTTCAAGCAGTGGTTCACTCAAGTTGCAGTAGATCTGATGTATGTTTTCTTCTTTTTCAGGTGAATGTTTTGATGCATACAGCTGAAGTACCTGTATCTGCCTCCCAGATGAAGCAGATAAAAAAGCTGAAAATGAAGCACAAATGTCAAGATGAACGGGAACTAGGAAGGGGAAATGGAACTGATCCAGAGATAGTGGGTAAGTATTTTTTCTGATAAAAGCGGTGCAAATATGCATCCTGTTCACATTCTTGATCTTCTTCTCTTGATGATTTGTTTCCATATATCATATCTTCAGATACCAAGCAACCATATAGTGCATCATGTGAGCAAAAAGTTGCCAATCAAAGGATATCTGGATCAGCTCCATTAAGATCAGATGTCGAAACTCGAACCGAAGGGGTCTTCGCTGATCTGAACTCCATTGAGGGCGAACATGAGGAGAATTGTAATTTAGTTGACTCACCATTTGTTGATTCAGGGGACCAAAATTCTAAAGACTACTCTCAATCTGAAGGGACAGGGAAAGATTGTCATACCAAGTTAAATGACAAGCGAGAGAAATTTGAAATACCTATTGTTTCAACCAAATTTGATCATGATCTTGGTAAACTAGAGTCAAAAACTGATGCAGGGAGCCAAAATCATGGAGGGTACAAGTGTGCGAAAGTCGTAGAAGCTTTTGACCGTCACCCGGAATCATGTTGTCCGAATGACAAGCAAATAATGATGGGGAAAAGCTTGAAATATGTTGAACAAAATGAAAATCAAGAAATTGTTGGGGTTGACTCAAAACATCCTGTGAAGAAATATTTACAGGTCATGGATACTCTTGATGGTTGCACTGCTGTTTCTAACTTAGATGCTGAGTATCGTTCTGAAAGACAGTGTCTTAAAAAGACTGGGGAGATTTATGATCAAGATCAATGCATTAGTTTATTACAAAATGATGCAATCATTCCTCCTGTAGTTCAAACAGGTGACTCAGGTTCTGCTAACTCCAAGTTGGATAAGAATGGTGGTGAAAGCGATGGTTCACATATTGCAAAAAATAAAACTAATCAACAGGAAGTTGAACCTGAGAATCCCAAATACGGCGAAAGTGATTTGGGAAAAAGTATAGTAGTCCGAAGCGCAGATATTCATCTTACTGCTGTGAAAGGTGTTATGGATGAGGCATCTGACAAGACCATCTGTGATAATGTGAGCTCTGCTGATATTTCTAAGATCAATGTTGAAGGTGATAGAAAGGCCTATGAAAGAGCTAAATGTGAAAGTGCAAAGACATTTCAGCGTAAAGTGAAGAAACCTGACGCAATCAGCTGTAAACTTGGGATAAGTGACTTATCAAATTTGTCAAAAGAAGGCAAAAATGGGTGCAGAAGTGGAGATCTCCACAAACAATTAGTACAGGGAACAAACAGGTTAACCGCGATGGAATTGAATGATGCTAAGAAAGATAATCATAGAATGGAAAGTGTCAGTATGAAACAAGAATCATGTGATGGCTCTCTTCTCACGGATTCCGAAAATTATGTGGAGAGTATTAAGAAACAAAACCTCAAGAGAAAGCATGAGTCGGCATTTCTTGATCAGAGTGCGGAAAATTTGTATGTGACGAGTGTTGAAAATGAATCTGAATGTAGTGAACAAATAGAGATAAATAGGGAAGGTGGTGCTTTATGGGATATTTTTCGTAGAGAAGATAATGAAAAACTTCGTGCCTATCTTATGAGGCATTGCAGAGAATTTAGGCATGTGCATTGCTGTCCTGTTGAGCAGGTAATGCTAGCATGGATGGTTTTCTGCAGCTTGGGTTTCATTTATTTTTATGGGGTTAATGTTTGTTCTTTATACCTTCTCTGTAGGTTGTTCATGCGATACACGACCAGACATTTTATCTGACATTTGAGCACAAAAGGAAGCTCAAAAAAGAATTTGGTAGGATAAGAATTTGCTTCTTCGCTTATCTTGCTAGTAAATAATCCAAGCTGGCTGAAGTTATGTGAGTATTTTTTGAAGGTATTGAGCCATGGACTTTTGTGCAAAAGCTTGGGGAAGCGGTTTTCATACCTGCTGGTTGTGCACACCAGGTTCGGAATTTAAAGGTAAAGCTTGTGTTTTCTTTCAATAATCTACCTTGCTCTATGACATGATGAAACTAATGTTATACTTTTTTTTGCATAGTCATGTATCAAGGTTGCCCTTGACTTTGTGTCACCTGAAAATGTTTGTGAGTGCATTCATTTGACTGAGGAATTCCGTAAACTCCCTGAATATCACAGGGCTAAGGAAGACAAACTTGAGGTTGGTATACGTGTTGGGCTTTCAATCTATTCTGTAAACCATAATCTTTTCTGCATTCTTTGTCATTAGCAGTTGCACTCGTTGATGACTGCAATTAATTAGTGGAATTATACCTTGCTTTTTCTATCATTTTCCTGAACCTTAGTGCCCACTTATTTAGGCTTTGAAAGTGGTATAATCTCAGACATGGCATGAGGCCAAACAAATATGTCAACCCTACATGTGGAGAAGATAGGCAGAGTAACCTGTAGTGTGTATAATCCTGGAAAGCTCTTCTTCGAATTTCTGGATTCTTCGAATTATGACTCAATACTTTTCATTTTCTCTATGATTTGTACTTATTTTTTTGGTTATGCATTCTGCATCATTTCATATTTAATCTGTCGCGCAGGTGAAGAAAATGACAGTTCATGCAGTTAAAAAAGCAGTAGATGTGCTGCAAAAAATCAGTTCGAGGTAATTTTGGGCGTTTGCTATTTATTGCTTTTCTTCAAACAAGTTGTCTAATTTTGCTTTGCGCATTTATGTTTTTTATATGTTGGTTTTAAGCTCATCAATGCTGGTTTATAGTTGTCCATATGGCCAAAGTTTTAGTATCTGAATGCCAGTATTGTTTTAGTGGAGCTTCACTGCTCTTTTGGCTAATGCAAGGTCATGAGATTCCACTGCATCCTTGTCTGTCTATGGTTTCTAGTATATATCCTACAATTAAGGAACCTTTTTTTGGTGGATACCGTATGATGTTTCAGAAAATGTTTTCTTTTCTCTTATTCCAACCTTGAGAAGCAGAAATGTCTGTTTTCAGGTCGTTTGGTGATAAGCAAGGTAAGTGACCTGGTGATTTCAATCTTTAAACTAATTGCACTGAGAGGCACTTTGGAGGACATTACTCAGTTTCAAATATGAAGGTTAGAATTTTGAGGTGCAAAACTTTGGGATTTCTTATGTGTGAGTGTGTGGGTGTTTGTGTATGTGTGTGCAATCACTGGGTACATGCATAATGTGTTCATGTATTATCTGTTTCTTTGTATGTCGTGGAACTTGGATCGAGTTTCCTCTGCATTTGCTACAGTCTTTTGTTTGTTAACTGAAAGGCTTGGTTAATTTTTCGCGACAATAGGAAAGTGTATATGTTGTGAGCCAAATTATTGATATTGATTATCTGAATGTTATAGCTGCTAAGCTGCTTGCAATGAATAACATGCTGGAAGTCATTTTGGCAGTTTTAAAGTGTTCCGCCTTGTTGCTTGTGGCCACCATTCATTTTCAGTAGCAGCCAGTTGATCTGGCATAAGAAGGTCAAAGAAAAAGAAAACAATCAAATATGAGCTGAAACGATATGTTTGTTCAAGGGTCTGTTATTCTTTGACAGTTACATTTCAGCACTTATTTCGAGCCACCTTCACATGCCCAATTATGATCCGATGCTGCACTTAGGATTTATTGCAACTTCCTAGGTATAATTTTTAAGGTTAAAATTGTTATTTATTGAAATTATAACTTAAAGTTGATGTAGGCCGGAAGGCAAGGATCGTGGGATCGGAATCGGTCCCTGGATCGGTGGGGACCGATCCGATCCGGATCGGATCGGATCGGACCGATCCAGGCCGATTCGTCGGAAGGAAAATCGATCCGGATCGACCCTTAAAAAAACCCTAAAACACCAAAAAATTAACTAAATAAGGAGGTAGATCGGATTCCGATCCGATCTACCCCATTTTGGGGCGATTTCGGGCCCAAAAGTGGCCCGAAATCACCGCCACGGCGGCAGCTTGCCGCCGTGACATCTTCCCCGCCCTATCGGGCGGGGAAGATGACCTTACCGGGTCCATCGGACCCGGTAAGGATAGGATCCGGTGACTTAAGTCACCGGATCCTCAACCGGTAGGGTTTATACCCTACCGGTTGGCGTATCGGGTCCATGGGACCCGATACACTTGAATCGCCGGATCCGGTGACTTAAGTCACCGGATCCTGGCCTTACCGGGTCCGATGGACCCGGTAAGGTCATCTTCCCCGCCCGATAGGGCGGGGAAGAGGGCTGCCGCGGCGGGATGGCCGCCGCGGCAGCCTGTGGGTCGATTCCGGCGAGGGAATCGCCGGAATCGATCCAGAATCGACCGAATCGGTCGATTCCGGCACCGATTCCACCTACAAACACCGATCCGGATTGATCTTCGGTCCGGATCGGTAGTTCCGCCGGGAATCGGATCGGAGGGGTCCGATCCGATCCAAGAATCGGCCGATCCCGATCCGGATCGGCCGATTCTGCAATCCATGCCGGAAGGGTCTTACTGAAGTTATTTATTGCACTTACAATTTATTACAACTTAAATCAAAACTTACAACTTAACGTCACAGGGTCAGGAAGGGTCCTACTGAAATCATTTTCAGATGGTAGGCGGATGACTTTGGTGTTGATTTAGAACTAGCGGAGTGGCAACAGGTATGGGTCAGAGTCCAGGGGGCAGGGGCACCCCACTTAGGCCTGGTCAATCAACGTCCTCGTGAAGATTTTGAGCTCCATCGGGAAGATAAACTTCATTGACAGGCGGAACTTATGCCGGCCACTAGATGGGAACGTTACAGTCAGTTGTCAAGGTGGGCGCCTAGGCAGTGCCTAGGTAGTAAGGCACTTTGCTAAGGTGCTGTGCTAGGGTGCCTTTTGGGAGCCCCAAAAGGCACCCAAGGTGCCCACCTAGGCTGTGGGCAAGGCATTGTGTGAACCTCGTTTTTCTGTTTCATTTTTTTTGGATTTTGGAAAAAGTTTTATGTGTTGGCGAAAATGTGGATTCCCGGACTTATCTAGGAAAATAAGTGATATCCTATAAAAATAAAACTGAAGTTCGGGTTCTTTGAAATTTTGATTTTGACCTCTCCTCGCTGTATGGTGCGAATATCCGGTGTTAATTTACATCGAGCAACGGCTCGAATACCCTTGATTAATCGTCGTAGTAGCCTATTTTGGAAAGCGTGTGCATCCATCGAAAAGTAATGAACTCAAAAGGGCAGCCGCCTTTTGGTCTTGATAAGATGCCAACTAATTGTTTGGGGTTGATTTCATTTATTATTTTTTTGATTGATTTTAGTTTGGTTTAGAGTTGGTTTTATGGGTTTCAGATTTAAGTGAAGTTGTTTGCTTTTTTTGTCTGATTTGTTTTCGGTTTCGGTTTTGATTTGTTTTAAGTTGGGTTTGACTGGTTCAAGTTGTTTTGATTTCAATTTTTAATGTGTTCAATATGTTTCAAGCGTTTTTGGGATTTGGTTTGACTTATTTAGTTTTAAGGTTTTAGGTTATTTGATAATCTATTTTTTTTGTTTTAAGTTGATTTTAGTTTATTTTGAGTGTTTAAGATGCTGTTTATTTAGTTCCCTTTGGAATTATTTATTTTTTATTTGATTAAAGCTTTGATTAAATAGGATTAAGTGGCTTTTTAAGTGATTTTGTTTAGATTATTTAAATCTGATTTCGTGTGTTTTCAGATTGATTAAAGTCTTTTTTTTGTTTAAGATTGATTTTTAATGTCTTCTTTGTTGTGGTTCGGTTTCTATTGAATTGGGATGGTTTTGGATTAAGTTTCAGATTTGTTTTAATACTGATTTTTTATTAGATTTCAGATTTGTTCATTTGCTTATTTAGTTTGGGGTTTGTATCTCATCCGGCCTTTATAGGCTACCATTCGGTGCCCGACTTCATGCATTCCGAGTTTGGTACTTGAACATCATTTCATTTCATATCATGAATTAGAATACAAAAAAAAGGCAAACAGCAGCCAGGAGCCTGTTTAGGGGGCTGTTTTGTCATGCCCCAAAGGGGCTGTGAATTGGGCAGAGGATGACCTGTTTAGGGAGGTGTTTTGAGGATCAAGACAGGGACTGTCTGAGTGGGCTGAAAAGTGCTTGGATAAAAACCTGTTTAGGGGAGTTTTTGGTAGGCCGAGAATGGCCTGTACAGGGGGCTATTTTGATGAGCCGAATATGACCTGCTCATGGACTGTTCTGGTAGGCTGCAAAGGGGTGCGCATGGGGCCTATCTAGGAGACCGAAATGGGACTGCATAAGGGTCAGATTGTGAGACCAAAGCAGGACCTGATTGGGGTTGGTTTTGGGTCTGACCAGGGGGTCAAAAGGGGGGCTGGAAATAGCCTGATTAAGGACCTGCCATGGGAGTTGAATGGGGTTGGGAATAGCCTGATTAAGGACCTGTTTGGGGAGCTTTCTGGTGGACCGAACAGGTGGCTGAAACTGGGCAGATTAGGGACCAGCTTATGGGTCTAATTGGTTGACCAACAGGGGGACAGAAATGAGCTGTTTTAAGGATCTGTCACTGAGCTGTATAGGGGTCTGTTTAGGAGTCCTTCATGTGGGCTACGTGAAGGTCAAACAGAAGGGATATGTGGCCTGTTAAGGGACTGCACGATGGGCTAAAACAGGTGCTATTGGGAGGTATTTTGGTTAGCTGAAATGGAGTCAGCAAGGAGCTTGCTTGAGGCCATGGGTTGCCGATGACGATGAAGGCCGGTTCAGGCCATGAGAGGATTGGAGAAAGAATTTGGAAGGGGGTGAGAAGGGGTGCCCAATGAAGGGCTACATGGTTAGGGTATATCCCCTTACCTTCTTCTCCTTCTTCCTCTTTTCCTTCTTTCTTCTTCTCCTCCTCCTCCTTTGGCCGCAGCTGGCCTGGAGAGTTGGCGCACGGGAGGATAGCAAGCTGATGGCACACCACAGCAGCAGCCTGTTGGCGTCTTCTTTGCTGATGGCCTTGGCCTTGGCCTTGGGTGCCCTCTCTTTTTATAGGAATAGGGGGGAGATGAGGGGACACCAGGTGGTGTACGTAAGGTCACTGTTGGTCTGTCCTAGGTGGTTTTAATTAAACTTGACTCCTTGAATTCTCCTAAGATATTCAATATTGGACTTTGACCTTTGAGTTCTCCCATGGCATTAAGTATTTAGCTGTCTCTTGATCTTTCCCATGCAATTAATGGGTCAAGGGTGAGGTAGCAGGTTGAGCTGGCAGCTGACATGGCTGCTGACTGGGTGCTGATGTGGCCTGTTGACTGGGCCAGTTCGGTTGACTGTGACCCAGTCTTCTTTCTCTTATGACCTTGTTGGCACCTAAAAATATCATAACACCCAGAAATGACAAATTTCGGACAAAATACATGAAATAAAACCGAACAGATAAGTTGGATCCATTCTTCATTGTATTTGGGACCAGTAGGCCAAACAAGCCCAATAAGTCTTACTGGACCCGACTGACCAGAGGTCAGTTCGATAACAATTAGACACCAATAGGTTCACTTGACTCAATATTGAACAATGCCAGAGTCGAATTGACAATCCGACCCATATTCGGAGGATTATGAGGAAAACACTAAACGTCAATTTTCAGGTGGCCTTATCGGAGGCATATTGGGCCCAAAAGACAAAACAAGTGGCTCCATTGAACTGTACCAATCGAGGGCTTCGCAACGGTACCCCAAATGTTGGAATCCAATTTCGGTTGGGTCCCAAACGGTAAAATGGTGTCTTTCACCCTTGTTAGGTTTGGACAATTCGGGACAGATCCGATAACATATTGACGCATCACCGGGTCTGTCTAACTCCAACCTGAGCAGCATTGAAATCGGATTGGAAATCTGATCCATATTTGGGAAGTTATGGAGAAAACACTGAAAGCCAACTTTCAGGTGACTTTATCGGGGGCATATTGGACCCAAAAGACAAAATAAGTGAGTCTATGAGACTGTACTAGTCGAGATCTTCGCAACGGTACCCTAAATATTGGAATCTGATTTCGGTAGGACGCCGAACGGTAAAATGACCGCTTTCGCCCTTGGTGGGTCCGGACAAATTGGGGCAGGTCCGATAGTATGTTAACGCGTCACCGGATCCACCTAACTCCAATTAGAGCAACATTGAAATCGGATTGAAAATCCGACTCATCCGAAAAGATATGGGCAAAAAGAGTGAAAGCGAACTTTTGGGCAGTATTTGCGGGCTTAATGGGCCCAAATGATCAAGCCAGTGGGCCCACGGTGTTGTCTCGGTCGAATGCTTCGCAACGGTATCTTGAATGTTAAAATCTGACTCTGGACAAAAAAATGACTGTCTTGCCCTTACGGAGTCCAGACAAATCGGGGTAAGCCATTAACAGTCGGCACCATCAAAATGTCTACCTAACATCAAGAAGAACAATGTCAAAATCGGATCATCAATCCGATCTATATCTGGGAAGCAAGGAGGGTTGGGTCGGGGGTCGCGACCGGGTCGCGGGACCCCCAGGCCGACCCGGTCGCGACCGGGTCGCGACCCGGTCGCGACCCCCTTATTTTAATAATTTTTTTTTTTGAAAAATTCAAAAAAATAAGAAAAATGCGGAAAAAAATCTGAAAAAATACATAAAAATTGGATAAATTAAATGACATGATTTAAACAAATAATGCATCAATTTTATTCCAAATACGATGTGTCGTACGCCGTAGGTAGTCGATGTACTCTCCCTACGTCATTCAAGTTCGAGTACAAAGCTCGATACGTACACACGACGATCATATTCGTCCGTCCCTCTAGAAACTATCCCAAGACTTGATCCAAACGAGTCACCATAACTATAGTCGACGATCGAAGTATCCGATGACTCTACATAATTCATTCCACAATACTCTTGATCGTACGTAGGGAACCAAGAGCTCTGGGATGAATCACGCACATACGGAGGCATCGTGGTATTCTCGCTCCAACTCTTACGGCTACGATGACCTCCTCTACCTTGCGGCGGCCTTCTACCACGATCGGCATTCGGTCGCACGAGTATATTGCTCCTCACGGTAAAACGTAGCGACGCGGGTAGGAGATATGGGAGGATCCGAGGTCCTCAGAAGAAGTGTCCGCGCTCTCATATCGAGCACCATCATCGCCGCTACTCTTTCGACGACGAATCCTCTGGACGTCCGGTACCGCACGGATGTTCGGCTCCGGCGTATCTTCTCGATCGTCTTCGACCGTACGACGCATCCGCAATATCAAAAGGATCACCATAACTTGTTTACCTTTTCGCCTACTTTCGCGTACCTTGGCTAGTTCCTTCTCCGGTCCTTCCGGCGCTCGCGAGGGAGGGATCCGGAATTCTTCTGGAAAGGGACATCGTCGAGCACTCCTTCGGCCCATTGTCGGTCTGGGGTTGAACTCCGGTTCTCCCAACCCTTCTCGTCGTTACCCACGTTTCTAAGGAGTTCTTCTCGTAGAAGATTTCGATCCAAATCGATATCCTCCTCTTCAATTTGGCGGCTCGTCGACCGAACGTCCCGCCGCTCGTGCTATCCAACTCTTTTCGTTCCATCCGGCTCCGCTTCATTCTATCCAAATTCCTCAACTTTAACCTCACGTTGTAGCGACAATACACGAGGTCTTCTGCCTCTCGATGTCAACCTATTTCTCTCGTTTTGCGAATCAAGCCGAATGTAGACCAATTTCGCTCGCATCCCGAAGCCGATGTGGTTTCCGACTTAGGACCCCGATGGCTACGTCCGCTAAGTCCTCGTACTCCTCGGTACTTTACTACGGTCCATCCACCAATCACCGCATAAATTGAATGTCGTGCATTATTATCTAAGTAAGCTTTAATTAATTTATGAAAAACATTTCTACGTACCCGACTTATATCATCACAATGTACTCGTTCAACTCGCTCGTTCCAAAGTGATAACTCCGCATTCCGTAATCATACATCTTGCTGCCGATAATAGCCCGGTCGTCGTCACCAAGCAACCGTTCGGACGACGCTCTTCACGTCATCTAATAGCTCGTTCGTCGCCTTGAAATGCGGACTATATAGCAATATTCGTCGAAAAAGTAACCTACGAAACAAATAGTATTAGTAAACAAGTTATACACAACTTCGAATAATAAAAAGATTAGTAAATGTTTAAGAAAAATATACCGCCGTACGTATCGGTTGATGTAATGTACGCTCCCGGGCCGACGATCTATAATATCCCACCACTGCGAAGTCGGACACGGCCTTGGAGATTTCTTCTTTCGCTCTCTCAATCGCATCATATAAATACCCCATGTCTCGCTTTTCTATCTCCGTCAACTATCCTTAGACTCTTCACTAGCGGGCCGGACGATGTCTAACGTCTTCTTTACAACTTTCCAAAATCTCCACTCTCTATCGTCTCTTCTACTTTTCTCCCCTTTCTCTTATCCGATGGGTTACATCTAGCCATCCAACTACCCCAACCCGGTGAAATGACCATTCGGTTAGAGCTCTCCTTTCGACTCAATAAACTTTCTAAGGAAATATAAATGTGAGGCGAACCGGGCCGCACCGGCCGTAACAACTCTCGCCCTCGGTGCGTTCCCTCATGTGCAAAGGACAAAGTCGCGGTTATAAATAAACGAAGAAATAAATCGCGTGCTTAACTACCCCGTCTATTCGAGGATCCTTGCATATATCCTCCAACATCAAATCTAAAGAGTGCGTGAATGTGGTGTCCAATACAACTTTGGTCTTTTGACCATAAGCATCCGACCGGCCGCCTTGTATGCCGCGTTGTCCGTGACTACTCGAACTACCCGCCTTCTCCTATTTCTTCTATCACTCCATCTATCAATCAATCGGTAAAGATACTCGCATTCTTTACTCCGTCCCGACGATGCGTCGACCGACTTCCAAAAGACCGTGTTCGGCTTGACCGCACACCAGAAATTGATCATAGTCTTCCTAGTAATACCGTTAAGTATAAGATGATAAATAAGTTATACCAAAAAAGAATGTTAATACATCTAATATGAATGAGTAAACGAAAATTTAATTACCGGTCCATCCGTCGGTCATTATCGTGCAACCTCGTTCCTCCCGATGCGTTCAAATGACCGCACGTACTTTTCGTTTCGCACCTCCACGTAAGATATACATTGCATATCTCCTTCGGGTTCGGGACCCGGTGCACTCCCCTCCCGACGTCCGCGATCGTGTCGATCATGCGTTCTCGTAGTATGGTCCCTTCGCGGCATTTGCGGAATGCCGTGGTGAAAGAACCACCTCGACGTTGCCCGGCCAATCCTATCCTTACATAATTCGAGGTTCTTCATCGCCGCCGTCGTGATTGTTGTTTGACGTTGACGCGGTCCGTGATTACGGGATCCACGGGACCTACCGCCGGTCGTCGTCTTGTGCGAGATCATGAACCCGATCTTCGCGGTTGGTTGTTGGATCCTCTTCCGCTACCTCGACCACTCCCACTTCCCGTACCCTCGACCCATCATTCGGCCGGTATGTCTGCATAGAACTCTTCCTGCCGAACGATCTTCGACTCGTCTCCATCCCTCGCGAGAGTTCATCTTTTTAAAAAACATTTAAGTATCAAGGCTACTTAATTATCCTTTAAAATAGAATAATGAACAACGTTTACGAGTAACACCTCCCATACCTTCGTACTCTTCGTCTCCAAAAATATCCGGCCTCTCTGTCCGGTACCGTAAATGTGTACGGATCGTCTCCCCGGTTGTTGGATTTCTTCTCGGACGGTCTCTTTATGTCTTTTCGCTAGTTCCCTTCGTTTGCTCCATCGCTTGTAGGTGCCTACGAAATTGAGCCTCGACCTCGCGGAGTCCGCGTGCAAGGAAGAACATTTCCTTCACGCCCGCAAAGATGAAATTTTAAACGATAAATACCGCCGAATATTACTTTGTCGCAATATTTACATTGCACTTTTCTCCGCCACGCGAGATCAAATTTGCAATGCAACAAGCCGGATCACTCCGGGTCGCGCCGTAGTTTGGGTTGTTTGGTCTGAGAAGACATTTTTTAACTAAATAATTATTTACGTAAGTAATTAACTATTTAAAAAACTAATGACGTTAATTAGTCACTACTAATCTAAGTAAATTTTTAATTATGTAAAATAAATGACTAACTAATTATATAATTAAATAAGTAATTAACTATACCTTCCAACTAATGATGTGTTAAGTAACTACTAAACTAAATATCTAACTAATCTTCTAGCTAACTAAGTATGCAAGTAAGCAAATAAGTATTAAAAAGAATAAACTACTTAACCCACTAATCAATGGAACTAATATTAAATAAATATACTAAATGAACTAATCCAATGCTTCGATGAAATAATTAAGTAAATGAGACAAAAAATTTGAGCAATGAGAGCAATGAGAGCACAAATGAGAGGTCGAGAGTGAGAGTGGGGGTGGGAGTAAGGAGAGCCCCTCGGGGCTTTAAATAGCCCCAGGCGGGCTGAATGGGGCTGCGCCCAAGACCCGTTGGCAACGGTCATGACGCGGTCAACGGTCCGCAACGGTCACACGACCGCGCCGACCGGGTCGCGCGACCCGGCCGGGTCGCGCGAGCCGGTCGGCCGGGTCGCGCGACTCGCGCGACCCGGCCACGACTCCGCGACCCGGCCGGGGGAGTCGCCCCGACCGGGTCGGGGCCGGGTCGCGACCCGGCATACCATGCTGGGAAGTTATGGATAAAATTCAAAAATTTGCAGAGTCGGCATGTACTTCAAGATAAGAGCAATTTTGTCCAACCCGCTCGCAGATAGCATTGTTTGCGGTGAAGACCAAAGTTCTGGTGCATATTTATTTAATTGCATTTTAAGTGTAATTTTCAGAATTTTTGAAGGCCGAGATCGTACCGATCAGAAATTCTATCAAATCGGTGATCTTCGGACAATTGGAGGGTCATTAACCGTAGATCTGATGGTACACAAGATCAACGGCTATCGGGACATCTTCTGGATTTTTTTGGATATTTTGGAGCTTAATTAAATTAATTCTGACCAGAATTAATATAAATCGTCGGATCAGGAGCATCCTGATGAGAATTTGGTCAAATCCAATTTGAAAATGTCAGCCGCCAACGCCCTCTCTCTCTCTCCTGCCAGCGCACAGTCGCCTTCCTTGAGCGGTTCCTTGATTCTAGGAGATGATTGGGAGAGGTTTTAACTTCCCTTTCTTATCTCTCTCTGATCCGAGATCTCTCTAGCCATTTTACGTTACCTGCCGACGTGGGAAGCAGAGGGGGTAAAAAAAAGGAAGAGAAAAGGCAGCAGCCTTGACGTGGGCGGAGGGAGTGCGGATCCTCCTCTTTAAGCGTCTGCATCCCGTAGCCAACAGAGAGAGAGAAGAAGAGAACCCATCCACGGTTCTCTTCACCCGGAGCCTGCTCTTCATCCAATCATTATTCTCCTACCAGTTAAGAAGAGGAAGCAAGGAGGCCACATTCTCCTGGCCACCAGGGGGAGCGTCATCCTGCAGCCTGCTCCAGTGCAAGAGGAAGGGCAGCCATCCACGTCCTTCTTCATCCAACAAGTAGAAGAGTAAGGGGTCACCAGCATCTCCATCCACTTCCAAGGTTACCCTCCTCATCTTCACGTGACAGCACCTATCATCAAGAGGACATCCTTCGTCAACATCTACAGAAGGAGGAGGAGAAGAGGCGCCACCTCCCCATCTCCACGTCCTCCTCATTTGCTGTTATTTGCAAAGAGAAAAAAAAGGAGTTCCTACGTTCTTCAGCAACAATCATCAAAGGGGGAAGAAGAAGAACAAGAGAAGAAAGGTAAAAAAAATCTTCACTATGTAACCCACATCTCATCTCCTTTCCTCTCTCATTCTTCACCCCTCTCATCACCGATTTGTCCATTGTTTGGTCCAAACAGCTTCTTAAAATCCTTGTCTAGCCCCCTGCACAAATCAGAAAGAGGCTCCAAATACCTCCTTGTTTGATCCTTCACGCGTGCCAGCCATTGGCCTGATCGCACCCCTACTGATTGTTCTCAATCAGAGCATACAAAGCCCCTTCGGCACCCCCTTGCACAGAACCTAGACCGGTCAGAAAATAGGCTCAGTTCTGCCCCTGTTCGGTCCCCTTAACTTGTCCCCTATTAAGCCTTTTAAACAGGCCTGGTTGCAGTCTTCTAATCTGCTGCCGGTACTCTTCAATAAAACAGACACCTTGAACCCCCAGCGGGACCTCAAAGTCCTGGCCGACAGTCCCTTAAAGCTGATCCATATATGAGCTCATTCAGTCCACACATGCTCTTCCAAGCATCTCCTACAGCATCCCCAAATAAACCGGTTACCCTCTTTGATGTGTGGGAGTAAGGGCGACGGCCCGGGCCTCTTGGAATCCCCAGACGGGCCAAGAGTTAAGTCGGGTGGCCCTGATTTTCACTCATCAAATGTTCCCACAGCAGCCCTGAAACCGGCTCCTAAACCAGTCCAATTCAGCCCATTTTAGCCCAGCATAACACCCCAAAACAGGTGCTGGACCGGTCCCAAAACAGGTCCTGGACCGATGTCAAAACAGGTGCCGGTCCGGTGCAAAAGCAGCAACTGGCTCGGTGCAAGACAGGTGCCGGTCCAACCCCAAAATAGGTGCTGAATTGGGATCGAAACAGGTGCCCACTCGGTGTCAACCAAGCGCTGGTTCGGTTGAAAGAAAAAACAAGCAGCCCCCACACGGTTCAAAGCAGGCCGCCAGGGCCCAAGGAGGTGAAAATGGGCCAGTCAGGCCCACATGGTGCAAAACAGGCCGCCAGGGTCCGATATGCTGAAAATGGGCCAATTGGGCCATGAAGACATGAAGCGGGCCTTATTGGGCCATGAGACTTGAAGCCAGCCTTATTGGGCCTTTGAACATAACAAAACTTAAATAAAAATTTGAAATGCAAAAACCAAAATTAAATAAGGAGTTAGTCCACAACTGGACGCTCCACATTGGGCGGCTAGTCCGGACCAGCTTTCGGTATGTCAACCCGGGCGTAGGCATGAGACACTCCTAGTGCAGACAGACCCTTCCCCCAACGTGGCTAGTCGAAATACTTGACATGTCGGAGGGTAAAAATTCATTTGAATGAGAATGGGTCGGCATGCCGTTGTGATGCCGAATTCATTTCTCGATCTTATGGAAAATTATCCCGGGGCAAGAGAGATGACTATTTTCATATTCCACTTTGTACTCCGATGAAGACCGACATAATGTACACCGACATGAAATGAAATTAATACAAAGCTCAAGTGCCGATGTGGAACTGTTTGCAAACTGGGCACCGATGTTAGCCCGACGGACCGAATGAGATGCAGATTGAACATAAATAAATAGATAAAACAAATCTGAAAATGAACTAAATAAAATCTAAAATACCTTAAAATAAGTCATTAAATCTGAGAAGTAAAATAAAAAATATTTTTAATAATCTGAAAATTTCAATTAAAATCATTTAATTTAATGAAAATTCACTTCTTAATCAATTAAAAATCAAATAATTTAAAATAATCACACAAATCACATTGAAAATAGTTTAAAACACTAAAAATCAGTCATAAAAAATCAGATAATTAACAATCTCAAAGTTAAAATTGATCAAATCAAATCAAAACTTCAAAACACTTAAAACACACCGAACATATTCAAACCGACACCAAAATATCAACCGACGTAAAAAAATAATATCTTAATTCGTATGTTGATCAAATTAAATAAATCAAATTACTTAAAATATCAAAATCTATCAAATTCTAAACTCAAACAAAAAAAGAATATAATTTTGACCAATTAAAATAAAAACAACCGAAGTCAAATTCAAACAACTCAAAATCAACATAAAAATCAAATCTGAAAAATCACAATTCAAATCAAATAAAACCAACCTCAAATTAAATAAAAAATCAATTCCAAAATAAATAAAATCAACATCTAACAAATTTAAGACAACTTGTTCGCATCTTATCAGGTCCGAAAGGTTCGGCCCTTATGAGTTCTCTTTTGTTATGTGGATGTGCATATTCTCTTAAACTAATTTGCTATGACGGTCAATCAAGGGCATTCTAGTAGTTGCTCGATATAAGTTAACATTGGATATTCACACTATCCGACGGAGAAATGTCAAATTTAAAATTTTACAGAACCCGAACCTCAATTCTAATACTTTTAAATATATCGTCGGACTATTTAATACATTTATAGGCTATCACCTATTTTCCTAAGTAATCCAAATGAAATACGAAAATCATTTTGATCAAAGGAAAAAACGAACAGAGCTGTACATAGGTGGGCTCTAAGGGGGCTGAGAAATAATTATATTAAATCAAATAAAGGGCTGGGCCAGCTAGAAATAGTGCCCATGGTTCAAAATGAGGCCTGTTTTGGCCCAATTAAGCACTGGGCCAGCTGGAGCCTGGTCCGATCATGCCATTCCCTTTTTTGTGCTTTTTTTTTTGGCAAAAGATAGATGCCAACAGGCACCCATGTCTTTTTACATGATTAAAAAAATTTATTTCAGGGATTTTGTCCCCTTGATACCCCTCACAAGGGGCACCTGTCCCGTTTAATGATAGTAAGAACATATTAATATATTTTACTATCAATTATACTATCACATATATTTAAGATTTATAAATATAAATATATATTATATACTTGAAATTTATAAAGTTTTCTTTTAACTATTTTTTTTCATTCTCACTTAGTTTATCAAGATTAACTGCTTTAACAAAAATATCTACCCACACATTCAAATTTACATACATAAAATCACATTTATATGTATGTACACATAATCATATACATTTAATTATCACATACAAATATAATTATATTTATGTATATATGTTTGTATCAAGGATTCCGGAATCGGAATCGGAATCGGAATCGGCCGATTCCTGGGAAGGGAATCGATTCCGGAATCGGTCGGAATCGGTTTTTTTTTTTGGATTTTTTTTTTCGTCAAAAAAATTCAAAAAATTCAGAAAAAATTCTAAAAAAATAGGAAATGAGTTAGAAAAATTTTAAAAAATCACCAATGCATGATATCCACAAAACCACATCATACAAATACTAATGAACACCAATTGAAGACTTGAAGACTTGAAAGTTAAGTACATGTTCCAATTCCATTTATTCAAATATCAAAGAGTTGATACATCATCAAAAAAAAAATTTCATCATATCAATCTTCTACCAATATCTAGGATAAAGATGTGGGTCGTCCTCCTCTCCCTCGCCGCTCGCGACGCTCCTCCCTCGTGCTCGCCCGAATACCGTCCGGACCATATCCATATGAAAATAATGCCGATGCCATGCCATCAAGGTCGTATGGATCGGACCGCGGGACGACCGGGACGTAAGCGAGAGGATGGTGGAGCCGGTGGTGTAATCCACCGCCGGTCAACTCCGGCCAAATGCCGGATACCGTGGCTCCATAATATAAGATCGCGGTGTCTGCTCATCCGGCGTGTAATACGGCTTTGGAAACCGCGAATCGGGTGACTCACCGCTGGCCGATGGCTGCGTCGCCGGTATACACTCCTCGTCATCATCACCGAGGAGTGAGAAGGAGCTCGCGCATCGTCATCCGGGCCGACAGACGCCCGACCTCTAACTTCCTTCTCTTTACCTCTTCACCATCTCTCGAACTACCGTAAAGTCCGAACCCAAAGTTTTTTTCAACTTTGCAAATCCTCCCATTCTCCGTGCGATCACCTTTGTTTTCGTTCTCCCGGACTCCGAACGGGCCGGTAGCGGCCGCCGGGACCCGAGCCGGAGCCGGAGGCCGAGGCTAAAGTCTGCAGTGGGCCCCGCCCATAGCCGCCGGGCGTAAGAAGGCCCCGCCCGAGTCGTGGTAGTAGATGGAGGTGGAGCCGAGCATCCTCCTCGGCTTCAACACCATCCAACTCTCCTTCGCCTACGCACGGTCATCGGGATCAAACTCGGTGCGTGATCCCCGGCTTCCTCTCCTCTATCCGGAGGCAAGTGCGTGCTCCTCCTGGAAAATGCGGTCCACGTCCACCTCCTCGGGTGGTGGTGTGGCGGAGGAATGCCTCTCGCTCGTACGGGCCACCCGCGAACCGTGCAAATCGCTCCTCGCTGATCTTCTGCCGATCCTTGATGTTCTTTATGCGCAACCTCATGTTATAATGACAGAAGACCAGCTTCTCCAACCGGTCTGAGGTCAACCTGTTCCTCCTTTTGGTATGTATCAGGTTGAATGTACTCCAGTTCCTCTCACAGTGGGAGGAACTGGTGCTCTGGCTCAGAATCCTGATACCAATGGCCGCAAGTGGATTCCATCCACTCCTGGTGTTCACCTGAACCCACCACTCAGCTGCAAGAAAAACACAAGAAGAGAAAAGGAAAACAATTAGCCCATCATCAAAAATAACTTGTATGAAAAGAAAAGAAATTGCTCATCAAACTATTACTATACCAGGTGACACTTTGTCAACTGAATATTTCAGTCGACATCCGAGTATACACCGACCCTCATCTTTGTACTTCGTATCCGAAACATTTAAATAAAAAAATTAGTTGCCTGGTAATGCTAGTCCAAGGTATTTAATGAACTCTAACTTACTTCTATCTCAGCCTCTATCCTGTCCTGCTGAGATCGGCACAGCCGCTGGATAACTGCAAGTGTACCCCGCATCACGTCGTTGTCGTTCACCACCTGTCCTCCATATTGGATGCGGGGGTTCAAAAAGTATCCTGCAAGATTTTATTAGTTAACACTATGCATATAAGATAATTATACATCAAAAATAATTTTAGAACCAAGTTACCCGAGCGTGGACATCGTGGTGCAAGGTCTTGTCCCATCGGTCATCGATGCTTTTCCAGCACTTTTTGTAACCTCTTGGATTTTTTTCTTTAATTTTCAGCTTTGCCCGGCCCATAGGATCATACAAGGTGCCCATTTGGTCCCCGTCATCCGAGTCTACCAACCTCAAGACAACTACCAAGGCTCGATGATTGCCGTATAGTAGGCAACCCTCTCCCAAACCTTCTTGTCAGTGATCTGCTTCTCAGACCTGACAAGTATCTCCAACTGCTCTTTTTTGTCATGCAGGTTGTCCACCATATAGTTGTAGTACTCCTCAGACTGTTTGAACCTAACCAATGCATGTCTGTGCTGGTGTAAACTCTCCAGCGCAATGAACTTCGCGGCAAATCGTGTCGGACCCGGCCTGACAAGATCGTGCCCTCCCGCGTGAGATCTCGTGATATGTAGGAGGCGGGGATGCGAATAAATAAAGGAACCGATGGTCCGCGCCGCCCGACAAGTGTAGATACACCCTCCTCCTTGCCTATATCCTCTAAAATGAGATCTATGGAATGTGCTGCACAGGGCACCCAGAAGATGTGCTTCCTCTTCTCCATCAACTTCCTCCCAGCCGCCTTATATGATGGTTCGTTGTCAGTGACAACCTGAACCACATTCTCCTCCCCCATCTCCTCCACCACTCCATCCATCACAGAAAAAATGAAGTCGGCATTTTTAATCTTCCCGTAAACATCTACCGACTTCAAGAATGTAGTCCCCTCGAACGGTACACCAAGAAGTTTATCATAGTCCTCCTGGTGATAGGTGTCCCCCCATCGCACATGATTGTGCACCCCCTCTCCTTGCACACCACGTTGAACCCGTCCATCCACTCCCTCAACTCGTGGACCTCCTCATCCAGGCCAGGGCCGTATATGTGTCTGCTGCCCGGGGCTTGCAAACCCGGTCCAGCCTCATCCACGGCATCCACCACCGTCTGGAAGTAGGGGCTGGTGGTCGTACGTGTCCGGGATGCCTACATCAAGTTAAAAAAATGGGATCGGGGTAAAATTAAGTGTTAGTAAATAAAACGAGCATAATGTCAAATTTAATTTAAAAAGTGATACTGCGTACGTAAAAACCATTTGACAATGTGGCGATCGGCTCTCTTTCCAGCCGTTCCTCTAGCCTTCACCCCTTTCATTGCCTGCTTTATCCCCATCTGCCCAGCACTTTGTTTCCTAAATAAAAACTCGTCACTCGGTGTAAATCGAGTGCTGGTAGAAGTGGAACGGCGGTACGGCTCCTGTCTCCTGGGGTCAGGCTCTCCGTCCCCGGCCCGAGGTCGGGCGAGCCGATGCCGATCGGCCCAAAGCCGGGTCAACTCGGGACCCGGACCCTCCCCGCTCCCCTCCTCCCCGTCCTCCTCCTCGCCCGATGCACGCTTGCTAGCGTGCCTCGCACGTCTCAGCTCGGAGCCCGTGGACTCGTCCTCGCTCTCTGGCTCCGGCTGAGCTGCTGCCTTCCCCTTGCCTTTCCCTTTCGAGGTAGGCAAATCGCGGTCCCTCCTCCTCTCGAGTAGCTCGTCCTGCAACTCCTCCCTCTCGCTCGATCCGAACGGTCCGTTGAGAGGCTCTACCACGTGTATCCTCTCATCTCCTCACTCTTCTCCCCAGCACCTTGTCACATTTCTTTACATTCCCACCGTTCCGCAATATGTTGTTTCGGCCGGAACACCCCCCGTTCATCTCCTTCCCGCACCACTCGCACCGCACCCTCTTCCCGACTAGGTCTACCATTTGCCCGTGTTCCCAACCCACGTCCGAAGCACGCGCCTTGTTGCTGAGCCACCTTGATCGGCCATTGCTTGTATCTGCAAGAATTGTAAACAATGCACTAAAAATGATTAGATAACATAAAAAATGGAATAGGCGCTGTTCGGGAAGCAGAGAACCGAAGTAACACACCATTCCGAATGTTTAAAGGGTTACGTAGTTGCCGAAATCGTCGCAAATTAACGTACGGGATATCCGGAATTTTTCCCGTGCAAAATGAACTTAAACGGATAGTTTAAAACTTGGACGGACTTATTCGGTCGGAAATCACAACGTTTAACGACGCTCGGACTCGTCGGAAACGCGTAAGAATGGACGTACGAAGTTTTCGGCGAAGAAATCTTACCAAAAACTCGGTCAAAGATCGAAGAAGACGTTGATTCAAGGCGGATCGGAGCTTGGATCGGTGGAATCGGGCTGAAGGAATCGCTTGGAATCGCCTTTAATCGCCGAATCGCCCAGGGAATCGCAGAACTCGCCGGAATCGGTGCTGAATCGCTCCCGGATCGACGGATCGCTGCCTGAATCGCTCGGATCGACGCCTGGATCGCCGGATCGATGCCGGAATCGCTGAGGAATCGCCGCGGAATCGCCGGAGACGAGCCCTACCGCCGCGGGATCGAAGGAATCGACCGCGGCGGTCGATTCCGGCCCTTTTAGGGCCGGAATCGGGTCGATTCCCGGTCCAAAATCGAACCGGGAATCGAACCGGGGCCGGTTCAACCGGTCTTCCATCGGAATCGGTCGGATCGACCGATTCCACAACGAATCGGTCGGAATCGGATCGATTCCGACCGATTCCAGTCGATTCATACCGATTCCGCGGAATTATTCCCGGAATCGGTCCTTCCGCCAGGAATCGGATCGGAATCCACCGATCCGATTCCGGAATCGGTCGGAATCGGTCCGATTCCACCGATTCCGTAATCTATGGTTTGTATGTATGCATAAATATATACAGTATTAACATCTAATTATATAGATGATTGTATATATCACATATATGTATATTTACAAATATTATTATATTTATGTATATATGTTTGTATGTATGCATAAATATATATTGTAGTAATATCTAATTATATATACACACCTAATGATTCTGTCTTCACTGCCTAAGTAACATTTAAGCGGTTGTCTTGTCGTCTAAGCGGAATTAGCACCTTTCAATGTCATGGGCACTTTGTTGCCTTGACAACTATGGTTATGGTGTTGATGGAAGCTCGGCGTGATTTTACCACCGATGTGAAGCTTAGCGTGATCATTGACTTTAAGGATTATGTTTAACTGAGCAAGGCAGAGGTGGTGGGGCCTGGTGAGGCACGTTTGCCAGTGCTGGAGAAGTTGTCACCTGTTACTCTTCAAAATGAGAACTATGCAAGTAGATGAGGCTGTTTTGGCAAGTTGCTATCTATAGGAGGCTTCTCTAGGGGCATTGGTGGTTTGGAGCCCCAACTGGGAGAAGTGACAGTTGGGTGGCTGCCTGTTGCGACGCTGATTGTGGCACCATTTTCAGGTGGAGGCAACGGCTTGTTGGTGGACCTAGGGGCCTCCTCTGGCAGCACCAAGGATTCCGGAATCGGAATCGGTTGCGATTCCAGGAATCGGCCGATTCCGGGGGAGGGAATCGATTCCGGATCGGCCCGGAATCATTTTTTTGTTTTGATTTTTTTTTTCTTCAAAAAAATTCAGAAAAAGTTCTAAAAAATAGGAAATGAGTTAGAAAAATTTTTAAAAATAAGATTAACATTCATCCACAGGACCACATCGAATAAATACTAATGAACTCCAATTGAAGTTAAGTATATATTCCATTGATTCAAAAATCAAAGAGTTGATACATCATGAAAAAAAAATACATTTACATAATATCTATCTACTACCAATATCTAGGATATAGATATTGGTCTTCCTCCTCTCCCTGCTGCTCTCGATGCTCGGACCTCGTGCTCAGTCTTGTATACTGTCCGGGACCATATCCATATGAAAATAATGCTGATGCCATGCTATCAAGGTCGTATGGATCGGACTGCGGGACGACCGGGACGTAAGCGAGAGGATGGTGGAGCTAGTGGTGTAATCCACCGCCGGTCGGCTGACGAATGCGGATACTGTGGCTCATGTATATAAGAATCAGGTGTATCCGAATCCAGCGTGTAATACGGCTTTGGATGCCGTGAATCAGGAGACTCGACTGCTGCTGATGGCTACGTCGCTGGTATGCACTCCTCGTCATCATCACCTGAGGAGTGAGAAGGAGCCTGCGTCTTTGTCATCCGGGGCCGACAGACGCCCGACCTCTAGCTTCCTTCTCTTCACCTCTTCGACCATCTCTCGAATTACCGGAAGGTCCCGTAACCCAAAGTTTTTTCAACTTTGCAAATTCTCCCATTTTCCGTGCGGTCGCTTTTGTTTTCGTTTTCCCGGACCTGCGAATGGGCGTAGCGGCGGGCCGGGACGGGCTGGGCCGGAGGCTGGGGCTAAAGCTGGGTCGCTCCGTCGGCAGGGCGAGAAGAAGGCCCACGAGCACGAGAAGTAGGTGGAGGCGAGGCTGGAGCATCCTCCTCGGCTTGACACTTTCCAACTCTCCTTCGGCCCGTACGCGGTCATCGGGATCGAGCTCGGTGCGTGATTCTGGCTTCCTCTCCTCATCCGGGGAGCGAGCGCATGCTCCTCCTGGAATATCTGATCCATGTCCACCTCCTCAGGTGGTGGCATGGTTTACGGAATCGGTGGAATCGGACCGATTCCGGAATCGGATCGGTGGATTCCGATCCGATTCCTGGTGGAAGGACCGATTCCGGGAATAATTTCGCGGAATCGGTATGAATCGCCTGGAATCGGTCGGAATCGATCCCGACCGATTCCTTGTGGAATCGGTCGATCCCTTCGGAAGACTGGTTGAACCGGCCCGGTTCGATTCCCGGTTCGATTTTGGACCGGGAATCGAACCGATTCCGGCCCTTTTAGGGCGGAATCGACCGCCGCGGTCGATTCCGTCGATCCCGCGGCGGTAGGGCTCGATTCTGGCGATTCCGCGGCGATTCCAGCTTCGATCCGGCGATCCAGGCGTCGATCCGAGCTGCCAGCACCGATTCCTGAAGGATTCCGT
The DNA here is from genome assembly GCA_036172225.1 of Cryptocoryne crispatula var. balansae. NCBI lineage: Eukaryota > Viridiplantae > Streptophyta > Magnoliopsida > Alismatales > Araceae > Cryptocoryne > Cryptocoryne crispatula. The sequence goes on along the minus strand of CM069930.1, from coordinate 6,664,151 downwards.
CGATTCCAGCTTCTTCCCGCGGCGATTCCGGCGATTCCAGCGATTCCAAGCGATTCCTTCAGCCGATTCCGCCGATCCAAGCTCCGATCGGCCTTGAATCAACGTCTTCTTCGATCTTTGACCGGTTTTTGGTAAGATTTCTTCGCCGAAAACTTTGTACGTCCATTCTTACGCGTTTCCGACGAGTCCGAGCGTCGTTAAACGTTGTGATTTCCGACCGAACAAGTCCGTCCAAGTTTTGAACTATCCGTTTAAGTTCATTTTGCACGGGAAAAATTCCGGATATCCCGTACGTTAATTTACGACCGTTTCCGGCAAATACGTAACCCTTTAAACATACCGAATGGTGTGTTACTTGGGTTGTCTGTTTCCCGAACAACGTCTAAATCAAATTTTATGTTATCTAATCATTTTTAGTGCATTGTTTACAATTTTTGCAGATATAAGCGATGGCCGATCAAGGTGATGCGGCACCGGCCACGTGCTTCCGACGTGGGTTGGGAACACGGGCGGATGGTAGACCCGGTCGAAGAGGGTACGGTGCGAATGGTGTGGGAAGGAGATGAACGGGTGGGTGTTCCGCCGAAACAACATATTGCCGAACGGTGGGAATGTCAAGAAATGTGACAAGGTGCCCGGGGGAGAAGAGTGAGGAGATGAGAGGCTACGTGACGGTAGAGCCTCTCGGAGGGCTATTAGAATCGAGCGAGAGGGAGGAGTTGCGCGACGAGCTACTCCGGAAGGAGGAGGGACCGCGATTTGCCTACCTCGAAAGGGAAAGGCGAGGGAAGGCGGCGGGCGAGCCGGAGCCGAGAGCGAGGACGAGTCCTCGGACTTCGAGCTTAGACGTGCTAGGCACGATAGCAAGCGTGCTTTTGCTGAGGAGGAGGACAAGAGGAGGGGAGCAGGAGGGTCTGGGTCCAGAGTTGACCCAGCTTTGGGCTGATCAGCATCGGCTCGCCCTACCCGGGACCGAGAGACTGACCCCAGGAGAGTGGAGCCATACCGCTATTCCACTTCTATCAGCACTCGATTTACACCGAGTGACGAGTATTTATTTAGGAAACAGAGTGTTGGGCAGATGGGGATAAAACAGGCAATGAAAGGGGTGAAGGCAATAGGAACGGCGGCAAAGAGAGCCGTTCGCCACATTGTGAAATGATTTTTACATGCAGGTATCACTTTTTAAATTAAAATTGACATTATGTGTGTTTATTTACTTAAACTTAATTTTAGCCTGATCCCAAATTTTTTTAACTTGATGTAGGCATCCCAGCATACGGTCACCGGCCCTACTTCCGGACGATGGTGGATGCCGTGGGTTAGGCCGGGACCGGGTTTGCAAGCCCCGGGCAGCAGACACATATACGGCGCTGGCCTGGATGAGGAGGTCCAGGAGTTGAGGGAGTGGATGGATGGGTTTAAGTTGGTGTGGAAGGAGAGGGGTTGCACAATTATATGCGATGGGTGGACAGGTATCACCAAAAGGAGTATGATAAACTTCTTGGTGTACTGTTCTGAGGGGACTACATTCTTGAAGTCGGTAGATGCTTCTGGGAAGATAAAAAATGCCGACTTCATCTTTTCTCTGATGGATGGGGTGGTGGAGGAGATCGGGGAGGACAATGTGGTTCAGGTTGTCACTAACAACGAACCATCATATAAGGCGGCTGGGAGAAAGTTGATGGAGAAGAGGAAGCACATCTTCTGGGTGCCCCGCGGCGCATTCCATAGATCTCATATTAGAGGATATAGGCAAGGAGGATGGTGTATCTACACTTGTCAGGCAGGCGCAGACGATCACATCTTTTATTTATTCGCATCCCCGCCTCCTACATATCATGAGATCACACACAGGAGGGCACGATCTTGTTAGGCTTGGTCCGACTCGATTTGCTACGAACTTCATTGCGCTGGAGAGTTTACACCGGCACAAGCATGCATTGGTTAGGTTCACACAGTCCGAGGAGTATTACAACTATATGGTGGACAACCTGCATGACAAAAATGATCAGTTGGAGATTCTTGTCAGGTCTGAGAAGCAGATCACTGACAAGAGGTTTTGGGAGAGGATTGCCTACTACTTGGCAATCATTGAGCCACTGGTAGTTGTCTTCAGGTTTGTAGACTCAGATGACAGGGACCAGATGGGCTCGTTGTACGATGCCATGGACCGGGCAAAGCTGAAAATAAAAGAAAAAAATCCCAGAGATTACAAAAAATGGTGGAAGATCATAGATGACCGATGGGACAAGACCTTGCACCACGATGTCCACGTGCGCAGTAACTTGGTTAAAAAATTATTTTCTTTGTATAATTGTCTTATATGCACGGTGTTAACTAATAAAATCTTGCGGGATATTTTTTGAACCCCCGCATCCAATATGGAGGACGGGTGGTGAACGACAACGAGGTGATGCGGGGTACACTTGCGGTTATTCGGCGTACGTGCCGATCTCGGCGGGACGGGATAGAGGGCCGAGATAGAAGTAAGTTAGAGTTCATTCAATACCTTGAAGTAGCCTTACCAGGCAACTAATATTTTTTTTATAACTTTTTCAGATGCAGAAGTATAAGATGAGGGTCGGCGTATACTCAGATGCTGATCTGAAATATTCAGTTGACAAAGTGTCACCTGGTATAGTAATAGCTTGATGAAGATTTTATTTTCTTTTCATATAAGTTATGGTAGATGATGGGCTAATTGTTTACCTTTTCTCTTTTTTTTTCTTGCAGCTGAGTGGTGGGTTCAGGTGAACACCAAGAGTGGATGGAATCCACTTGCTGCCATCGGTATTAGGATACTCAGCCAGAGCACCAGTTCCTCCCATTGTGAGAGGAACTGGAGTACATTCAACCTGATACATACGAAAAGGAGGAACAGGTTGACCTCAGACCGGCTGGAGAAGCTGATCTTCTGTCATTACAACATGAGGCTGCGCATCAAGAAGATCAAGGATCGACAGAAGATCAGTGATGAGCGATTTGCACGATTCGCAGGTGGTCCATACGAACAGAGGCATTCCTCCGCCACACCACCACCCAAGGATTCCGGAATCGGAATCGGAATCGGAATCGGAACTGGAATCGGCCGATTCCTGAAAAGGGAATCGATTCCGGATCTGTCCGGAACCGGTTTTTTTTCGAATTTTTTTTCGTCAAAAAAATTCAAAAAATCCAGAAAAAATTCTAAAAAATAGGAAATGAGTTAGAATTTTTTTTAAAAATAACCTATGCATTCATCCACATGACCACATCGAATAAATACTAATGAACTCCAATTGAAGACTTGAAGTTTAGTACATATTCCAATTCCATTGATTCAAAAATCAAAGAGATGATACGTCGTGAATAAAAAAAATTTACATCATATCAATCTACTACCAAAATCTAGGATATAAATATGGGTCTTCCTCCTCTCCCTGCTGCTCTTGACGCTCCTCCTCGTGCTCAGTCTTGTATACTGTCCGGGACCATATCCATATGAAAATAATGCCGATGCCATGCCATCAAGGTCGTATGGATCGGACTGCGGGATGACCGGGACGTAAGCAGAGGATGGTGGAGCTAGTGGTGTAATCCACTGCTGCTCAGCCTGGCCAAATGCTGGATACTGTGGCTCCTGTATATAACAATCAGGTGTATCCGAATCCAGCGTGTAATATGGCTTTGGAAGCCGTGAATCAGGAGACTCAGCTGCTGCTGATGGCTGCGTCGCTGGTATACACTCCTCGTCATTATCACCTGAGGAGTGAGAAGGAGCCTGCGTCTTTGTCATCCGGGGCGACAGACGCTCGACCTCTAGCTTCCTTCTCTTCACCTCTTCAGCCATCTCTGAAGTACCAGAAGGTCCGGAACCCAAAGTTTTTTTGAGCATTGCAAATCCTCCCATTTTCCGTGCAGTCACCTTTGTTTTCGTTTTCCCCGGACTGCGAATGGGGGCCGGTAGCGAGCCGGGCTGGAAGGCGGAGGGCCGGGGCTAAAGCCGCAGTGGTCGCTCCATAGCCGCCGGCGAGAAGAAGGCCTTGCCTGAGCCTGAGAAGTAGATGGAGTTGGAGCTGGAGCATCCTCCTCGGCTTCAACACCATCCAACTCTCCTTCGGCCCATGCACGGTCATCGGGATCAAACTCAACTGCATGATCTCTGGCTTCCCTCTCTTCTATCCAGGAGGCAAGTGCATGCTCCTCCTGGAATATCTGGTCCATGTCCACCTCCTCGGGTGGTGGTGTGGCGGAGGAATGCCTCTGCTCGTACGGGCCACCTGCGAATCGTGCAAATCGTGCCTCGCTGATCTTCTGTCGATCCTTGATATTCTTGATGCGTAGCCTCATGTTGTAATGACAGAAGACCAGCTTCTCCAGCCGGTCTGAGGTCAACATGTTTCTCCTTTTCGTATGTATCAGGTTGAATGTACTCCAGTTCCTCTCACAATGGGAGGAACTGGTGCTCTGGCTGAGTATCCTGATACCGATGGCAACAAGTGGATTCCATCCACTCCTGGTGTTCACCTGAACCCACCACTCAGCTGCAAGAAAAAAACAAGAAGAGAAAAGGTAAACAATTAGCCCATCATCTACCATAACTTATATGAAAAGAAAATAAAATCTTCATCAAGCTATTACTATACCAGGTGACACTTTGTCAACTGAATATTTCAGATCAGCATCTGAGTATACGTCGACCCTCATCTTATACTTTTGCATCTGAAAATTTTATAAAAAAACATTAGTTGCCTGGTAAGGCTACTCCAATGTATTGAATGAACTCTAACTTACTTCTATCTCAGCCTCTATCCTGTCCTGCTGAGATCGGCACAGACGCTGAATAACAGCAAGTGTACCCCGCATCACCTCGTTGTCGTTCACCACCTGTCCTCCATATTGGATGCGGGGGTTCAAAAAATATCCTGCAAGATTTTATTAGTTAACACTGTGCATATAAGACAATTATACAGCAAAAATAATTTTTTAACCAAGTTACCTGCAGCATGGACATCGTGGTGCAAGGTCTTGTCCCATCGGTTATCTATGATCTTCCACCACTTTTTTGGTGGATTTTGTGAGTCAGTGGAGCTAATTGGGCCCAATTCTTCTTTCTTGCTTCACCTAGCTTCGATGGAGACTGGTCCCGCTGGTTCTTGTGTTCGTGGTTCTCCTTAGGGTTAGTCTGCACTGGCTTCCCATGGACTGGGCCAGTCAAGGCATTCGGCGAATGAGGTTGTTTCAGTGCCTTCATCCACTTCACCTTCATCTCTTTCTCTGTGTCGAGGTTATGACAATGCAATTTGTGTCATTAGAGGTCTGTGGTAGAACCTTTAGTGGCAGGAGAGGGGGCACTAGAGGAGAACGTAGAACAAGTGGATGCAATTAACCAGAGGCCTGATGTGAAACTTTCCAAAGCCTCCTACACTCCCACAGAAGTCCAAGCGGCAGGTTTGAAGCTGATGGAGGATCACATAGGTAAGGCATTGGCTATGGTGCTGGCTGATGACAAGGAATTTTTTAAATTGGGCAGATGTAGGGGAGGAGGACTGGTATCTTTTGGATGAATGATTTGCTTGATAGGAGAAATGGTGGGCTTGAGCTTTTTAGGCTGATGGTAGCCAAGAACAACTTCAAGAAACTACGGCAAGAGGTTCTTGGTGCTTGAAGTTCCCATACTACCAACAATTCTAGTCACGACATGGTTGGGGTGAGAGCAAGATTTCCGGAATCGGAATCAAAATTGATAGGGACCAAATTGAATCAGTCCAATTTGATCGATTCTCAAGAAGAAAAATCGATCCAGAATCTATTCGAATTGTTTTTTTTATTTTTTTGCTTAAAAATTTAGGAAAATTTATAAAAATTGTTAAAAATATAAATCTAGTGTCTAACATGCCATAACAATAATAACTCATGATCATTACAAATTTACAATATACATGACAAATGATAGTGATACATATAATGTTTTTCACTAAAATTGGTGATGTCAGGTGTCATCCTCATTTTTTTATGCTCATGAATATCCCATTCATTATTATCTCTCATGTTTGTCCTGCATCCATGTGAAAATAATGATTTAGTCATTTGGCTAAAATTCTAAGCTGTCTCCTGGAGTGGATGAATAGTATGGCTAAAAATCTGAAGAAGAAACGATTTCTGGATAAATGGCTACTGCATACTCATCAAAGTATCTTTGATGCCATTATCGACTTTTTTCAACTAGAATGCTTCCTATAACCCAAATCTGATGCACCTACACCGCTAGTATGTGCACCAGAAGAAGAACCATCACCTCGTCTTTGGATCTCCCTCTTTTAGATTCTTACTCCGGATCCTCATTCTTCTTTTGCCGCCGCCGCCACCACCACCACCACCTCCTCCTCCTCCTGCTCCTCCTCCTCCTTTATGTGAAGACGATGCATGTTGGGTGGGTGGTATGCACACTTCCTCGTCATTCTCTGAGATGGTATTGTTGCTTCCGATCACATGACATTGCTTCAGTCCAACTTCTTCTTTTTAGGTTTTTTTTTTCTAATTGGGATGAAGTGCCAATGTCCAAGTCACGTTGATATGCCTTCTTCAATGTTGCAAAAGGTCGGTGCGGCTTATGTGTCATTTTCATTATTTTTGTGAGAGTAGGTTGTGTAGCTGGGGCTGAGGCTAATGCTAGGGGTGGGGATTGGGCTCGAGATACCATTAGAGCTGAAGCTGGGGTGGTATATGCTGAGTAGCAAGAACAACCTTCTCCATGGGTTTAGCCTCAACTCCATCAAGCACTCTTTCAGCCCATGCATGATCATCTGGGTCAAACTCTGGTGGTGTCTTCCATTCCCTCTCCACCCAAGCAGCAAGTGATGCCCATCTTGGAATAAGTAGTTTTATATCCACTTCCTCAGGTGCCTGGGACTTTGTAACAGCTCTCTCCTTGTAAGGTTCCCCTGCAAATCAAGTAAATCTTTTTTCTGTCGACTTCTTCGGGCCTTGATGTTCTTGATTTGTAAGCGCATGTTGTAGTGATAGAATACTAGCTTCTCTAGCCTATCAGACGTCAACCTGTTCTTTCTCTTAGTGTGAATAAGGTTGAATGCGCTCTATTTCCTATCGCAATGGGAGGAACTAGTGCTCTGCCTCAATATGCTCACAACAATGGAAGTTAGTGGATTCCATCCACTTATTGTGTTTATTTGCTCCTATCATTCAACTAAAAAAAAGTTTCCAGTAGACTGTTAGTGTTGTCAAATAAAAATATTCTTAATAATAAGTTATCACAACTTAGATTTACATATTTGAAGAAACCTTATCATAGGAGTATCTTAGATCTGGATCTGAGTACTCTGACCTCATCTTGTATGATTGCATCTGAAAAATGATAAATGTTACAGGGTTAGTATCTTCTTTTTAAAAACAAATTCAATGTTTATTTGTCACTTACTTCTAACTTAGTCTCTGCCCTTTCCTGCTAAAATTTTGAAAGCCTTCTAATCACAGTCAATGAGTTGGTCACCACCTCATTGTCATTGCACACATTCCCTCCATATTGGATATTGGGGTTTAAGGAGTGTCTTGCATTCAAAACATGATATCCACAATTTTCACTTTTTGTAGTTTTTGGGATTCTTCTCTTTCATTCTCAACTTTGCTCAATCCATGTCATCATATAGATTATCCATCTAATTTCTATCATCTAAGTCCACTAATCTCAACACATTTACTAGTGACTTAATGATGGACAAATCATATTTGATCTTCTTCTAGAAACACTTGTCCATGATCAACCTCTCCATTTGTGCCATGATCTCCAACTAGTCCATCTTATTGTGCCTATCAGCCATGTAATTTATATATTTCGGGGATGCAATGAACCGAATCAACTCATGTCTATGCATATGTAAACTCTCCAAGATAATGAAACTTGTGGCAAACCGTGTAAGCCTAGACTTAATAAGATTGTATTCCTCTATATGTTGTCTCATTATATGTAATGATGAAAGATGTGAATAAATAAATGACGTGATAACCTAAGTCTGGCTGATAAGAGTGGACATTGAGAGTTCCTTACCAATATCCTCCAACATTGGATCTATAGAGCACACTGCACGAGGAACCCAGAACATATGTTGTCTCTTCTCTATCAACTTCTTATTTGCTGTCTTGTAGGTGGATTCATTATCTGTCACATATTTTTCTCTCCAATCTTCTCCACAACTACATCTATCAAAGAAAGATGTAGTCAACATTTTGAATTTGACCAAAAATGTCTACTGACTTCAAAAATGTGGTGCGTTCTGAATAGTAAATCAAAAGATTAATCATGTTTTTTTTAATGTCAGTTCATCCATTGCACATCACTGGACACCCCATCTCCTTCCAGATCTGTTTGAAACCATCTATCTATGACTTAAACTCTTTTATCTCCTCCTCAAGGCATGCTCAATATATGTATTGGCTATTAGGGACCTTTAGTCTTAGTCCAGTCTTAGTTATAGCATCCACCATAGTTTGAAAATAGGGGCTAGTCGATACATGTGTAGGGATACTTGCATAAAGTCATAAACATCTGCTATATCCTAGTTTTGCTAAAAAATGTTATTTTTTTGGTCACTGTGCCCTAGTTGCCAGGAGGCGCGTAGCACCGCGTGTAGATGAGCGATCAAGCCCCATCTTAATTGCATACTACTTACTCAACTTTGATCATCTTCACATAGAAGAGGTGGTGATGGTGGTGGAGAGGGATCCAGAGGAGGAGGTGGTGGTTCTATTTCTATTAGACGTACTAGCGGTGCATATGAATCAAATTGGAGCTCCAGACAACATTTTAGTGGGAGAAGTCAGCGTTGGCGTCAATAATATTTTGATGAGTAGACAACAACCAATCATTCATAGGCCATTCCTCCTTTAGGTTTTTGGCCATTATTCATCCGCCGATCCTCTCCATGAGACATCTTATGATTTTAGCTAGATAGCCAAATTACTATTTTCATATGGGTCTGTGCCGATCATGAGAGATAACATTTAATGTGGTATTTATGAGCATAGCAAAAACAAGGTTTTCAAGGCGATCAAGCAATCGGGGCGACACAGTACCGCCTTGGCAATAAGGCTAGGCATTAGGCGACACTAGGCATTAGGCGACACTTTTTTTATATGGTAAAATAGATAAAATAACAAATGCATGTGTAAAAATAATACAAAATAGTTTTGACACCATGCAAATCAAATAATAATGTGGGAATTGTCTAGTTACATAGACTAAATAATTTGACAAATTAGTTAATTTTAGTATTAAATTTTATTAACCAAGGTTTTTAAGGTGACCAAGGCGACATAATACCGCCTTGGTGATAAGGCGAGACATTATGCGATGCCTTTTTATATAGTAAAATGGATAAAATAATAAATATGTGTAAAAATGATGCAAAATAACTTTGACAACGTGAAAATCAATTAGTAATGTGAGAAATGCATAGTTACATAAATTAAATAACTTAAAAAATCAGTTAATTTTACTATTTAAAATTTATTAACTATTAGTAAACACTTAAGAAATCATTTAACCTTAACTATCATTTCATCAAAATGTTAATTTATTAACTATTAGAACTATTTGTTTTTACTTCAAAATAATTTAATTATGTGATATTGACAATTAATTAACATTATTTATTATTAAAATATTTAAAATAATAATTTAAGACAATGGGTACCTAGGTGCCCATCATCTCCCCCCCCCCCCCCCGGGGGGGGGGGACCTTGTCGCCTAGGCATCATAGGCAATGCTTTGAAAATATAGTTATTAACTATTAGTAAACACTTAAGAAGTCATTTAACCATAGCTATTATTTCATCAAAATACGTATTTATAGTCAAATTAACTATTAGAATTAGTTATTTTTATTTCAAAATAACTTAATTAAGTGATATTAACACTTAATTATCATTATTTATTATTAAAATATATAAAATAATCATTTAAGTCGAGGGCACCTAGGCACCCATTGCTTTGCCCCCTTTGAGGTCCCCTTGTCACCCATGCGACGTCTTAAAAACTATGAGCGAAAATGAGGATGACACCTAATACCACCAATTTTGATGAAAGGTATATCATTTGTATTAGTATGATTTATCATGTATGTTATAAATTTGAAATAATGATGTGTTATCATTGTTATGTTAGACATTAGATTTATATTTTTAACAAATGTTTTTAGATTTTTTAATTTTATGAATTTTTTTGAAGTAAAAAATAAATAACTGGTTTGGATTGATTCTAGATCGATTTTTTTTTTAGAATTAGTTGAATCAGACCGATTCGAACAAAATCTCGATTCCAAAATTCTTGATCTGGTTTGTTTGCCCTAATTGATTAGCTAGTGAGAATAGCACCTAAATTGAGATCAATTGAGCAACAGGAGAAAATGTATCTAAATATGTAATCCAGTATGCTTATGTGAAGTATTTAGTGACCAACTGAGTCTTGTACATAATCCTCCATTAAGGTTCTTTTTCATATACTTCAAGAGTAGAATGATTATGTTTGTGAAGTTTTTTTCATTGCGGACTTGGTGGAGGCTGAGTTAGGTGTTTGCTCTCATATGGGAGACATTGTTGGGATATCAGCATCAGCCTTCTCATGCCCCTCTTCTCCTTCTCACCCTTCGGCCCAAGATTGTTCATTCATACTTTCTCTTTCATAGGTTCGATATCAACCCTTCTTCGGGTGTCACGATCTGCGACCGTCGAGTGTGAAGGTGAATGTGAGAACTCTTCCTTTTTCATAACATTTTCCTTCACCAATATGTTTCTTCTTCCTGCTAGATTGGTTTGTCATCTCCATCGTATTTTAAAGGTGAACATGAACTTTTCACCTTTTTTCCTTGTGTTCTCCTTCTCTGATGCTATTCATCTATTGATATGACTGGCTCAACACATCTTCTTCAGTGTACGAGGAGAAAGATTTGGCGATCCCTGGTTCCATCTCCTGCTCCCTTCTCCGACGTTGTTCTCTTTTTTTTTCCATCTTCTTCTCAATCTCCTCCTCTAATGCAATCTTTCTTTAGATTTTGAGATATGAGACTAGCAAACATGATGGTGAACTCCAAGATATGAGGATTATCAAATATAAGTGTGAACGTGATCTTTTTCTCCTTCGTCGTCACGTTCTTCCTCCAATGTTACTCATCTTAAGCTCATCTTCTTCAAGATGGCACAGGAGAGAAGCCACTGTCCTCCCGACTATTGTTAGTTGTAGTTGTGAGGGCACCGCCTCACACAAGTTGAGTCCTACCAGTACCGCACCACCATTGCCTGTTCATGCAGGTTTGCCATGACCCCACTTGGGACCGCACCTCAGGAGCATGCTATGAGCCCCTAAGGGTTTCAATTCAACCAATTGGTCCTCGTGTCCCCTTTTTAAAACATTTTAATTTTCTTCACTTCATTTGATTCAAATTTAGTTATTTACAACAATTCAGTTCATTTTTTTTACTTTTTAATTTTTCGGACTCACATCAAATAGGCTCAAGCAAAAGAGGCTCATTGAACTTGTCTATGTCCAATATAATTGTTGTTTGAATAAGAGGTTTGTAGAACGAAAAATGCATCTTGAGAAATCTGATTTTATACGCTTTGATGATATTGATTGGTCTAATGAATGGATGACTAGAAAGGTGTCCATAGATGAATTAGTGCAAGGTATTAATGATCTTACATGCAATGAGAGAGTGGTCAGGGGTCGCGACTAGGTTGGTCGGCCTACACGACTCCATATTTTATTAATTTTTTGTAAAATTCAAAAAAGTCAAAAAAATGTGAAAAATTGTAGGTTAAGTACTATAGAAAAATGAGGAAAAAATGACATGATTTAAAAAAATAATTCATCAACTTCATTCCAATGTGACATGTTCTACATTTTGTAGGTAGTTTATGTACTCTCTTTATGTCTTTTAGGTTAAGTACAAAGCTTGATACATGTATACATAACGATTATATTTATCAATTCTTTGGGAAACAATCATAAGACTTGATCTAAATAAGTCACTATAGTTATCGTAGCCGTAGGTCAATTGGATCAAGGTGTTTGATAACTTCACATAATTCATGCCATAATGCTCTTGGCCGGAACCAATAGCCTTGGGACGAATTATATGCATAGGTGGAAGTATCGTGATATTGTCCTCTAGCTCCATGGGTACGGTGAGCTCCTCCACGTTGCACCCTTGTACCATGATCGGCGTTTTGAGTCACATGGGTGTATTGCTCCTCGCCATTAAAGCGTAGAGACATTTTAGGAGATATAAGAGGATCTGGGGTCTTTTGTATTTGTAAAGCGATGGTGCCCTCGTATTTAACTCCTCTGTTATTGCTACTCTTTGACGAAGAATCTTAAAAAGTTTGGTACTGCATTCAAATGTTTGGCTTTGGTGTGTTTTCTTGATCGTCTTCAGTTGTATCAGCATCTGCAATATCAAGAAGATCAATCATAACTTGTTTACCTTTTATTTTACTTTGCGTACCTCAACTAGTTCCTTCTCAGATCCTCTGTTGCTTTGCTAGGGAAGGAGAGATCTGGAATTCTTCGGTAAAAGGGACATTGTCGAACACTCCCCGACCGCTCCCACTTCCTAACCCTTGACTCATCATTCAGCCGGTGCGTCTATATAACTCTTTGTTGGCAAATGATCTTCGACTTGCTTATAATCCCCGTAAGAGGTCATCTAGTTAAGAAATATTTAACTACTTAATGATCAATAAAATAGAAGAATGAACTACTTTTATGAATAATACAACATACCGTTGTCGTTGTCTTTATCTCGGAGAATATTTGGTCTCTCTTGTCCAGTCCTGTAAATGTGTACGGAATGTCTTGCTGGTTGTGACAATTCTTCCCGAACGGTCTTCTTATGTCGTTTGGTAGTTTCCTTCATTCGCTCCATCGCTTGTACCATTGATTGCACAATCGCCAAAATCGGATTGAAATTGGCCGATTCCGGAATCGGATTGGTGGATTCCGATCCGATTCCATACGGAAGGGCCGATTCCAGCAGGAATTCCGGGGAATCGGTCAGAATTGGTTAGAATCGATCTGATTCCGACTATTCTGTCTGGAATGGGTCGATCCCGATTCGATTTCGGACGGGGAATCGAATCGATTCTAGCTCTTTTAGGGCCAGAATCGACCGTTGCGGTCGATTCCGGCGATCCAGCAGCCTCACCGCGTTCCTTCCGGCGATTCTAGGTGATTTCAACCTTCAAAATTGAGGATTTCGGCGACTCCGAGGTCAATCCCAGCTCCTTGCACCGATTCTGATGCAATTCCAACGATTCCAGTAGCGATTCCGGCGATTCCAGCAATCCAGGCAATTTTTTCAAGGGATTCTGTCGATCTAAGCTCCGATTGGCCTCGATTCAACCTCTTCTTCGATCCTTAGAAGATAATTGGTAAGATTTCTTCGCCGAAAACTCCGTACGCCCATTCTTATGAGTTTTCGACGACTCCGAGCGTGGTTAAACTCGGTGATTTCCGACCGAACAACTCTGTTTAAGTTCTAAACTAATCGATTGGATGTTCTTTACACGGGAAAAATTCCGTATATCCCGTACGCCTATTTTTACGCGTTTCCGACGACTCCGAGCATGGTTAAACTCGGTGATTTTTGATCGAACAACTCCTTTCAAGTTGTAAGAACATCATTGGATATTCTTTGTACGGAAATACGGAACCCTTTAAACATACCGAATAGTGTGTTCGATGGATTGTCTTCTTCCCGAACAGCGCTTAAAGCAATTTTTATGTTGCCTAATAATTTTTAATGCATTGTTTACAATTTTTGCAGGTCTAAGCAATGGCCGATCAAGGTGATACAGCACCAGCACGTCCTTCTGACGTGGGTTGGGAACACGGGCAGATGGTAGACCCAGTTAGAAAGAGCGTGCAATGTAAATGGTGTGGGAAGGAGATGAACGGGGGGTGTTCCGGCTAAAACAACATATTGCCGGAACATGTGGAAATGTAAAAAAAATGTGATAAGGTGCCGAGGGAGAAGAGTGAGGAGATGAGAGGCTACATGACAGGTAGAGCCTCTCAATGGGCTGTTAGGATTGAGCAGAGGGAGGAGTTGCACAACGAGCTACTGCAGAGGAGGAGAGACCGAGATTTGCCTAACTGGAAAGGGAAAGGCAAGGGGAAGGCACCAGCCGAACTGGAGCCAGATAACGAGGAGGACTCCACAGACTCCGAGCTTAGACATGTTAGGCACGCTAGCAAGTGTGCATTTGGTGAGGACGAGGATAATAGGAGGAGAGGAACATGAGGGTTAGGGTCTAGAGCTGACCCAACTCTTGGCCGATCAGCATCGGCTCGCCCTACCCGGGACTGGGAGACGGAGGGATGGAGACAGGAGCCACACTGCCATTCTGCCAGTACTCGATTTACAACGAGTGATGAGTACTTATTTAGGAAACAGAGTGCTGGGCAGATGAGGATTAAACAAGCTATGAAAGGGGTGAAGGCAACAAGAACGGCTGCAAAGAGAGCCGTTCACCACATTCTGAAGTGGTTTTTACATACAGGTATCACTTTTAAAATGGCATTTATGTGTGTTTTGTTTACTTAACCTTAATTTTTGCCTGATCCAAATTTTGTTTAACTTGATGTAAGCATCCCAGCACATGCAGCCACCATCCCCTCGTGGAATCGATTCCTTCGGAAGACCGGGTCAACCGGCCCGGTTCGATTCCCGGTTCGATTCTGGACCGGGAATCGAACCGATTCCGGCCCTTTTAGGGCCGGAATCGACCCGCGGGGGTTGATTCTCTCGATCATGCGGCGGCAGAAGCAGGCCCAGGCGATTCCGGCGCGATTCCGGCGATTCAGCGTCGATTCCGGCCGATTCCGTCGATCCAGCATCGATTCCTGCCCGATTCCACCGATTCCGGCGGCGATTTCGGCGATTCCAAGCTAGGTCTTCAAGGGATTCCGCCGATTCAAGCTCGGACTGGCATCAAATCAACATCTTCTTCGATCTTTGACCGGTTTTTGGTAAGATTTCTTCATCTTTTCTCTGATGGATGGGGTAGTGGAGGAGATCGGGGAGGACAATGTGGTTCAGGTTGTCACTGACAACGAACCATCATATAAGGCGGCTGGGAGCATTGATTACGGAATCGGTGGAATCGGACCGATTCCGACCGATTCCGGAATCGGATCGGTTCCCGGCGGAAGGACTGATTCCGGGAAGAATTTCGCAGAATCGGTCTGAATCGCCTGGAATCGGTCGGAATCGATCCGATTCCGACCGATTCCATGTGGAATCGGTCAATCCGACCGATTCTTCGGAAGGCCGGGTTAACCCGGCCCGGTTCGATTCCCGGTTCGACTCTGGACCGGGAATCGAACCGATTCCAGCCCTTTTAGGGCCAGAAACGACCCGCAGAGTTGCCCTCGGTCGATCCCGCGGCGAAAGAAGAGGGCGCAGGCGATTCCGGCGCGATTCCGGCGATTCCGGCCTCGATTCCGTCGATCCACCGTCGATTCCGGCCGATTCCGTCGATCCAGGGTCGATTCCAGACCGATTCCACCGATTCCGGCGATTCCAGGGGCGATTCGGGCGATTCGGCGATTCCAAGCCCGTTCTTCAAAGGATTCCGCCGATTCGAAGCTCGGATCGGCATCGAATCAACCTCTTCTTCGATCTTTGTAAGGTTTTTGGTAAGATTTCTTCGCCAAAAACTTCGTACGTCCATTCTTACGCGTTTCGACGAGTTTGAGTGTCGTTAAACTTTACGATTTCTGTCCTAACAAGTCCGTTTAAGTTTTGAACTATCCGGATATGTCCATTTTGCACGGGAAAAATTCCGGATATCCCGTACGCCTATTTTTACACGTTTCCGACGACTCCGAGTAGAATTAAACTCGGTGATTTGTGATCGAATAACTCCGCTCAAGTTGTTTGAACATCGATTGGATGTTCTTTGTACGGGAAAATTTTCGGATACCCCGTACGTTAATTTACGACCATTTTCGGCAAATACGTAACCCTTTAAACATACCGAATGGTGTGTTTCTTGGGTTGTCTGCTTCCCGAACAACGTCTAAAACAATTTTTATGTTATCTAATCATTTTTAGTGCATTGTTTACAATTTTTGCAGATTTAAGCAATGGCCGATCAAGGTGACGCAGCAAGACGCGTGCTTCCGACGTTGGTTGGGAGCACGGGCATATGGTAGACATAGTCGGGGAAGAGGGTACGGTGCAAGTGGTGTGGGAAGGAGATGAACGAGGGGGTGTTCCGGCGAAACAACATATTGCGGAACGGTGGGAATGTAAAAAAATGTGACAAGGTGCCCGGGGAGAAGAGTGAGGAGATCGAGAGGATACATGACGAGGTAGAGCCTCTCGACGGGGCCGTTAGGATCGAGCGAGTGAGGAGTTGCGCGACGAGCTACTCGAAAGGAGGAGGGACCGCGATTTGCCTACCTCGAAAGGGAAAGGCAAGGGGAAGGCACCGGGCGAGCCGGAGCCACGGAGCGAGGACGAGTCCTCGGACTCGAGCTTAGATGTGCTAGGCACGATAGCAAGCGTGCCTTTGTTGAGGAGGAGGACGGGGAGGAGGGGAGCGTGAGGGTGCTGGGTCCCGAGTTGACCCGGCTTTGGGCCGATCGGCATCGGCTCGTCCTACCGGGACCGAGAGCCCGACCCCGGGAGACAGGAGCCATACCGCCGTTACTGCTTCTACCGGCACTCGATTTACACCGAGTAACGAGTCTTTATTTAGGAAACAGTGTGCTGGTCAGATGGGGATTAAGCAGGCAATGAAAGGGGTGAAGACAACAGGAACGGCTGCAAAGAGAGCCGTTCGACACATTGTGAAGTGGTTTTTACATGCAGGTATCACTTTTTAAATTAAAATTAACATTATGTGTGTTTTATTTACTTAAACTTAATTTTAGCCTGATCCCAATTTTTTTTAACTTGATGTAAGCATCCCAGCACATGCAGCCACCAGCCCCTACTTCCAGACGATGGTGGATGGCGTGGGTGTGGCTGGACCGGGTTTGCAAGCCCCGGGCAGCAGACACATATACGGCGCTGGCCTGGATGAGGAGGTCCAGGAGTTGAGGGATTGGATGGATGGGTTCCAGTTGGTGTGGAAGATCATTGATGACCGATGGGACAAGACCTTGCACCACGATGTCCATGCTGCAGGTAACTTGGTTATTAAATTATTTTTGCTGTATAATTATCTTAAATGGCACAGTGTTAACTAATAAAATCTTGCAGGATACTTTTTGAACCCCCGCATCCAATATGGAGGACAGGTGGTGAACGACAACAAGGTGATGCGGGGTACACTTGCAGTTATCCGGCGAAAATTTGTGCCGATCTCGGCGGGGACAGGATAGAGGCTGAGATAGAAGTAAGTTAGAGTTCATTAAATACCTTGGACTAGCATTACCAGACAACTAAATTTTTTTTTTTAATTTTTCAGATGCAGAAGTACAAGTTGAGGGTCGGCGTATACTCAGATGCTGACCTGAAATATTCAGTTGACAAAGTGTCACCTGGTATAGTAATAGTTTGACATGGAATTTCTTTTCTTTTCATATAAGTTATGGTGATGATGGGCTAATTGTTTTCCTTTTCTCGTTTTGTGTTTTTCTTGCAGCTGAGTGGTGGGTTCGGGTGAACACCGGGAGTGGATGGAATCCACTTGCGGCCATTGGTATCGGGATGCGAGCCGGAGCACCGAGTTCCTCCCCTTTGTGAGAGGAGCGGAGTACATTCAACCCGATACATACCAAAAGGAGGAACGAGGTTGACCTCGGACCGGCTGGAGAAGGCCGGTCTTCGTCATTATAACGTGAGGCCGCGCATAAAGAACATCGAGGATCGGCGAGAAGATCGGCGAGGAGCGATTTGCACGGTTCGCGGGTGGCCCGTACGAGCAGAGGCGGTCCTCCGCCACACCACCACCCGAGGAGGTGGACATGGACCGGATTTTCCCGGGAGGAGCATGCACTTGCCTCCTGGATAGAGGAGAGGAAGCCGGGGATCATGCGGTGAGTTTGATCCCGATGACCGTGCGTAGGCAGAAGGAGAGTTGGATGGTGTTGAAGCCGAGGAGGATGCTCCAGCTCCACCTCCATCTACTTCTCGGGCTCAGACAGGGCCTTCTTCTGCCCCAATAGCTATGGCTGCAGCTTTAGCCCCAGCTCCAGCTCCTGCTCCAGTCCCAGCAGCCGCTACCCAGCCCATTCGCAGTCCGGGGAGAACGAAAACATAGGTGACTGCACGGAAAATGGGAGGATTTGCAAAGTTGAAAAAAACTTTGGGTTCCGGACCTTCTGGTAGTTTAGAGATGGCTGAAGAGGTAAAAAGAAGGAAGTTAGAGGTCAGGCGTCCTATCAGCCCAGATGACAGCACGCAGGCTCCTTCTCACTCCTCAGGTGATGATGACGAGGAGTGCATACCAGCGACGCAGCCATCAGCAGCAGCTGAGTCTCCTGATTCACGGCTTCCAAAGCCGTATTACACGCTGGATGAGCAGACACCGCAGTCTTATATTATGGAGCCACAGTATCCAGCATTTGGCCAGGTTGACCAGCAGTGGATTACACCACCAGCTCCACCATCCTCTGCTTACGTCCCGGTCGTCCCGCAATCCGATCCATTTGACCTTGATGGCATGGCATCGGCATTATTTTCATATGGAGTGGGTCCCGGACAATATACAAGATTGAGCACGAGGGAGGAGCGTGAAGCGCAGCAGGGAGAGGAGGAAAACCCATATCTTTATCCTAGATATTGGTAGTAGAAGTAGATTGATATGATGTAAATTTTTTTTTTGATGATGTATCAACTCTTTGATATTTGAATAAATGGAAATGGAATATGTACTTAACTTCAAGTCTTCAAGTTTTCAATTGGTGTTCATTAGTATTTGTATGATGTGTTCTTGCGGATATCATGCAATGGTTATTTTTTAAAATGTTTCTAACTCATTTCCTATTTTTTTAGATTTTTTTCTGAATTTTTTGAATTTTTTTGACGAAAAAAATAATAATAATAAAAAAAACAATTCCGGACCGATCCGGAATCGATTCCCTTCCCAGGAATTGGCCGATTCCGGCCGATTCTGGGAATCAGAATCGGACCGATTCCGATTCCGGAATCCTTGGGCCGAACAGGTGGCTGGTAGTGACCTGTGTGAAGGTCTGAAGATGGGCCAAAAGGGACTATATTAGAACCTGGATGGGGGTTGCTTGTGTGGGTCGACCAGGTGGTCAAACAGGGAGGCATTTGTGACCTATTGAAGGAGGCTGAACAGGGACCTTTTTGGAGGGTCGAACAAGGGGCTGGATGGTGTCTGTATAGGGGTCCCAAAATGACCTGCTCAACGGGAATTTAAATGGGTCAAAGAGGTGCCAAAATGAGATAAAGGTAGCCTATTTAGGGGAGTTGCGCAAGGGGCTGAACATGACCTGTTTAGGAGGGGATTTTGATTGGCCTAAATGGAGTTGGCAAGGAGCTTGTTTGAGGCCATGGGTTGTCGATGTCGATGAAGGCCAATTTAGGTTATTAGAGGGGTTGAGAAGAGAATTTGGAAGAGATGAAGGGGAGGTGTCCTTATAGGATTACATACTTAATATATGTTTTTCCCCCTACCTTTTCTTCTTCTCTTGACATCGGATGAGGATGGGCTGGTCTGCCCCAAGGAAGGCCGCACGGGGGTGCTGCTCTTCCTCTTCTCTTCTCTTCTTCTTCTTCTTCTCTTGGCCAGAGGCAGGGCTTGGAGCAGGTGTGCAGGTGGGGCTGCAATCCAGCAGCCTGATGGCGTCTCCAGCAGCTGGTCTGGCCTTGGGTGCCCTCCCTTCTTTTATAGGAGGTGGGGGGAGATCAAGGGACAGGCTAGGATTAATGGTCACATTGGTCAGATGACTTTTGGCTTCTCCTAGGCTATTAATTCACTTTAACTCTTGAGTTCTCCTATAACTTTAATGCCTTGGCCTGTCCTTTGAGTTCTTCCATGTTGACCTGCCTTTTGATTTTCCCATGCCATTTATTAGTCAAAGATGACATGGCAGCTGAGGTGGACAGGGCGGTGGAGCCTGTTGACTTGACCAGCTGATGTGGCTGCTGACTGGGTGCTGATGTGGCCATGTTGATTGGGTCATCAGTTGACCGCAGCCCATTTCTCCCTCTCTTGATGGGCTGTGCGTAGGTGAGCTTTAAGGGAGCTGAAAAATAATTATATTAAATCAAATAAAGGGCTGGCCAGCTGGAAATGGCGCCCATGAGTCAAATTGAGGCTTGTTTTGGCCCAATTATGGACTGGGCCAGTTGGAGCCTGGTCCGGTCCTTCAATTTCTTTTTTTGCTTTTTTTTTTTACAAAAAGTTGACGCCAAAACAATGCTTATCATGTCATGTAGCTCCGTTATGCCTCTAGCCTTGTAGACAACTTTTCACTGCCTATATGGGCTATACATCCCCTAAATGTCTGTGATTTGTTAAATGTCTCTCTCTTGCATGACTGCAACACCTAAGTCCAATAGGGCTTTGACATCTCTTCATTGATACCATAGTTGTCAAGGTAACTGGGCATGAAGCATTCAAGTGTAAAAATTTTCGCTTAACCGACAAGATAGCCGCCTAGACATCGCCCAGATGGTAAAAAATATTAATACTATATATACATATAATATATAGAGAGAGAGAACTAAAAAATATAAAGTAGAATTTAAATGGTTTAGATACAACAATTTACTTATAATCATATGCATATTTATATATTATAATTGACTGTGTGCACGCATGTAAATACATTTTTCGTAGATAATTATGTACGTGCACGTATATATTTTTGGAAAAGAGATAATCGTTATAAACTAAGTGAGTGAGTGAAAGAGAGAGAGAGGGGGGAGGAAAGAGGGTTGGAAAGAATTTTATAAAATTTAAGTATGTATTTATAATTAAAAATGTTAAGTATATTAAATAATATAAGTGATGTGAAGATTTTAATATGATTTTTCTATCATCAAATGTGTGACCAAAATTTGCAAATAGATTTGGACACCTAGGCAGACATCTTGAGCATCTTTTGGACCCCAAGAAGAGCTCGGGGTCACCTAGGCCTGGGAAAAGCACCTTGAATGCTAGTAGTACCCAAGAGGATGTGTCAACAATTATGATGCTACATGGTTCTTAAGATGCTTATCGCTTCTCATATGTCTATGCCTGACATGGTTTTGTAATGTCCTCGTCGATGCATCTCTATTAAACATAGATCGCAGAATCGGCTGATTCGGATCGGAATCGGCCGATTCCTGCATCGAATCGGCCATTACCGATCCGATTCTTGGCCGAAGAACCGATCTGGAAAAAAGTTCCGGCAGAATCGGTCGGGATTGGCCAGATCGGTCAGAATCGAATCGGAATCGGAATTGGATCGGCCGAATCGGTCGGGATCGGAATCGGATCGTTTTTTTTTTTTTTTGCTATTCCAGTCGGAGTCAGATCGACTAGGATCGGCCAGAATCGGTCCGGAATCGGAATCGGATTGTCTTTTTTTTTTACTTTTTTTTCTTACCGATTCTGGATCGATTTTCTTTCATTGGATCGGTCGGAATCGGTCCGATCCGATCATCCGGATCGGATCGGTACCCACCGATCCCGATCCGGATTCCGATTCTGATCCCGCAATCCTTGCTATTAAATGTTCATGGGTTTAAGACTGCTGTGCATTATGCCGTTTCACATGTTCTATACACTCATGCAGCTACATAATGCCAATGCTATGTATGGCTCATTAATACCTATGCTTCATATGACTCTACGAAGTAAGGAGAGTGGAATCAAAATTGGCCATTTGATCAACAAGTGTCGATTTGAATTGTATTTGCAGATTTGGTTGGTTCCTTGGGAGAAAAAAACAATCCATCAGCAGCCCGGATTAGTTTTTTAAAATGTAGAAGAAAAAAACACAAAATTGGCACTGAAATCGGATTCCTATTCGATACGACCCTTTGGGGCCAGAATTGACCTGAAATGAAGCCCCAGATATTCCCTGCCTGCTATGGAGCTGGTTCTGGTGACAAATAACTTCCGGATATGCCATATCAAGTCAAATGGACCCAATATGGCAGAAGTCACTGGATCCAGGTCCTATCGGGCCGATTGAGCCAATCATGCGAGGAAGATGTTTCAACGCCTTGGTGGTCAATTCCATAGGGAATCCACAGGTCGATCGGTCCCCCCTCCCTCTAAAATTGCTTGGCTCCAGTGCTCTACCAACTTAAGTTGGTAAATCCCACTTTTCCTGCTCGGTATTGCAGGGAAGGTGCAGCGGTGGCTGCCACGTCCAGTTCTGATCTTGACCGATCCCAGTTGAACTTTAGGGTCTTTGGACTCCTCCCTTAGGATCGGACTGGTCTTTGCCGTTCATGATCCTGATCATCTGACTTTACAATCTATGCTCCGGAGTCCTGACCTATTGCACTGGTGAGAGTCCAAAAGATTCTCTACAGCCGCATGCCCCCATTGTCTCTCATTTATGTATGACCGAGAGAGAAAACAAGGAGTGGTTGCAGTGGGTCCCACTCTTGAGAAAAAAGAACTTTTGGCTGGTGGGACCATTTTGGTGCTGTGAATGAAATCCATTTTAAACATATATTCAATAAAGCATCCAACAAGTTATTGGTATTGAATTTGGATATTTTAATGTCAGAAACACTCAAATCCGAACTGATTAATAGCTTTTTTTGATTATTCGTTCATTTTTTGATCTAATGGTTGTCGTTTCTGTGAAGCCCTGGTAGAGGGTGTGGTAGGTCGTCCTAAGCCCTGACACAACATTCTCCTTCTTGGCTTCTCTAGATTATCCGCAGCAGCACAAAGCTTCTCCCACGTTTTGCAAGTTCACAGCTTCTCTTGATGGATCACAAGCCTTCTCCGAGTTCATCTCTCGGCAGAGTTGAGGATGGCTAAAAACTACTTCATCAGCAAGCTGATCATGTCGGAGAACGGGGAGAATTCCCCCCAATGTTGTCTACTGAACTCGCTTTGACACACTTCTCTAAGGTTGCCTGGCCCGATGCTCAGCAGTTCGTGGCACACATCTGCTCTTTATCTCTTTCTTGATGCCACGTCGGGTCCTCTTTCCATCCTGATAGGCAATATCAGGTCTTTTCTTAAAGGCTGGAATCCGTTTTCTTATATGCAATGGTTTTTATTGGCCGATCAGATTTTTGTGTGGTAGGCAGAGGCTGCTAGCATGGGAAAGGCGAGGCACAAGAGACTGGTGAACCTGATCGAGTGCTGCGCTGAGAGAGACAAGCACCTCCTGGTCCTGATCGTTATTGTTCTATCTTCCTTAACGTAAGATTTTTTGGTCCTCTCCCCACCTTGTTTTTAGGTTTTTTTTTGAAATGTTAAAAACGAGTCCTTCTTTTAAGCATTGATGCAAATAAGTAAAACTTGACTTCCTTTGTGTTTTATGTTTTTGCAAAAAAAAATTGGAGAAGATGCAGGTTATGTAGCCTTAATAATGGATTTAGGGTTTGTTACCATTAAAGTGTGACCAATTATATGTTATTTTAAATATTGTTTAATGTACAAAAAAGGTGTCCAAATTGCTTCCGAAAAGCTGTCTCCGATTTTGATATTGAAATTGGAATGCCAATTTTGATGTCATCGAAAGTGAATTTGGAAAACTAGTTCTTTAATTCTAATCAGAATCGAAATCAGAACATACCAAATCTGCTTCCGAATTCAATTCGTTTGCCGCCCTATTTCCTTCCCATCAGCGAGAGTAGCACCATGATGAAACCTCAAAAAATCCAAAATTTAAAATTCATGGTTTTCTTTTTTGGAAAGAATTTTATTTTAGTTTTTTTTGGCTTTAAAAATTCTAAAAATAGGTGATATTTTATTAGTTAATTCATGATATGTAAAAAATATGTATTTAAGTTTTGGATTCTTTGAAATTTTTTAACATCTCCCTGTCGAACTTGTGAAGTACCGATGTTAATTACATCGAGTAAATTTTCGAATATCTTTGATTAACCCCCATAGCAATTCGTCTGTAGAAGGTATATCCATGAAAATAGGCATGGAGGAGCAACGGCCCCATGACCTCGTTTGGATGGCAAACTTGGCATTTTTTGTCCATTTGGTTTGGTTTGCGCAGAATTTTATTTGAGGATTTGATTTGTTGTTTTGGTCAAGACGTAGTGCTTTTTATTTTTGAGATTGCTGTGGATTCAATCTGAGTTGATTAAAGTCCATTTGACAATTTGATTTGGTTTGTTTTTATTAAGACTTGATGTTTTCTGATTCGAAGAGTCGTTTTGAATTTGGTTTGAGTTTGATTGGGATTTTGTTTGAGATGTGTTTTGTTTGGATTTGACTTGATTAAGACTTGATGTCTTTTATCTTTGGGGTTTTATCTTTAAGGTTTGTTCTGAATTTTGATTTCTTTTGGGTTCGGCTTGATGCATGTCCCATTTGGGATGTTTTGATTTTCTTCTATTTTGACATGTCTTTTCAATTCTGCCAAAAAAAGACGTCTTTTCAGATTTGATGTGTGTTTTTGAGAACTTTTTGAGTTTGAATTTGGGATTTGATGCATTTTCAGATTTGGATTTTTTGTTATGAGTTTTAAATTTCAGATCTGAAAACTTTAGGTTTGAGTTTATTATTATTTGAGTTTTGATGGATATTTAGATTTTTGAAAATTCCAGGTGTTTGGAGTTTTAAGCTTTAAAATCTAGCATTTCAAAATCTAGATATGAGGATTTTTTAAAATTGAGATTTTTTGTTTTAATTTTATGAATTTAGGTTTTATTGATTGAGGATTTTAATCCCTGTTTAATATTTTTTTTCAGATTTTATTTGAAATTCCGCTTTCAGATTTGACTTGTCAACTTCTATTCTTTGTTTTTGATGTTTGGGATTTTGCGTTTAGGTTTTGGGACTTTAATGTAAGATTTTAGATTTAGAAATTTGAGATTTGGAATGTATGATTGAAATTTCAGATTTGATGATGGATGGATTTTCTATACTTTTGATTACCCGATTGATGATGATTGGTGATTTAGTTCCTGTAGTTAGGTTTGCATCGTTTCAAGTCCGTAGGGCTATTGGAACTCCCTTCGTACCACAATTAACATTGAACATGGAAGTTCTTCCTTGTTTGTATAGAATGAAATACATATTAGGGAAGGCATAGAAGCCATGGCTTCCTAAGAATTAATTTGATGGAATCTCATGGGCCTTTGATAGGCATTATAGTATTCATCCAATGACATTAACAGTTAGGTACAGGTATGTTGGCATGAAAATTATGATTGGCCTTTCCCTAGACTTTGGGTGTTAGAACATATGATGATCGATGTCATGCATGATGCATGGTTTACATATGATATGTGGGAAGGCATGAATGAGCCACAGCTCTCGATTGATAAGATTCCCTTAACCCTTGGTGGGTACAGGATATCCTTTCCCATAATCCGCACTAATTTAAAGGTCCGTCGACTATGATGACATACGTGATCTCACTTTAAATTAATGGAATTTATCTTATTTAATATAACTAATTTAATACTCCCTACTTTGGGGAGAAGGATCACTGTAGAAGGGGGGGCGTGTTCACCAACTCCTCCAGGTTCAGTACACTCTAGGGCATATCCTTGTGTTCATCCCAAAATATGAGGGGCATAACATAATAGGCTTAGCCTCCTTTATTTAATTTCAATACGATTAGGATTTTTTTTTGTTGAGGGCCTTGATGGCCACTTGTCATCATCAAGCTTTGATGGCCTGTTTGGTCCTTACCGAGCCCAAATGGACAGCTTGATCTTTATTGTCATCAGGCCCAATGGGCTGTTGCCATCCGTTTTGAGCCTCATAAGCTGCTGTTGGTCTTGTCCATTGATTGGGCTGACCCGGGCTTGTGCATGCTTGCTGCTGCTGATTAGTTCTGGCTTCCGCATCATTCTGGACCAAGGATTCCAGGATCGGAATCAGTCCCTACCGATCTGATTCGAATCGAATTGGATCGGCCGGTTCCTGGAAGGAAAATCGATTCTGGCCGATTCTGGAATTGTTTTTTTAAAAAAATCATAAAAAATATAAAGAAATACGAAATGACCTAGAAAAAAATTGAAAAAAAGAAATGTAACATTTAGCATGCATCTACATGTCATTGTTCACGGAATCAGCCGAATTGGATCGGAATCGGTCGATTCCGAAATCATGTTGGGAGACTTTGTCTTGTTTCTTAGATAAGAAGAAGATGTAACATGATAACAATAAAATGTTAATGATTGTAACATTATAATAAGACAATATGTTAATAAATATGAAAAGATGTTAATAACACGATAAGATGCAAAAAGTATAATAAGATATAATGTGATCACATGAAAACATGATAGTAAAAATATACATTTCATGACATGTTCACCAATATCTATGATATTGGCTTTCATCCTCTTCTTGCTGCTCTTGTCATGACTTAGTTGTCCCTAGTCTTCTTGTCAATGTTGGTGCATATCCATATGAAAACAATGAATCTGCCATCTCACTCAAATCGTAGGCATCAGACTGTGGCACGTAGGTAGGCTCAGGCGGAGAAAACCATAGCCATTGGAGATCATTAAATTATAGATATTATGGCTCCATATAATGATACTGCGGTGGTTGCTCCTCCAAAGTGAAATATAGCTTTGGCCATTGTGAACTAGGTGAGTCTAAAGGTGCTGCACTTGCATTTAGTCCATGCACCTCTTCTTCTCTTGTTGGCTGCATAGCTGGTATGCACTCTTCGTTATCATCAACTGAAGAGTGAGAAAGAGTTTGTGTGCTATCATCTGAGCTCACAGGATGTTGCCTAATGTCCAACTTCTTTATCTTAACTTCTTCTGCTACGTCTGATGTCCCACAACCCAAAGATTTTTTCAACAGTGAAAATTGTTTCATTTTTCGTGATGTCACTTTTATTTTAGTCCTCCCTGTCCTTGGACTGTGAATGGGCTGGTTAGCTGGAGCTAAAGTTGGAGGTGGCTACTGTACAGCTACTGGGGCAGAAGATGGGCCTGTCTGAGCTTGAGGAATAGGTGAAACATCTTTAGCCTCTATACCATCCAATTCTCTTGTCCATGCACGGTCATTAGGATCAAACTCATCTGAATGATCTCTAGTTGTGCTCTCCTCTATCTAAAAGCAAGTGAATGCTCCTCCTAAAATATCCGGTCTATGTCAACCTACTCAGGCGGTGGTGTCTGTGCTCTTTGTCTTTACACATATGGACTTCATACAAACCGTGCACGTCTCTCCTCTGAGATCTTTTGTCGGTCTTTTATGTTCTTAATGTGCAGCTTCACGTTGTAATGGCAGAAGACAAGTTTCTCCAGTCTATCAGAGGTTAACCTATTTCTCCTCTTTGTGTGTATCTAGTTGAATGTACTCCAGTTTCTCTCACAATGAGAGGAACTAGTGCTCTGACTCAATATCCTAGTAGCCACTGCAGCTAGAGGATTTTTTCCAGTTCTAGTGTTGAGCTGCACCCACCACTCAGTTGCAAAAAAAGACAAACAATCAGCCTTTTATAGGCAATTAATATAGTTATAAGTTATACAAGATGAATAAAAACATGTTCTTAAAACGTAAATAAATATACCAAGAGAGATTTTGTTACAAGAATATCTCAGATCAACATCTGAGTATACCATAACTCTCATCTTATAGTTCTGCATCTGAAAATTGATAGATACAAAATTATTAGTTGCTTTGAAATATATACTAACTACACATGATTAATGCAACGTTTTCTTAATTCTAACTCAACTTGTATTCTATCCTGTTGAGATCGGCATAACCGCTGAATAATTGAAAGTGTATTTCGCAACACTTTATTATTGTTGGACACATGTCCTCCATATTGGATGCGGGGTTCAAAAAATATCTTATAGTCATTTAAGCATATTACTTTAGGAACAAGCTAAATGTTGACTAAGTACAAAGTAAATAAGCACAATAACAAAGATATTCATTAACTAACCTGTAGCGTGCACATTATGATGTGATGTCGTATCCCATCGGTCATCAATAATCTTTCATCATTTCTTATATCTTTTGGGATTCTTCTCTCTTATTTTCAACTTTGCACTGTCCATTGTATCATATAAGGTGCCCATCTGGTTCCTGTCATCTGAGTCTTCTAACATCAAGACAACTACCAATGGCTCAATGATTGCTAAGTAGTAGATAATTCTCTTCCAAAATCTCTAGTCCATGATTTATTTTTCAGCCTTGATAAGAATCTCCAACTGGTCCTTATTATGCAGTTGGTCCACCATATACTGATAGTACTCTTCAAATTGGGTGAACTTGACCGATGCATACCTGTGTTGATGCAAATTCTTCAGTGCATTAAAATTTGTGGTAAACCTAGTAGGGCATGTCTTGATAAGATCATGCCCTCCAGTGTGCTCCCTCATGATGTGTAATAAACGGGAATGTGAATAAATTAAAGTAGTGATAGTATACGCTTGCCTGACAAGTGTGGAGACTGCCTCCTCCCTGTCTATATCCTCTAACATGAGGTTAATAGAGTGCACCGCACAAGGTACCTAGAAGAGATGTTGCCTCTTCTCCATCAACTCCTTTTCTTCCACCTTGTAGTAGGGTTCATTGTCAGTCAAAAATTAACCACATTGTCCTTCCCAATTTTCTCCACTATGGCATTCATTAGTGAAAAAATATAGTCGATGTTCTTGATCTGACCCAACGCATCAACCGACTTCAAAAATATCGTGTCCTCTGAACAATATATTAAGAAGTGAATCATGCTTCTCTTGGTGATGCCTATCCACCCATCACACATAACTGTGCAATCCTTCTCCTTTCATACTAATTTGAAATCTTTTATTCACTATCTCAACTCTTGCACCTCCTTATCTAGCCCACCAACATATATATGCATGTTGGTTGGGACTTGCATTTCCGGTCCAGTCTCAATAACATCAATCATCATCTGGAATTAAGGGCTGGTGGTTGTATGTGTTGGGATACCTATCAGCCATAAATAATGTGAAGTAAATAAAACATATATACATCACAATTTAAGACTTATACTTGCATGTAAAAGCACTTTACAATGTGTCTCACTGTTCTCTTTACAATTGTTTTTGTTGTTTTCACCCATTTTATAGCTTGTTTGATGTTCATCTTGGAGGCACTCTGTTTCCTAAAAGGAAGCTCATCCGTTAATGTAAATCACGTACTATTAGACCAACGAAGTGGCTCCTATCTTCATCCCTCAGTGTGGTGGGTAGGTCGAGCCGATGTTAATTGGCCAAGGGTTAGCTCTAGACCTTGTTGCTCCCCTCCTCATCTCTTCCTCCATTGTTGTTACACGTTTGCTTGCATACCTAGCTCTCTTGAGCTCAGAGTCTATAGATGAGTTCTCCCTCTCCGGCTCCAGTTCGACTTTTGCCTTGCCCTTGCCTTTCACTTTGTGGGTTGGCATCTCTCCCTATATTCTCTCAAGGAGCTCATCATACAATTCTTCTCTTTGTTCAATCCTAATCTTGCATTGAGATGTTCTTCTTGTAAAGTAGTCTTTTATCTCTTCGCTCATCTTTCTAGGCACCTTATCACATTTCTTGACATTGCCTCATACTTCGGTAATGTACTGTTTCAACCGAAATACACCATCGTTCATTTCCTTTCTACACCACTTGTATTTAACCCTCTGTTTGGACACATCTAGCACGTGTCCGTGATCCCAACCGACATCGGATGGACGTGTCATCACTACATCATCGTCGTGATCGTCACTACATATGTAAACAATTTATCATGGCTGTTAAACATGCGCAAAATTAGTTTAGGAGCTATTCGGGAAGAGAACAACCCATTAGACGGGGTTTTCGGTATGTTAAAACTATTTCGGAGTTGTCGAAAACTTGTAAAAATGAACGTATAGGCATTCTGACGTTGAAATGCTTTGAATAAGATGTTAACTTTGAAGAAACGGCCTGATCGAAACAATTCGGGAAGAGAAGGGTTACAGAGTCGCCGGAAACGTGGAGATATCTGCGTATGGGGATTCCGGCAAATAAATCTTACCAAGAAGATTCAAAGGATGAATGAACGGCTTGAACGGAGTTGGAATGGAAGGTTGGATTGTTGGAATCGACCTCTGTATCGCCGGAATTAGCTTGGAATTGTCGGAATAGGGCCTAGAATTGACCGATTCTTCCTAGAATCGATGGGATCACCGCTGTAGCCGCCGATCTCCATCGATTTCTCCCTAGATGCCCACGATTCTTCCTAGAATCACTGGAGGGCTTCAGCATCTGCAAGTTTTGGCTGTGAAGGGGGCTGATTCCGGCCCTTAATGGCCAGAATCGGATCAATACCGGGTCCGAATCGGGTCCGTTATCAATCTGTTACAGAATCGGTCAGATCGACCAATTCTAAGAAGAATCGGTGGGAATCGGATCGAACCGACCGATTCCATTGATTCGGGCCGATTTTGCTGGAATTCCCTGAGGAATCGGTCCTTCGTCCAAGAATTGGATCATAATCTACCAATCCGATTCCGCCGATTCTGTAATCAATGTTCTGGACTGTTGAGGGCTGGACTGTTTTTGCATCTTTGAAGATCTGGGCAGATTCTGGACTGCTCCTACATCTTTGAGCATCATGGCAGATTCCAGAGGGTTTTTTGAATTGATTTCAGAGGTGCTTCACACTTATATGTGGGTCCGTTTTGGGCATATATAGGCTGATATATGGGACTGTTTTAAGGGGTATCTTGAAGTCCGAACAGGGGGATTTCCGATCAGGTTCAGGGGTCTGTACAAGTTGATTTTAGGACCTGTTTTGGAGGTCTTTCTGCAGGTCCGAACAGGGGGTTGTTCAGGCTATATTTGGGGCTGTGAAAGGGGGATTTGGTGACCTATATAAGGTTATGACAGCATCTGTTTGGGGGCTGTTTATGGGCCAGCTATAGGCATGTCAGAGGCCATTATAGTGGGCTGGGTATAGACATGTCAGAGGCCATGGAAATAGGTTAGTTATAGGCATGTCGTAGGCCATGAAAATGGTTTGGGTTATAGTCATGTCCGAGGCCATGGATGATATAATGTAGACATGTCAGAGGGCATGGAGATAAGGAAAGTATAGGCATGCCGGAGGCCAAGGGTGGTGTAAGAAGAAGAGGATTTAAGGGGGCTACAATAAAAGAGATAGGGCTGCGCCCCTTCCATCTTACCCTCTTTCTACCTTTCTTTCTTTCATTCTTCTTCTCATGGTGTGCTGCAACATAGGCATGGAGAAAGGGGACTTCGGCCCCTCTTCTTCGTCTTAGAAGCAGCAGTAGCATCATCAACGTCAACATCAGTAGCACCATGGACAGGAGGTGGCTTCGGCAACAGTAGCACAGCATAGCAGCAGCAACATCAGCATTGGCAGCAGCAGATACAGCAGTAGGAGTCATTTGCTCCACCTTCCTTGTGCACCGAACAGACCGGGCCAGGAGGAAGAGGCAGCAGCAGCTGGGGTATCTGCTGAGCATCCCCGGTGCACAGCAGTATGGAGAGGGACGCAGCCCTCTTGGACCTGTTCTTGTGCAAGTTTCTCTGAACCCCTCAACAGATGGCCGCAGCTGCTGTTTTATAGATAGAAAGGGGAGATGATGGGGTGGAGATCTGAACAGGTGGTCCAAGTGACCTTTTGAGTCCCCATAGGTCTATTGCAGTCCCAATGCACCATTTTTCGTTCTCCAAGGGCTGCTGGCTTTTAAAGGGGATTGATGACCCCCGTGCTATTACATGCAAGACTGTTGGCTTCCCAATTGAGTGGAAAGATGCCATGGCAGATATGGGGATGAGGTGGGAAGGCTGTGGCCCTCTTAAGTGGGAGGAGATCCATCAGAATCAGCTGCTGGTGTGGCAAGTGGTTGGGAAGGTTCCAGAAAGGGTGCCGATGTAGCAGGATGAGCTAAATTTTAAGCCAATAAATTGCTGCGCAAATGGACTAGTGGGATGCCATCCTTTAACAATTGATGGGCCCATCTTAACATTGAAATACAGACCATTAGGTGGAGTATATGTGAGTTGCACAATTAATATAAGTGGGTAGTATCTCAGCTGATTAGGACCAAAGTGAGCCTATTTTAAAATTAAAATTTAGCACATTAGTGGTATGTTATGTGAGTTGCACACTTAGCTTAAAAATGTCAGTCATTTCTTCATTGATCAGCATTGGAGTGGACTTCTATTATTGCAAAATTTAGGTGCCAACACCCCTTCCCCAACTTCTTTATTTTCTCGTGAATGGCGGGACCCCCACCAAGAGGAAAATGTTCAATTTCCCATGAGTTACACAAACATTTTGTTCTTTAAGAGATGGTAGAGATCTGACCTGACCAGCTATCACTCTTTTAGCTCTATAAATACCCCGGCCCACGCAAGAGAGCCAAGAAGAGAGAGAGAGAGAGAGAGAGAGAGAGAGAGAGAGAGAGAGAGAGAGAGAGAGAGAGATTGTGGCATGGTGCAAAATGCAAGAAGAAAAGGCACCGCACAACTGGGCAAAGCAAGTCCAAGGAGGAAGAAAAAAGTGTCTCAAGACTGGAGAAAGACGGCCAAGAGCCCAAGGCCTTGAAGGCAAGACTTAGCCTTAAACATGTCATATAAGATCCATGATAGGATATTAAACTAAGGGTGTTTACCCCTTAGTTTATAAAACAGTATCCTGCCATACCAATGAAGCTAAGTGGGAATTAATATGTTAGGGTGTATGACCCTGCATAATATCCCTATTTATGTTCCATTAATATCTTATGAGGCTTAGAATGGGGATTAAAAGGGGAAATGACTCTTAATATCTCAAAATATGCTTACCATGTGATTTTGAATTTTGATCATTTATACGGGTATTATGGCTTCTCATGCATCTTTATTTTTATGTACTTAGATGTAATTTTCCGTTAAATATGAAATAAAATAGAAAATTTCTTTTATAATTATGTTCATTATTATGTTGTCACAATTTTTTGTATCACAACCTTTTTAATAAAGTCAATATAAGTAATATAAATCGCTTAAAATGAACCCAAGTCAAATTATGATAAATAAATGTTAATGACTTAAAAATGAAATTTAGTCAAAGTTCCAAACTAAATAAATACATTTAAAGAAGCTAAAATTAAATAAGAACTTAATTGTTAACAAAATTTAGAAATAGTAAATCAAGTAACATAATTAAACAATTTATAAAAAATACAATAAATGATTACATAACTTAATTTATAAAAAATTAAACATATTTTAATGATCAAATCAATCAAATGATGATAAATAATAAAATAATAATTAATACATATTTAAAAATACAGAACGACACAATACAACATGACAAAGAAAATGTAATAATTAAACAAAAAAGTAAAACAATAATTTATAAATTAGAAACAAACAATACCAAATTGATCTAAAGAAGTCAATCAAAACGAAGGATATAATTGTCAAATTTAAAGAGTCTAGTACTGGTCTTAGGAATCTTGTTGGCAGTCAGGAAGCAAGTGCGTGTAAACATACCCCCAGCCTGGGCATTCCCGCTCCTGGTAGCAGGATCGGCCACCCCGGCTTGTCCCAAACAGGCGGGAGCATGAAGCAGCGTTAAGGGGGGCAGATTTGAGGCTGCTGCACTCCACGCTGGAGCAAGAAAGGGTGCACTAACTGTTGGAGGCAGCAGAATTTAAGGCAGGAGCTAATCCATGATCTAGCTTTCGATCTCTGGCCGATATGAGGGGAGTCAAAAGAACTAGATAAAGGCTGACAAGGCCATCTCATGCCCAACTATGATGAGTTGTTGATGATGTCCCAAGGGTACCCCTCCGAGTTGTCCTCACTGGCAAGGAAGCGCGACAGTAGGTTGTGGTGAAGGGACGCTAGGGATGAGCTTTCCTGTTCCTGCTTTGAATCATAGGGAGAGAAGAGTGAGCGGGAAAGGCGGCAGCAGCAAGAGAAGCATCAAGCTTTTATGAGCTATTGGGCAAAGCCCTGATCTCCAGCGGCAGCGCCGAATCCACTGGTTTACAGTTACACATCTAGTTTTTCCTTAAACCAAAAAGTGCTAAAATTTTGGGTTAGCAGATGAATCGAAATTCTGTTAACATAGTAGATCTTGGTCAGGTTTGGATCTTGCAGAATCTGTTGACAGTTCTACCTATCTAGGCCTCCAAAAGGTACCCGCTTGGGCCACCTAAGTGCACCTAAGTGAACTAGTCCATAGTCAAACCAGTTTAGCTTTGTATGAAAGATCCTGATGGTCAATACCTTGTGGACCAAGGCCTTCACACCCTGCTTGATCATGCCCTAGCATCTGCCACCAATTCCACATACATACACTCATATACAAGGAAACGGGTTGTGGGTCAAGGCTGGCTGGTTGGGTTGGCCCGGCCAAAACCAATCTGGTCGGACCGGGTTGCGACCTGGATTCGACTGGTTTTTTTTTAATATTAAAAAATGTAAAAATTCTGGAAAATGCAAAAAATTTTGGAAATTGCAAAAATCTAGAAAAGTTTAAAATATGGTAGAGAAATATTTTATTTATTTCTATTCAAATCTTACATACTGATTTCTTCTAAACAATGAAGATATTCTACCTAAATCACTTAGGAACAATATATTTGGTTGTAAGTGTATAAATGAGCATATCACTTATGACTCTTATTTACGATCACTTTAGAATAAGATCTTTAAGATCCACCATAACTACCAAAAGTGGAATGCATAGAAGTGCCTGATGAGGATCTATAATTAGGTTGAGTCATCTCTCATCTCATAACCCTTTTGGTGATAACTAGGAAACTAACAATCTTGCAATGTCCTAATCCCCCCTTATGACAATGTATAGTGTTCATGTCCTCCTCGTTACGTGTGTATATGCACCATGATCTTCATCTTGAGTGACATGTAATGTTCTCTTATAAATTGTATCGGTTGAGGTTGTGATTTTGCTTCAGTTTTATATACGCTTGGGATGATTGCCCATTTGCCGTCGAACCCTCCATTGTTACTCTTTGACATCAAATCATTCGACATCTAGTATTGAATTCTGATACTCTACTCAGGTTTCTTCTCGCACCTCGTCAACTATTTCTTGATCTGCAAGATTTGAATGATCAATTACATCATGTTTATCTTTACCTTTAGATTTCTTATATTGACGAGAAGATTGTCCGATTGTCCCTTTGCCACAAAAAGAGAAATTTGGAATTCCTCAACTAGAGGTACGACATTTAGTTCTCCTTAAGTCTATTGTTGATCTTCTTGGGTAAACTAAAGTTCACTTAATCTTTCTTTATCATTCACCCAAGCTTGCAACGCATTTTACTCGTTGAAGATCTCGTCTAAATCGGTGTAATCATCTTGTATAGTGAGTGTCTCACTTCGCCATCACATCATTTCTTTCCACCTCTATTCTTCATTCTAGTTATCTTATCCTCTTCAAATTCTTCGGTTTTAACCTTACGTTATAATGACAGTATACCCATTACTTCAGTCTTCTTAACATCAGCTTATTTTTCTGCTTTGTAAGTAGGTGTAAACAAACCAATACACTCAACAAGAAGCTCAAAACTTGGCTCGATAAAAATTTAACTCAGCTTGTTTATTATGTTAAATGAACAAACTTGAACAAAAGATAAAGCTCAACTCATTAAACGAGCTAAGCTTGAACAGACTCCTACTCAACTCAATAAACTAACGAGCAACTTGATTAAATATTTAATATAACATTTATTTAAAAAATAATAAATTATGAGTAATAATAGTTATATATTGTAATTTAAATATAAGAAATAAGTCAAATTTTGAGTTTAAATTTAGATCAAGTTTCATAAATAAGCTAAATTTTGAGTTTCACAAAAGACTTTTGATTGATTTGAGTTGTTTAAACGAGTTTGTATCGAGTTTTAACTTGAATGTGGGCTGAACTTGAATCGAGTTGCTATTCATGCTCGAGCTCGAACTCGCTTGATTAATTTATGAACCAAGTTTGAACAAGAGTTCAACGTACTTTTAAAAACTCGAGCTCGAACTCGGACTCATGTAAAATAAATGAACCGAGTTTGGACAACATACTACTCGGCTCAACTCGACTTGTTTGCATCTCTATTTGTAAGTATTATGTTAAATATTGACCAATTCCTTTCACATTTTGAAGCTGATGTGGTTTGGGTTAGGACTCTTATTGTAGCATCTGCTAAGTCCACAGATCTTAGTGTCTTGCCATAGTTTATCCACTAGTTACGTACATGACATTAATAAATATTAGAAGATAATTATAAGAAATTAATTATTTGAATTGCAAATAATATATCGAATGGTACATACCAGGACTTGGAGCATTACTATTCGTTATGCTATTGATCTCTCGAAATAGAATGTCATCATTGTATAGTCATGCGTATTGTTACATGCTATAAGTGATCGATCGTTATTTCCGAGCATTACAACTTATTTCGTATTGTCTAGAAACTCATTAATTGGCTTAAACGATGAACTATAACAATATCTAGAATTAAAAAAATGAGTTGGCAATATATCCATGTTAGTAGAGAGCATAACAATATATAGACGTGTCAATTGATTTAATGACAAAAAAGTACCACCACATGTATTGGATGATAAAACGTTCACTCCCATCAGCGATAGATAATATTCCACAATTTGTTGAAGTTCGACACTATCTTTGTGATTTCATTCTTCACCCGCTCAAGTGCATCATATAGATAGTCCATGTCGGTCTTTCTATCCCCATCTATTATTTTAAGAACTTTAGCTAACGGTAACACTACATGAAGCGTCTTTTTTTCCACTTGTCAGAAATCTCCACTTTCTAAGGTATCATCAACCTTTCTTCCTTTCATATTTTTCGAAGGAGTAACACCAACAATCCAACTTGAGCATCCTAGTAAAAGTATCATTTGTGTAAAAACACGCCTATGTTGCATTAAACTTTTCAAGAAAATATAATAAGAGGCAAACCTAGTTGTACTTGGGTGTAACAACTATCGATCCTTTGTATGCTCTCTTAATAGGTTAAGGATAAAGTTATAATTATAGATAAAAGATGATACATATTAGGCTGCCTTAACTACCCCATTAATTTGAGGATCCTTGCATATATTTTTTAGTATCAAATCTAGTAAATGGGCGGAACTTGATGTTCAGTATAAATGTAATCTCTTGACTATCAGTATTGCTTCATCTATTTTATAAGTAGTTGCGTTGTCTATTGTTTGACAACTTAATCCTCTCATATCTGTTCGATGACATGGTCAATTAATTCAAACAAATAGTTCACATCCTTTAACTGTTTAGATGAGTCCACAGACTTTCACAAGACGATCCCGGCTTGACAATATATCAAGAAGTTGATCATTATCTTTCTAGTCTATTATGAAGAATGTCATGCATAATTTTAAAATTTGAAATTTAAAAAGATAAATAGGTAATAAATTTAAAAATTAAAAGTTACGAGCATGTCTAGCCGTATGTCATCAATATGCTCTCTTTTTTGTCAAATATGTTCAAATGAATTGACGTATTTTTTAATATCTTCCACTTCCATGAAAAAAATAAATATTGTATATTTCTTTTGGAATCGATACACGCACTCCCTTACCAACGTCGGCCATAGGTTGATCATGCATTTGGAATACGACCTATTTGCATTGTTCGCCAATATACTAATATTAAACAACATGATATTGCTCGCTTGATTTTCTTCTTTGATATTAGCAAATTCTTCATTATCATGGTGATGGTGGTTTATCTTTGTCATGAACGTGTGATGATAGGATTCACGGGATTTACTTATGGGTCGTCATCTCTTGTAAGATCGTGAATCCATTCTTCTTCCTCATTGTTCGATTCTCGTTCACTTCCATGTCCACTTCCATTTCTAGAACCTTAACTCATGAATCGGTCGGTATGCGGATACTTGTTTTCGTCTGCAAATGACTTGCAACTTATCTTCATCACACATATCATGTCATTTTTTAATAATAATAATTAATATTAATGCTATAGAGATATTGGTATCACTTACTAAGCATTAATGATGTACTATCGTCAAAACTTTTGTCTCAAGGAGTCGTCAAGAACTTCTATCTGGTCTCGTATATATGAAATTCATTACTTGAACATTGTGAAAATTTCTCACAAACAGTCTCGTTATGCCATTTTGAAGCTTCCTTTGCACGTTCGATTGTTTGCAAATGTCTACAGAATTAGACTCTTACCTCGGGTGAAGTCTTTAGCCACAGAAACCGTTGCTTTTCATCCCAATGAAATGATACTTCAATCAGACAATCTTCTTGTACATTATTTTCTTACAATACTTGTATTGAACTTTTCTTTGTACTATGGATATCAAACTGCAATGTAGTCAAACCAGACCATATTGGGTCTTGCCGAAAATTTGAGTGTCACAACTTGAAGGCATAGTGAATAAAGTTTTAAAAAATAAAGATAAAAATGGGTAAGTAACACAACTAAACAAAAATTGATCTCTAGGAAACTGTGACAAATAGATATTTGTGCAATCTTGAAGTGTTTTAGTGAGAGGAATAGCACTATTTGAGTACTTGAGAGAGAGAGAGAGAGAGAGTTTTAGAGTGAGAAAGAAGTTAGGAGAGTGAGGGAGGTGTGAGGGGAAGGGGAGGCCTCCTGGGGATGTTTAAAACACCCCCAGTGCTGACTAGTGGTTGATGACCCGACGTACCATGCTTTCATATTTTATTAGGGGTGTAAATGGAATTCGATTCGATTCCGATAAAAATTAACGGGTTTGGAACTTGTTTTTGTATCCTATAAGCTATTGGAATCGAAATCGGATATTTAGGTAGTTTATCGGAATTGGAATCGGAATCAGTTGATTCCGTTTCCGTTAATCAGATTTCGATAAAAAATAAATATTTATAAATAAAATTAAATAAAATGAAGTTAAATAAATTATAAAATATAATATATAAATTGATAAAATGATAAAAATAAAGTTTTAAGAAGATTATATCAAATTTTCATGGAATGCCGGGTCGCGACCCGGGTCGCGACCCGGCCCCGACCCGGTCGGGTTTAGGCCCGACCGGCTCGGTCGCGACCCGGTCGGGGCGACTCCCCCGGCCGGGTCGCGGAGTCGTGGCCGGGTCGCGCGACCCGGCAACGGCGGTCGTGTGACCGTTGCCGGGACCGTGCACGGTCTCAAGACCGTTGCCGGCTCGGGGGCGCAGCCCCCCGTTCGACCCCTGGGGGCTATTTAAAGCCCCAAAGGGCTCTCCTTACTCCCACCCCCCTCTCACTCTCAACCTCTCGTTTGTGCTCTCGTTTCCAAATTTTTTCTCATTTACTTAATTATTTCATCAAGCATTTCATTAGTTCATTTAGTATATTTATTTAATATTAGTTCCATTGATTAGTGGGTTAAGTAGTTTATTCTTTTTAATACTTATTTGCTTACTTGCATAGTTAGTTAGCTAGAAGATTAGTTAGATATTTAGTTTAGTAGTTACTTAACACATCATTAATAGTAAGGAATATTAATTACTTACTTAATCCTATAGATAGTTAATCATTCAATTTATATAAATAAATATATACTTACATTAACAGTCACTAATTAAGGTTATTAGCTATTTAAATAATTACTTACTTACTTAAGTAATTATTTACTTAAAAAATGTCTTCTCCAAGCCAAACAACCCAAACTACCGGCGCGACCCGGAGTGATCCGGCTTGGTTGCATTGCGATTTGATCTCAGTAGGCGGAGAGAAAAGTGCAATGTAAATATTGCGACAAAGTAATATTCGGTGGTATTTATCGTTTAAAATTTCATCTTGCGAGCGTGAAGGGAAATGTTCTTCCTTGCACACGGACTCCGCCGGAGGTCGAGCTCAATTTCGTAGGCACCTACAAGCGATAGAGCAAACGAAGGGAACTAAAGAAAAAGACATAAAGAGACCGTCCGAGAAGAATTGCAACAATAGGGAGACGATCCGTACACATTTACGAACCGGACAAGAGAGGCCGGATATTTTTGGAGACGAAGAGTACGAAGGTATGGGAGGTGTTACTCATAAACGTTGTTCATTATTCTATTTTAAAGGATAATTAAGCGAATTTCGATACTTAAATGTTTTTTAAAAAGATGAACTCTCACGAGGGATGGAAGCAGTCGAAGATCATTCGCCGAGGAAGAGTTCTATGGACATACCGGCCGAATGATGGGTCAAGTGGTCCGGAAGTGGGAGTGGTCGAGGTAGCGGAAGAGGATCCAACAACCAACCGCAAGATCGGGTTCGCGTGATCTCGCACAAGACGACGACCGGCGGTAGGTCCCGTGGATCCCGTAATCACTGCACCACGACAACGTCAAACAACAATCACGACGGCGATGAAGAACCTCAAATTATGTAAGGATAGGATTGGCGGGCAACGTCGAGGTGGTTCTTTCACCACGCATTCCGCAAATGCCGCGAAGGGACCATACTACGAGAACGATCGACACGATCGCGTACGTCGGGAGGGGAGTGCACAGTCCAAACCCAAAGGAGATATACAATGTATATCTTCCTATGGAGGTGCAAGAAACAAAGAAGTACGTGCGGTCATTTGAACGCATCCTGAGGAACGAGGTTGCATGTTAATGACCGACGGATGGACCGTAATTAAATTTTCTTTTACTCATTCATATTATATGTATTAACATTCTTTTTCGTATAACTTAGTTAACATCTTATACTTAACGGTATTACTAGGAATACTATGATCAATTTCCTAAAGTGTACGGTCCAAGCGGCACGGTCCTTTGGAAGTCGGTCGACGCATCGGACGTAAAGAATGCAGTATCTTTACCAATTGATAGATGGAGTGATAGAAGAAATAGGAGAGAGCCGGGTAGTTCAAGTAGTCGCTGACAATGCGGCGGCATACAAAGCGGCCGGTCGGATGCTTATGGTCAAAAGACCAAAGTTGTATTGGACTCCCCGTGCCGCCCCCCCTTTAGCTTTGGAGATGGAGGATATATGCAAGGATCCTCAAATAGACAGGGTAGTTAAGCTAGCCCAGTTTATTTCTTCATTTATTTATAACCACAACTTTGTCCTTGCACTTATGAGGGAACACACCAAGGGCGAGAGTTGTTACGGCCCGGTGCAACCCGGTTCGCCTCCCACTATATTTCCTTAGAAAGTTTATTGAGTCAAAGGAGAGCTCTAACTCAAATGGTCATTTCACCGGGTTGGGGTAGTTGGATGGCTAGATGTAACCCATCGGATAAGAGAAATGGGAGAAAAGTAGAAGAGACAATAGAGAGTGGAGATTTTTGGAAAGTTGTGAAGAAGACGTTAGACATCGTCCAACCCATAGTGAAGGTACTAAGGATAGTTGACGGAGATAGAAAAGGTACATGGGGTATTTATTCGATGCGGTTGAGAGAGCGAAGGAAGAAATCTCCAAGACCGTGTCCGACTTCGCCAAGTGGTGGGATATTATAGATCGTCGGCGGGAGCGTACATTACATCAACCCATACATACGCGAGGTATATTTTCTTAAACATTTACTAATCTTTTTATTAATCAAAGTTGTGTATAACTTGTTTACTAATACTATTTGTTTCGTAGGTTACTTTTTCAACCCAAGATACTGCTATAGTCCACATTTCAAGGCGACGAACGAGCTATTAGATGACGTGAAGAGCGTCATCCGACGGTTGCTTGGTGACGACGACCGGGCTATTATCGCTCGCAACAAGATGTATGATTACGAATGCGGAGTTTTCACTTTGGAACGAGCGTAGTTGAACGAGCCGTGATGATACTAAGTCCGGGTACGTAGAAATGTTTTTCATCACTTAATTAATCAAAGCTTAATTAGATAATAATGTATGACATTCAATTTATGCGGTGATTGGTGGATGGACCATGGTAAAGTACCGAGTACGAGGACTTGGCGGACGTAGCCATCGTGTCCTAAGTCAAACCACATCCGCTTCGGCCGCGAGCGAAATTGGTCTACATTCGGCTTGATTCACACAAAGCGAGAGAAATAGGTTGACATCAAGGAGGCTTGAAGACCTCGTGTATTGTCACTACAAATACGAGGTTAAAGTTGAGGAATTTGGATAGAATGAAGCGAACCGAGATGGAACAAAAGAGTTGGATAGCACACGCAGCGGGACGTTCGGTCGACGAGCCGCCAATTGAAGAGGAGGATATCGATTTGGATCAAATATTCTACGAGAAGAATTCCTTAGAAGCTTGGGTAAACGACCGAGAAGGGTTGGGAGAACCGGAGTTCAACCCCCAAGACCGACAATGGGCCGAAGGAGTGCTCGACGATGTCCCTTTAGCCGAAGAATTCCAAATCCCTCCCTCACTAGCAAAGCGCCAGAGGACCGGAGAAGGAACTAGCCAAGGTACGCAAAGTAGGCAAAAAGGTAAACAAGTTATGACTGATCCTTTTGATATTGCAGATGCTGATACGGTCGAAGACGATCGAGAAGATACGCCGGAGCCGAACATCCGAGTGCGGTACCCGTACGTCCGAGGATTCGTCGTCAAAGAGTAGCGACGATGATGGTGCTCGATACGGGGGCACGGACACTTTACAAGTACAAGGACCTCGGATCCTCCCATATCTCCTACCACGTCGCTACGTTTTACCGGCGAGGAGCAATATACTCACGCGACCCAAAATACCGATCATGGAAGAAGCCGGACACAAGGTAGAGGAGGTCATCGTAGCCGTGGAGTTGGAGCAGAATACAACGATGCCTCCGACTATGTGAATGATTCATGCCAAGGCTCTTGGTTCCCTACATACGATCAAGAGTACTGTGGAATGAATTATGTGCCGTCATCGGATACTTCGATCCAATCGACCTATAGTTATGGTGACTCGTTTGGATCAAGTCTTAGGATAGTTTCGAGGGACGTACGAATATGATCGTCGTGTGTACATGTATCGTTTTGTACTCAACCCAAATGACACGGGGAGAGTACATCAACTACCTACAAAGTGTACAACACATCATGTTGGAATAAAATTGATGCATTATTTATTTAAATCATGTCATTTAATTTATCCAATTTTTCTGTATTTTTTCAGATTTTTTTTCGCATTTTTCTTATTTTTTGAATTTTTCAAAAAAAAAATTAATTAAAAATTAGGGTCGCGACCGGGTTGGCCTGGGGGTCCCGCGACCCGGTTGCAACCCCCGACCCTACCCTCCTTGCAAATTTTAATAATTATATGTAAATTATTGGCTCACTTATGAATAAAAATTAATATTTAATATGTATTTCGGATTTTATCGGATTCGGTTCCAATTTCGATAACGGAATCGGAATCAGATCGAAATCGGAACATAGTGATTCCGAAATTATCCGAATCGAAATCAGAATCCCTTAACCCTTATCGGACTCGGAATCGGATTCTGGTGAATCTGCTACCGAATCCGACCCGTTTACAGTCCT
Source organism: Cryptocoryne crispatula var. balansae (assembly GCA_036172225.1). Lineage (NCBI taxonomy): Eukaryota > Viridiplantae > Streptophyta > Magnoliopsida > Alismatales > Araceae > Cryptocoryne > Cryptocoryne crispatula. The sequence goes on along the minus strand of CM069930.1, from coordinate 6,620,606 downwards.
ATATTTTGTTAATATGCATAATAAAATAATGAGGTTTCCACAACACCTTTTTCTACCTTGGACGAGGGACAGCTAAAGCAAGTGTTATGCCTTCTTTCGTGTCAGATAGTTGTTCAGCCCTATTTTTTTTTTAAAATTTGGTGCAGCCTTGATAGAGTAGCATTCTAGCTACACTTTAAGCAACTTATAAACATAGTTATTAAGGTGCCGCTTAAGTGCTAAGGCTAGGCTTCCAAAAGGTGCCCCCTTGGACCATTTAAGTATGCAAGGGGCTTATATGGATACCGAGTTGGTAGGCTCGACTGGTTTGCATAGATAAACTTGCTCATAGTTGGATCAGTTTAGCTTTGTATGAAGGATCCTGATGGCCAATATCTTGTTAACCAAGACATTCACATCCGTCTCGCTCATGCCCTAGCATCTGCCTTTGTTCCCATTTCCATGGGCCTCTAATCTCACGGTTCTGCATTTGGACTACTATGGTGAGTTTTTCTTTTCTCCCTATCTCTCCAACTATCTTCTCTTCCTCTAGCTATTTTTCTTTTTCATAGCCCTCTTCCCCAACTCATTCCTTATCGAGCACACCCTCTTCCAGCCCTCCGAAGATCTCCCCTCCAGCTATATATAGTTGCGAGTCTATAGATGTTGAGCCTGATGGATATTATGGATCGAATGCTTGAGACAAAGGTGCATAGCATGTACCTTTGAAATCCATGTCTTGTATGGCTGCAGTTTGGTGAAAAGGGGGATAGTTTGAAATTGAGTTATATGATTAAAGACTTGTAGTTCCATGTTGGGTTGCTCCATGATGAGATTATTGTTCATCTTGATTCGCTGTCCGTCGTTTTTCATAAAATTGGAAAAACTAACAAGATAAATTTAAAAGAAGCAAGTACTTGAAACTAAAGAGGTTAATAATTTAATTGTCTTCGAACTGCAATACACAATAATGCAAATAATTTGTAGTTGCAAATAATTTAAATAATAATTTATAGTAACTATTTAATTGAGTGGTTGAGGTCAGAAAAAGAGAGCTTGAGAAATTTTAGAATTTTAGAACTTAACGGAGAGAAAGAGAGAACTTTGAGAGCATGAGATGTGTGTGCGCGCGCGCGCGAGAGAGAGAGAGAGAGAGAGAGAGAGAGAGTTGACTGGACAGAAGTGAGCCCTCAAGGGGACTGGGGGTGCCTAGATGCACCTCCAACAACAAACCCATCTAATCATTGGAATAGCCATTTGGCTAATCGAGTTGACTGGACAGAAGTGAGCCCTCAGGGGGACTGGGGGTGCCTAGATGCACCTCCAACAACAAACCCATCTAATCATTGGAATAGCCATTTGGCTTGGATTAGCCTGATACTGGCTGCTTGCCGGTAAATGCGGACCAATCCGCCCAATTCTCATGACAGCAGATTGGGCTGCCAGAAATCTGATCGGATCTGCTGATGCAGAACGATCCGATCCAACATTCCTTAATTGTGTCTACTCTTGTCCTAAAGTTCGTATTTAGGAATTATCTTTTTGGAGAATGTATCCTGTATGGGGTGCAATTTTAATCTTTCTTAGCACGGCAATTAAAATGAAGTCTTTGGATAAAGGCTACCGTTAGTCTTGTTGAAGGTTAAATTCGAGCTAATTCATTTATTTCTTTACGTATTGAGTTATTTTTACTAATAAGTATTATTATTAAAGTTACTTTTCATAGAATTTATTATGGATGTGTAATATATCTGTTGGCACCCAAAAAATATCATGACATCCAGAACTAGCAAGTTTTGGGAAAAATACATGAAAGAAAATAGAACAAGCAAGTGTGATCCACTTTTCATCACATTTAGGGCCAACGGGCCGAACAGGCCCAATAAGCCTTATTGGGCCCGACCAGTTGGATGATGACCTGATAATAGTCAGACATCACCATCTTGTCCGTCTAGCTCAAACTTGAGCAACAACGAAGTCGGATCGAAATCCGACTTGAATTCAACAAGTTATGGGTCAAACGGTGAAAACACTCCCGAATGGCCTTTGGTAGGCTTAATGGGTCCAAATAACAAAACAAGTGGGCTCACAGCACTGTACCAGTCAAGACATTTCCAACGGCGCCTCACATGTCAAAATCGGCCGGACAGTAAAATGACCGTTTTGCCCTTGTGGGATTCAGGCAATCTGGGGAAGGTCCAAAGAAAAGTGGCACCACCAAAAGGTCTACTTGACTTTCAGATAAACAATGACAGAGTCATATCGGCAATACGACCCATATTTGGAAAGTTATGAGGAAAACACTGAAAGTCAATTTTCGATTGGCCTTAATAAGGGCATATCAGGTCCGAAAAACAAAACAAGTGGGTCCATGGGGTTGTACCAGTTGAGGGCTTCGCAACGGTACTCTGAATGTCAGAATCCAATTTCGGATGGTACCCGAACGGTAAAATGACCTTTTTCGCCCTTGGTAGGTTTGGACAATTCGGGATAGGCCCGATAATATCTTGATGCATCATTGGGTCCGCCCATCTCTATATTGAGCAACATTGAAGTCAGATTAGAGATTTGACTTGTATTCAGCAAGATATGGGCAAAACAATGAAAGTAGAATCTAGATAGTCTTTGTTGGGCTTAATGGGCCCAAATGACTAAGCCAACGTGCCAACAGTATTGCCTCGACAGAGAGCTTCACAATGGTGCCTTGAATGTCAAAATCCGACTCCGGACGAAAAAATGACCGTCTTGCCCTTATTGGGTCCGGACAAATTTAGGTAGGCCCATTAATATCTGGCATCAGCAAAAAGTCCGCCTGACTTCCAGATGAACAACACCGAAATTGGATCATCAATCCAATCCATATTCGGAAAGTTATGAACAAAGTTTGAAAAATTGCAAAGTCGGCACGCACTCCGAGACAGGGCGGAACTGTCCAAATAATTTCAGATAGTGAGATCTATATGCATGGAAACCAAAATTCTGGTGTATAGATATTTAATTGTATTTCAAATACAATTTTTGGCAATTTCAAAGGCCGAGAGTGCACCGATCGAAAAAAATTGCTAAATCGGTGATCTCCGGACAAATTGAGAATTCTCAGCAGCAGACATGAGCAGGTGATGCGTTCAAAGATTGTGGTTGGTTGGCCACTTAAAGTGATGGATCCTGTGTTATCAGGTCTTAACGATAGTGGATCTTTGCCTAAGTTTCATTTGACATAAAAAAAAAGAAATAAATGAAGAAAAGTGCCAGCATCTGAGATGAATAGTCGTGACCTATTTTGACCCAGTCAAAGATTACTTCTCCATAGCCTTTGGGAAGGAACGTGGGAGGAAGGCGGGGAATAAAACAACCTCCTCTGGCCCACTACGTCCATGGCTCCCACTCCCCACATTCTGGCGAACAAGGACGGTTTGCTTCTGGGCCCTCCTCTTCATACGGTGGGAGGGATCCAAGGAGGAGATGAGGAAGGCTGCGGCAAAAACTCCTCCGGTTGTCTACTCCTCTGGCCCGGTTGCTGCTACCCATCATGTGGCTGTCGAAGGAAGACCGTGCTGCTGCCTGCTGCTGCCTCCAACGCCCATAGAAGGAGGACCTGCTGTTGTTGGTGTTGGATGTGGCCTTCTTGGCTGCAGTTTCTGTCCCGGCCAGCTACAAATGCTATCGTCTCTTCCTCCTAGATCTGCTGACGATGGCATCCACGGGGGAATATAGAAAATGGAGGAGTTAGATACCCACCTACGTGCTGTGACCACAGGAGAAGAGTAGGAAGGAAGCAGCCCTACCTGCTGCCTACGCTGCCATCTCTCTCTCCTGTCTACCGCTACACTTGGTACTCCTCCTGAAAATGTCCTGCTGCTGCCATGCTCCTGCGCCCATGGGAAAAACAAGGAGTTTGTTGATCCTCCCTTCTAGTGCTATCATGCTGTTGTCCTTGTGCTGTTGCGCTAAGGGAAGAGGTTCTATCATATGCTCCTGCCCATCTACCTCCTTGCGACCATGAAAGAAGCTCCTGATATCCCCCACTCGCTGCTGTTGTGGACTCCACTCAAGGAGGAAGAGTCGAGGGGAACAGCCCCCACACGTTGCTGATGGTGTTTGGCCACTTGAGCTTGAACAATAAGCTGGCCGCTAGAGGCCACGTGTGTCAAGGCCAACAGAGCCCATGTCTATCATGATCACCAAGGCCAACAGGGTCCCCTGCTGGTCAGGATCATCCGGATCGTCGGAGCCTCTGCTTGTCGTGATTACCAAGGCCAACAGGGCCCATCTTAAATAAAAATGTCATTTGGCCGACAGGGTCCATGTCCCTCAGAATCACCTAGGCCGCCAGGGCCAGATTCTGTAAGAAATTCCAAGGCCGCGGGGGCCCGAAAGATACATGATTGAAAGTTGAGGATATCAATTAATCAAAAAAATTTAAGTTAAGAGCTAGCCTATTTCACATATGTTACCTCAAAGGACGGGCACTCGGGCATGTCCCCGGCGTGTTTGATCCTGGACGGGGAAATGGGCAAACTCCCATCTTCTACCGATCCTTCCTCCAAAGTAGGGAGTATCAAACTCCACCTACTAAAGGAGGTATATCTCATCAATTCAAGGGGAGGTCATGTCAAAATTTTCCCTTAAATTAAAAATGAGAGAAATATGTCAAGGAAATATCATCCTATGTCCATCAAGGACTAAGAGAAATTTATCAATGGGAAACACGACATTTTATGTCACCCACATGTAATTTGCATTCGAATTTGTCAATAAATGGAATTTCGAATTTTGTATGTCATTATTGTCATCGGAATTTATGAAAAACCCCTTAGACTTGGAGGAATGTAAAAATATATATATAATAAAATAAATTTGAAAATAACGATAATCTGGTCAAACCAGTCAACATATTTTTTTTATCTCAAAAATAATTTTCAGATAATCAAAACATAAAAAAATATATTTTGTCAATCAAAATGCCAATTAAAAGAAAATAAATAAAATAAACCCAATAAAAATAATAAAATATAGCCAAATAAATCAAAATACCCCAAACAGGTTCAAAACACCAAATTCATTAAGTTATTCCACAACATAAAAAAATGGCAAAGAATCTCAAATAAAAAATCGAAGTCAACTCAAAATCAAACCCAAAACAAAAATTAATTGTGGAACAGATCCTCAATTAAAAAAATGTGTTAAATCCTAACTTAAAATGACATTTAAATGAAATACAACCTAAACAAAAATCACAATTTGGATTCAACCAAAAGATATCAAGTCCTAATTAAAACAAAAAAAACAAAAAAAATATAACAAATCAAACTTTTAAAGCAAATCCAAATCAAGTTGAAACCAAATCACTCAACTAAAAGACACTAAGTCATAATCAATTTAAATCTTGAAAAATCCCAAATCTTAAAAAAATTCAAATTCAAAACCCATCAAAAATATGAAATTACTGAGCATCCATTAAATTTCAAACCCTATTGAAAATCCTCGACATAAAAAAAAATCAATCCAAAAAATAAAATTTAACAACAAACTTAATTCAAACAAATCAAATCAAATCAAAGTTCAAAACACTAAGTTTTGCATTCCAACAAGTGTACGGGGCTATTGCTCCGATATGTTTATTGTACGGACGTATGTCTTCTATTTACGAAATTGCCATGGCGGCTAATCAAGGGTATTCGAGTATTCTCGATGTAATTAACATCGGATCTTCGCACCATCCGATGGGGAGAGGTCAAAACAAATTTTCAAAGAACCTAATAACCTCAACATATATTTTTATGCATACCACTGACCTAACTAATACTGTTATGAAATACCACCTATTTTCTTAATAGTCAAGTCTAAGTCAAAAGTTAAATCAAAACGGGAAAATGAATTTTCCGAAATTTTACCAAAATTGAGGTTCCAACAATATCATTAATAATACATCATTTATATGTTAGTTTTCTGTGCAAATATTAGTGTTCCACTAGATATCTAGTGATAACTCATTATTTGAACATGTTTTAGAGCATCAGTTGTGGGAAAGAGTTAAGGAACATTGCTAATGATATATTGTAAGTATTTCGGCTAATCAATTTGACTTGATGCATGGCCAGTCTACAATGGAAGTTATTTTTCTCATTAAAAATCTGAAAAAAAAATTGAGATATGAAGACATTTTTTTATTTAAGTATTTATTGACTTAGGAAAAAAGTTTTTGAGAGTGCAGGAGTTGTTTTGTGGTGAATGTTGGAGCAAAAGATGATATTTGTTAGGTATAAACAAGTCATAAAAGACATGATGCGGGACGGGACCGGGGGTCCCATGATTTCAAATAAGCCAGGAATATCACCCAGAAGAGAAAATGTCAAACAGAAAATATCCAGGAACCAACAGTCTGACCAGAATTCAAAGATATGAACCAGCAGGTAACAGACCAAATATGAACAGACTTCCAACAGTAATAAACTCAGCCAATGATAAAACTGGCAATCCAAAGATCAGAAAATACTATGAACCCAGCAGATTAGCTTGCAATAAAACAGTATGTTAACATCCAACAGGATATGCAATTTATCATCAGATTAATATCAATATTAACAGATGGTTGTCTCAACGAAGTTGGCTCAGAAAATTAACTCCTCATAGCCTAGGAATCAGATGACCATTCTCGGCATTATCAATTTAGCCCTCAACAAGTACTAACACCGGCAACTAGTGTTAAGCTACCAAGGTGTTGATGTATCAATGGTCCTCATCATTTTCCATTCAGAAAATGTAGGCAGATTCACACTTATCTGCCAATTACTCTGACTAATTGTTGCCGACAGCTGAACTGAGATTAAACTGACCACTGTATACTATTTAAATGAAATCAACCGAATTCAGAACCAGGAAACTTCAAGACATCAGCAGTCGAATATCACGTGACTGGAAATGGACCAGTCTCAACAGTCAGCGTATGACAAAGAAATAACGTCAACAGTATCTGTCCATATGATTCCACAAAGATCAGCAAAAATAGAGGAACGTTGGCTTCAGACTGGAAATAGGACAAGTCTCGCTTCCCATAATTTGTCAAAAAAAGTAATGCAGCAGTAAACAATATTCAGATCCGGAAGAACTCTGTTCTTGGACTGGAGGAGGACCAGTGCCTCGAACCGGAAAGAATCAGCAGACCAAACTGAAGTTAAATGGTTCGGAGTGGTGTGTTCAAACTAGAAGAGAAGATCTGTTCTCATCAGGACAGCAGTTCAAATAGCCGATCCAGACATTTTCGATTTCCAACACTTGATAGAAACAGGAACTCATCTCAGACGGAAACACGGAATCATTCAGTGGATGAAACCAATATCGGAATAGAGAACGTCGATGAGCCTATGTTCAGCTGTTGACAACAGAAAGTCGACGGACCGAAAGGCTGGAAATAGTATTTTCAAACTATTCCAGATTCGGAAATCAACCAATATTCTCCAACCAGATTCAAAGAACAAGAGAGTATCTGTTCAACCCAGTTTTATCTACCATGATATAGAACCGTATATGCAGGACTACCGTGAGTGGGAGGACGTACTCACAGTTGTAGCGCCATACTTTCCATAAGCGTATTCAAGAGTTCAAGGAAGTCTAACCGATATTAAGACATAGATCTCATCGTCATAGGTCACAGACCTCGGATCCAGAAGCTTCCGCGGACGGAGCTCAACAGAAACTCAACCAGCTAGAACGGCAACAACGAAGAGTCTGTATCCAGCGCGGGAGAGGAACTCTTCGGCTACCAGCACAGCCGATTTCATAGATCCGACAGCCACTTCAACGAGGAAAGAAAACTCCAGTCGTAGAAGGGAAGAAGGCGTCGGAACCAGATCCAGTAGAAGAAGAAGGAAGAAAGCGAGCTGCCTTCAGGGAGAAGTCGAGAAGGAGGACGAGCTATCCTCAGCAGGAGAAGAAGGAAGGAAGTTCCGTAGAGACCGGAGGATTGATCCCACAGAGATGGAACTCAAGACAAACCGGTAAATCTAAGGGGAAGGAATCGAACTCTCCAAAGGCGCGTCGCCATTGCTCCATCGGAGGAAGGAGATCTGGAGGACGAAGACCGCGCTAGGGCATCGCCGTCGGAGGAGCTCAAGGAAGGCAGCCAGCTGCTCGCCGAATGGAGGGAGAGGGAGAGACCCCGCGTAGACCAGCCGTCCACCGCCGGGAGGAAGTTGAAGACCCGCCGCCGAGAGAGAATCGCGGCCAGCCGTTTGCGAGTGAAGACGAGGGAGTGAGAGAAAAACCCTCGCGGGTTTAAGAGCCTGCGCACAGGAGAGGGGGGGCAAAACCGGGAAGAAAAAGATCAACGGGAGGATTTTCATTCAATGCATCATATCATCTTTACAATGGGCCCATGTCCTATTTATAGGGCCGAACAGCTGCCCCCAATTAAAATGTAAAAGAAATTCATTTTAAAACTAGAAATTTGAAACTAAGGACTCTAAAATGCCTAAAATAATGGAAAAAGACTAGACATCTTAGAAAAAAATTCTAAAACTTAGAAAATTATTCAAATGGACCTAAAATCAATCTAAAAATCAAAATTTACACGAAATTGAATTCTAATAATCGGTTCTTGCATCCCGATTCAATTATTAACATGAATCGGTTCTTGTGTCCCGATTCGATTCCCATCAAGACATGTATGATAGGGCAAATATTAATGTTTGCACTGTTTGAGAGGAAACATGCTATTTCAATTGGCTTACATCAATGATATGCAATAAGTCATTATATTTTTTTATTAGTTTTGAATAAATTAACAAAAGGCATACAACATGATTTACCATGGTGCATGATTTTTTTAACCATGTTGTGTTGACAGATGGTGTTGAATATACAACATGACATAGCATGATGTTCGATGTTTGCAGATATTGTATTGATAGATGAGATACAAGGAGATAATAAAAAGTTAGAACTTTAGAGAAGGGTTTCAAAATAAATAGAACTAAGAATATATGCATTGTGAATTTAATAAAAATCATTGGAAAGAAGAGAGTTAGTTTGGAGGGAATAGTATTATCTCAAAGTACTTAATTTTAATATCTTAGTTTAAGCTAATGGTGGGCCTTCACATTTTGTTCAGGTTTGTTTTGAACAGGAATGCTTGTGTTAGTTCCTATTGAGAGCACTCTGCCACGCTAAATAATAGGTCCTTCTTTAGAAGATGCTTGAAGGATAATGAAGTGTCCGAAGTTGCAGATATGTTGGGTTTTCTTAAGAGGTTTAAATGTGTTGAGAATGATGATCAAATCCTATGGAATTTGTGAAGGGATTATTCATCCGCATATTATGCTTGGAGGGTTTGGATGTGTCATGGTGGAAGGTTGTGTGAGAGCCGGTGTTCCCTATTAAGATTAGACTCTTTTATGGAAAATATGTAGCGGCAGATAACCATCGAGATCTTTCCTTCAAAACATGTTTCCAATGGAGATGAGTTTGTGCATATTTTGTGGAGGTGGGCAAGAGGATATTGACTATTTGTTTCTTCGATTTGGAATTATTGCATATATTTGGAAGATTCTTTTTCGCAGTTTGGTTGTTGAATCATGAATGTTTGCTTTAGAAATGCCTGCGATGCTATAGTCCATACGAAGAACCGGCAGCAGAAGAATCTTCGAAGATTATTTTGTCAACCCACATTTTATCCTTCTTCGTTTGTCATGGTTGGTCAAGGATTGATTTTTTTTTGTCGCTAAGGTAGCCAACCTGCTGGTGACATCTTTAAGGAGCGTTTCTATTCGTGGAAATGTTTTTGTAATTAGATTTTAGATGTTCGTTCACCCCATTTTTTTTGGATCCTTGGATTACCATCTTGGTAGTTGGGGTGCTTTTACTCTCTTGCTTCCTTGATTGTATGTCTCCTTAGACTACCGTAAATTTCTTATTCTTTAATCAATCATGACCTTCAGTCGCTTTCTAAAATATATTTCGGTTCAATTATTCAAAAAGAAAGTGAATGGGATTGAGAATACATAATGGGTCGTAAGATTCCACTAAGGTCAAAAGAAATTCTTCTGTACTAAGACCTACAATATTGTATGATAATAATGTTGAATAATACAAGAAAATATGACTCTAAAATAAGTGTTATTGGAATAAGAATGTTAACATAAATGTTTGGTTGTACTAAATGAGATAGAATATCTAATGAATCTGTTCAATAAAATTTGGAAATAACAACAATTGAAGATAAATTGAAGTAAAGGAGATTTAGATGATTTGTACATGTTAAATTGTAGGCCTAAGGAAGCACTACTTAGAAAAACAAAATATCCAAATAATTGAAATGAAAAAAAAAAGATGCGGTAGACCAAAGTTGACATGGAGGAGTAATTTAATATGACTTAAATGGGTTAAATATATCTAAAGAATTTAAGTTGAAATCAACACAAATAGAGATGGAATCCATATGGCTAACTTCAATTAATTTGGGATTAACACTTGAATTGAGTTGAGTTTTGCGTTGCTAGATGGAGAATGTGCTGTGGATGTTAACTATAAGATTAAAACAAAATTGATAAAGTGGAGTTCAATCACATGGGACTTACGTGATTGTAAGATTTTGTTGAAGTTAAAATAAAATTTTTGTTGCACTGCTATATGCATCAATCTATGATGGTCGGTGTTGAGAATGCCAAGATAAATATGTAGACATACTACATTAAGTAAATATGTAATGAATGAATTAGCCAAAAGGTAGAGTAACAACAATTTT